>CAJHZI010000641.1:0-325000 GCA_905160935.1 Enchytraeus crypticus
TTTTTTAGCTCATACGTAATAAAGACAAGAATAGAACAATAAAAATACTATTGCACCAATAGTAAATATTCTCAACAGACTTTTGTTTTGTACAGTATTATTTGTTTGCAATTTATAAGCAGCCAACTTCTGCAGTGTCCATTTATTTTCCAATTTCTTTACTACCAAACTATATTTACAATATGCTGATAATTATTGTAAAAATCTGGTAGAAGGGTAGAACATCTCCATCCTGAACATGGATACGGGCGTCGAAAAACTTGGTAAGATTTGCATTTTGCACGTAATTTCTTATCGTTCCACTTCATGAGCTTTTAACTTACTGTGCACTTCACCATTTTTATAATTAACACTTTGAAGGTTATTTTATAATATAGTGATGCAGAAGGCTAAAGCTCATGATTACCAATTTAACTGTTTTATATAGCCAACTCAAACAAAAGTTCATATTCATAGCGTTGTAGATTTTTTACATTTTCTTTAACGCATGTAATGAAAACAAATGAAAGCATAGCGGACAACCAATTGAAACATAACCAATTCGATATGCTTGTCGGCGATACTGGAAGCAAGCTGCACCTCAATGGCACAAGAGCTCCACCACAACGGTACCATAGCTGTACGACAATGGAACTACAGCTCCACTACAATGGCACAAAAGCTCCACCAGAATGGCACCATAGATCCACAACAATGACACCAAAGATCAACAATAATGGCACCAGAGCTCGACTATAATGGCACCAGAGCTCCACCACAATGGCACCAGCGCTCCAGCACAATGGCCATAGAGCTCCCCAGGCTAGAACTTACCTTGTGCTCAAACTATGAATGGACCGCTAAATCAGATTTTTACCGGGCGCTCCTACCCGCTCACACTCACTTCACCACTGAGGTAGGTTACTGTCTCCCTTGTTATAGCGGACTACTCGCAACATTCCACAATTTTTGGCGAAGCAGTGTTAGTCAACAGCCGTAAGAGGTTTTGTTGTCATAAATTATCTATTAATGTTACTCATCGTTAATGGGACAGCTTAGATGCCAACACAAAGTAAGTTAGCGTTCATCATCGATTGATGATACCCGCTAATATTTGCAAATTTCTTCAATAAATTAAAAATTAGACGTAATCTGTTGCATCACAATCGATGCCTATATTTTAAAAGTAAGAAGATCCAGTTTAGTTTCTTTCCTTAGATGAATGTCATTTACAATAAAATGACATTAAACAAATTGAAAAGTTAATCGTCACATCAAATTTCATTTCAATGTTAACTAAATAGGTTATGAACTTTTGATAAAATTAAGTAATATACTTGTACAGTATATAATATATATATATATATATACAGGTATATATATATAATATGATATATATATACATGTTTATATATATATATATATATATATATATATATATATATATATATATATATATATAATTATGAAATGACATCGTCACTGACATCGCTTTTGAGCGAGGAAACTGACATTAAAATTAGCTTCACCAGCTTTTGAAAGACCTATGCGTGTACAGTGTATATACAGAAAGTACTTCTTCGTTTATTGCATTATTATTTGATTGACAGCAGATAGCTACAATATATAATAAGACATACATGTACATGTAGCAATGCAAAAGCAAGTAGCTTATTAGTCAGATTTAAAATGGTTGCAGTATTGAAGCATTAGTTAATTTCAAACGAATTAAGAAGTTTTTATTATTCAATGAGCTATAGTTTGGTTGTAGATTGTATGTATTGTGTAAATAGATTAATTAAAGCAGTAATTTAATTAAATTATAAGGTGTCAATATTATTTTAGTTTTCCGGCTCTTGAATATTTTATAGATATGCAATTGATTGAATTTCTTAAATAAATTAGTAGAAGATATCCAGTTATATAAAAGGGATTTATTTAGATCAGCCAGATTATTTAGAGTTTGGAAGTCAAAAGCTAGATGTAATGCTAATGTTAACGTCGGTTTCCTCACTCGAAAGCGATATCAGTGGCGAGAGGGCCCAGGATTTGAACCCCGTATATACTGATCGGCGGTCGAATAATAGAAGTCAACAACCGAAATAAACTATTATATAGATATTTTGCTAAAGTAGGATGAAAAAAATTGGATCTACCTTGAAAAATATTAGGTATTGAATATTCTTGTGATTAATTGTGTTTATTTGTTTAGTTCATCACTTCTATTCATTCGGAAGAAGGTGGTTTAACCGTACTAGTGTTAGAAAGATCTAGTTCATATTTACTACGGATTCGTCCCATGAATCAAAGACTGGTGGCCGGACATCTAACCTATATTTTACATCTGAAATTACAACTCGGAGACTGTGCTTAAACATTAACGAATACATTCAGAAAACACAAGCATATACAAATACAAATGATCACTGAGCTAAACAGTTATAAGTTCTCAGCCTGCTAAAATTAAAGTAATTCTTTCGCGAAGCTAAGCTATAGTCACTCACTTAAAATATTAAATTAATTTATCATACCTTACCACACCTACTACTTACGCTTCCTTAAGAGACGACTAAGACAGAATGAGATAAAAAGACAGACTAGAAAGAAAGAAAGACGAAAGATGGTAAGAACCACCTAATAGCTAGAGACCGACTCTGAATTATCTTAACAAAGGAAAGTGGAATACTACTTAGCGAGAAACCAAATATATATTTAAAGGCCAACTGAACAAGATATAAAACTAGTCGAAACTGACGTTAAAAACACATTCAACGAAGCTATTCTGTTACAGTAAGTAACAAATTTGTGTAGTCTAACTATATGTTTATTTGCTACTTCGTTTACTTTATTTCTTTTGTTTACATTATATGAATAAAACTTTCGTTGACTTGTATAGCAATGCAAAACAAAGAAATTTAAAAAATATGCTGATATAATGGATAATTGGTTAGATTACACTATGGGAAAAGTTCAGATATTTTGCATACACGAGTTTTATGTTAACTACCTTTCGTATTGTAAACAAAGCGAGGGTAATGCTATATTGATAAATCTAATTCTGAAAATATATCGCTGAATATTTATTGTATTTGTGAAGTTTAAAATGTAGGGCCTACTTCGATGCATCTATTCGAATTTTGTTAAAATATAATATTTAACACAACAGCTAAGAGTAAAAATATTACTGATAAAAAAACTAGAAGCTAAAATCAAAATGGCTACCGGGGTATCAGAAAACATTGATTCTAATTTTGTGATCGGAGATACAAGCGGAAAATCAACACCACCTTCGACATACTCAAACACTGCCGATCCATTGAACATATCTGGAAAATCTACTGATTCAGACGCTCTACACTGGCAGCTATAAAAATCTGGCTATGCGGTTTTTCCACCTCCGGGTTCAGAATTTCCGAAATCTCCAATGGGATTCTTTGTTCCTAACGATGATGCAATGTTTATTCCTAAAGGCACTTACGAGATTATGACCGTCAAAGTAAGGAAATCATTTGTGAAGCAGATGGTTCTAGCTTTTGTAGTCTTTTATTTCATCTCGTTGTCCATTGGGACAGGCTGCCTTTCGTCTTGCAGGTGAGTAGGCCTAAATTGGTTCGTTAGAACCATTTGCAATTAAAGCAAAATGTTACGCTATGCTGAGCATGCAGCATTCTAACTTATTAAAGCATAAGTAATGATTGCTTCGGTATCGTATATGTATTGTATTAAATCTAAAGCAAAAGCCAAGTTGAGCGTCAGTTACCTGCTGCAAAGCATATAAATGACCGGATATTAACGGTGGAATATTAATACTAGGAAGTCAATGGATTTGAAGCATGTACCTGTTGATATGAAAGTCGAACAACCTGACAATTTGTTAACTAATTTTAATTACTCATAACTGCAACTCAAAAGAATAAGTTTATTTAATCTCGTTTCTAACTCAAAAAATGTAGCAATCTAAAAATTTTACTTTAAGGCTTTTAATAAATGCAACTAGGTCAACTGCTTAGAGTTGAGATGAAGCGCTAATACAACATCTCTAATACTGATTCGTATTTTCTAACAATAATAATTAATAATAAGGATAATAATAATAATATTAATAATAGTAATATTAATATTAATAATAATAAATACTAATAATGATAAGAAAAATATTAAAGGTTTAACGTCCGTTCATTCATACAAGGATGATAACAGGGACGTCCCCATCATATGTCACTACAAATCGATTCACCCCAAATGATCTGGAAAATGTTTGCTGAAGAGAAAGAAAATTGAACGGTGCCGGTCTGGTGATAAAAATCAGTCAAGCAAGATAAAAAATCTATGGCTGGAAGAAATATGTTTTCAACTTACAATGGAAAGTGTAAGTAGTAAAACATGAGCGATTACCTGAAGGCAGAGAGTTCCAAACAGTAGGTGCTAAAAATAATGAGCGTCTACATAAAAATTTGAGAATATTAGGAATTTTGAGAAGTTTGGTACCGGAAGAACGAAACTTACGAGAAAGTTGATATTGGATTTGGAGATCGGAAAGGTAAGAAGGTTTAACAAAGATCAGTGTTTTGAAAATGAACAAAGCGATTCTATACTTTATGCTTTGAACCACAGGAAGCCAATGAAGATTATTAAGCCAGGAATTAGAGGTGGCCTGAAGCCTTGAGGATCGACAGACAACAAGTTCTAGAGAATTCTGAACGCATTGTAAACCCATGTGAGAAGAAGAAGTTAGGCATATAGCAATGAATTAAAATAGTAAAGTTTAGAATGAACAATTGAATTTACAAGAATTATGGATGAATTTGTATCAAGAGATGACCATATATGTCTCGTTTAACGGCTGTGAAAGAAAGATGTACGGATAGATGAGATATATGATTTGAAGTCAAAGGTTTTTTCGAATATGACACCAATGTTTTTATCCTTGAGAGTCGGAGTGAGAGCAATATTTTGAAAACCTACGAAGAATTGGCTACTTTGGTTCTTTGGTGGGGGTATGCCGCTTAATAAATAGTAATGTACTATACGTTTAGGTCTATATAAGTATTGACAGAGAAGCGAACGCAACATAGCCATGAACAAACTTTGTCAACAACAGATGAAAGGTTTTGCATTTTCGGATCAGAATCTATCAGAATATATCATAATTTATAAGGATATGATCCAAGCATGACGAAAATTAGACGTTTATGGCATGCATAATTTAATCATTTTGACTATGTTATCTAACTATTTATTTTCGATGTCCATAGTGTAGTCTAACTCAACTTTAGTCACCAGGATCGTCGATCATGAAAGTAAAAAGATATGCTGATATAAATTGTCATCGGACAATTGACGTCAAACAACTGTCAGCATTTAATTGTAGCTTCCATACTGCTGCATCCCTTTCGAAGAGCATACCTTTAAGCTACTCAGTAACCCATCATATTTCGGAATTATACGCAATCCAGTAGAACCACTGAAAAGCAACGCAAGCATTGCTCAAGGCAGCAATGTCAAATGCAGCACAAAAGATATGATAACATGCGTATATAAGTAATAATCGCAATCTTATGAGGTATATATATATATATACAGAGATTTAAATAGTCCTAATGTTGAAAAAAACTTGATTAAATCTTTATTTATGTCGGCAATCAATATGTCATGTTCTGAACTCCCTAAAGGTAAAACAAATAATCAACATTCATTAAGTAAGTTCTCCTGATTAGAGTCCTCAGCAAAAGAAATAACCACTTTTGAACCTCTTTAAATTAAGTAGTTGGATAAATTTAAATAAGCATAATGTCTTAAGATTAATGCAAAAATGCTTTTGTTTATCTCCACTCGTAGGATAGGAAAAAATATGGATCGCCATACATTTGAGCTCGTATATGGGCTATAAAAATGTAAGTGAAAAATAAATCTTTTTATGACACAGTCTGTATAAATATATATAGGCCTATATATACAGTATGTATGTATATATATATATATATATATATATATATATATATATATATATATACAGGGTGACGTAAAAAACAATGATAACACCTGCAAAAAGTTTGAATATCTCAGGCTATTGTTAATATTTTACAATAAAACTGTTACCAATTACTAAAGGACTAATTTTTGACGGGGTGGCCAATTTTCATCCATTTTGGTACATAAACAGGCCAGTTATGCAAGTTTCAGCAGAACAACCCCCATATTTTTACCTAAAAATGGCGTAAAGCACCTCCTGCAGTTCTGTCTTGTTTTTAGGCTTCGGCTGGTGTTTCTGATAGAGATGCAGCATGGTTCCCCAGATATGGTAATCCAGAGGATTATGATCGGGTGAGCTTGGAGGCCATTCATTCTTCTTGATGTAATCCGAGTTTCTCTCACTGATCCTTTCCTGTGCATGATGAGATGCATCAGCCGGAGCACCATTCTGCTGAAGGATGAAACCATTGGGTAGAAGAGCATGGCAATCATCAAACAGCTCCGGAAGCAAAGTACAATGAAGTGCAATCTGCCCTTACCGTTGTAGAAAACTCCATTTTAAGGTAAAAATGGGGGGTTGCTCTGCTGAAACTTGCATAACTGGACAATCTATGGACCAAATTGGATGAAAATTGGCCACCCCACCAGAAATTAGTCCCTTATTAATTGGTAAAGTTTAATTTACAAATATTAACAATAGCCTGAGATATTCAAACTTTCTGCAGGTGTTATCTTTTTTTTACTCACCCTGTATATATATATATATATATATATATATATATATATATACAGTTTAAATACAGTCTATATATAATTATATAAAATTATAGAGGCCAAATATATATATATATACATATAAATATATATATATAAATATATATCTTAATGCACTGCCTACTGGCAGGTCCATGGTACATAACGCCTCCACTCTTCTCTGTCCTCCGCCTTCATCTTCATTTCCACATACGAGTGGGTCATTAAATCATCTAACATACCTAATCTCGGCCTGCCCCTGCCTCTTTTTCCTTCCATTCTAACTTGTATGACCTCCTTTAATAGACCTTCCCCCTTAGAATGTGTCCTATCCATCTCTTCTTCCTATTTCTTAATACATTAATCAACTGTCTATCTGTGCCAACTCTCTCCAGGACTTCCTCATTTGTAACCTTTTGAGTCCAGCTAATCCTCTCCATTCTTCTCCAAATCCACATTTCCAATGCCACCAGTTTCCTAATATCTTCCTTCCTTAAGGTCCATGTTTCACATCCATCCAATAGCGTGGTCCAAACCAAAGTTTTCACTATCTTTATCTTTGTGTCTTTCTTTAGACTTTTTGTTAATAGTTCATTCTACTACCAAAGGCCGCTTTTGCTTGTGCAATCCTACTGCATATTTCTGTCTCATATTTCCCATCATCGGTTATAGTATGACCCAAATATTTGAAACTCCTTACCTGTTCCAATTTCGTACTATTTATTGTGATATTTCACCTTTATTATTGGGCACTCTCATAACCTTGGTCTTTTTTTATTAATCATCATGCCATATCTTAGGGCCGTATCATTCAGCCTATCCATTATCTTCTGCAATCCAATCTCGCTGCCCGCTACCATTCCTTGGTCATCTGCAAATCGTACATCTTATAACAAATTCCCTCCTACTTTTATTCCTTCTTCCAAGTCTTCCATAGCTTCCTACATCATTACTTCAGCGTAAATGTTAAACAGCAGCGGCGA
This sequence comes from Enchytraeus crypticus, assembly GCA_905160935.1. Lineage (NCBI taxonomy): Eukaryota > Metazoa > Annelida > Clitellata > Enchytraeida > Enchytraeidae > Enchytraeus > Enchytraeus crypticus. The sequence continues at coordinate 7,689 of CAJHZI010000641.1, forward strand.
AATGCTACAACCTTGTCTTACTACACGTCATATTTCACCTTCTTCTGAGTATTCTTGTTGAATTTTGATTACTGCTCTTTGAATCATGTACAAGTTCAAAATTAGTTTTCTATCTCTCCAGTCAATTCCTATTCTTTTTAAGATATTCATCATCGTTATCCTATCAATCCTGTCAAAGGCCTTCTCGAAGTCTACAAAGCATACAAAAACGTCATTTCCATATTCTAAGCTTCTTTCGCAAAGAACCCGCATTATTCATATTGCTTCTCTTGTACCGCATCCTTTCCTAAAACCAAATTGTGTCTTGCTCAGTATCATCTCAGCTTTCGACTGAATGCGATTACTTACTATCTTGAATAAAATCTTCGATGCATGAGGTGTTAAGCTGATTGTTCTGTAATCCGAACACTCCACAGCATTGGCTTTTTTTGGAATTGGGATCATCACTGACTCGGTAAAGTCGTCTGGCCAAATACCTGTACTGTACACTTCCATACATACTTCCATTAACTTTTTGAATGTTTATCCTTCCAACATTTTCAAGAATTCTGCTGGGATTTCATCTATTCCGGCTGCCTTTCCTTTCTTGATACTGTTAATTGCAGAATAAATTTCCTCCTTCATTAAATCGGGGCCCCTTCTATCGTTTTCTATGATATTATCTTGTTCTATTTTAAAATCCTCGTGAACTGGTTTCCCAGCCTTATCATACAATTCCTCTACATATTCTCTCCATCTTTCTTTTACTTCTTCCAGCTCTGTCTTCAATTCCCCATCTTTGCCCATTATATCAATGTTCTTTGCATCTCCTTTCTTTTTCATATATGGTTCTTGTTAATATCCTGACTTCCTGGTATAATAGATCCGTCCTCCCTCTTCTTTCACTTCTGCTAAATCATCACACTTTTCACTCCACCAATGATCTTTTGCTTCTATATTTCCTTCTGCCATGACTGGTGTCAATACTTTTCCATTTCCTTCTTTCATCCATTTTGTCTAGCATCTCGCTTGTGATCCAAGGTTTTTTAGCTGTATTTGCTTTAGGAAAGCCATAAACTTCTTTGCACCTATTTTAATGGCTTCCTTTAGCTGACACCATCTTTCATTTACCCCTGTTCTTTCGTAGTCCTTCATTTCCTTAACTTTTCTTTCCACTGCTTTCTGAAACTGACTTCTTTTCTCGTTCAATCCGTTCAAATTCCATCTCTTACTGCTTTTCTTCTTAAGTATTTTCTTCAGCTGAAGCCCTACTTTTGCCATTACTAGATTGTGGTCTGAATTAATATTGGCTCCTGGATATGCCCTTGAATTCTTCACACTGTTCCTCTATCGTTGCTTTATCAGAATATAGACTAAAGTATATATCAAGTGAGTATATATTCACATGATATATACTCTATATACTCACTTGATATATACTATATATACTCACATGTATATATATATATATATACAGTATGTATATATATATATATATTTATATTTATATATATATATATATATATATATATATATATATATATACATATGTATATATATATATATATATATATATGTACGTAAGATTATAAATACAGTATATATATATTTATACAGCATGTATGGAGGCCTATATACAGGTATATATATATGTATATTTATGTATGTATGTATATATATATATACACACATAATATTATAAATACAGTATATATATGCATATACTGTGTATATATATATATATATATGTATATGTATGTATATATATACAATTATACATGTACTGTGCTCGGGTGTGGTTGGATCACTGCAGAATAGGGCAACCGCAAACAATCTGTTGCATGTACCTAAGGCAGGAGCGGAGGATGGCAAGAGGGGACCCACGTCACCATGTATTATTTCCCCCAGGATTAAATGGTAATTTTTCCATCTAACTGTGGAAGCCAAGGGTAAACCACCCTAGAGGTCATACTTTTCCCAAGCTATAGGCTACATTAAGCATATACTTTGAGAAGGGATTAAAATTTTATCAACAATATTAAAATTAAAAAAATATATTTAGTAAACTTAGGAAAAAAGATGTTTATTCATTAAAATTTTGTAATTATATGTATTACGAAACGAATTCTCAAAAAAGATTAAAGACATATATATTATGATTATAGAATTATAGTAGGAAGGTATAGATAAGTGATTATTTAGAAGAATAATTAGAATATGTTAATTAAAATTATAGTTGATAAGCAATAATAAAAAAAAGGGATAAAATAAAGTAAAATGAAGTAGATACTTCAATATTTTATTTTAGAATAATTATTTTTGAATAAATTTAAATTAAATATATTATTAAATTTAAATATTAATTATAATACAATTAATTCATATCATAAATTTAATGGCTTCTTACTCTATAATAATTTATTATTATTAATATAATTTTATTATTTTGTGATAACTTTAATTTTAAATTTAAATAATTAATACTGTGGCTCTAGGACTGCTCTTGACGGAGCGACAAAAGTAGACATTGAGTATGAATAACTACCTTGAACATGCCATTTAACAATCCACTGATGAGAGAGATATAATTATATATGGAATTATATGGAAATTAAATATATAAAAAATTATATATAATTATATATATATATATATATATATATGTGTGTGTGTGTGTAGAGAGAGAGAGAGAAAGAGAAAGAGAGAGAATCTAAATAAACTTTAACACCCAAAATTCCCAAACATATGCTGACTGAACATAGAGACTTGTTATTTGAACCCATTTCTCATACTTACGCCTTTTAGAGATACGCTTTGACAATGGGCCAAGACTGGCCTATACCATTATGCATTTAGCAGTAAAATGTAGATTTATTACACAGTACTTGCATTAGATTGTGTTGTATTATGATAAAACTGCACAGTTTTCTGTTGTGTAAATTCGTTACCGTGATGGCGCGCAGCAGATCAAAGTTTCTGGATGATTACAGTCAGATCGTATCCCAAAGACTGCCAGTCCTACTGCATGTCTTAGTCCGGAGTCATAATGAGAACCGTCATGATCGTCATAATACTTATGTTTAATTTGCAATAATTTAAGTAAGTTTCGCCTACACAAGTTCGCTGTTATAGCACGCTATCGTCAGTCATCTACCTGAATCATTAGATATATGGAAAAGACGCCATAGCTAGAGTTGGCACAAGCATTTCAGATTTGGCGCTTGATTTAACAAATATTTGATTTTATAGCTTAGCATATACATATATTTTACAATAAATAATGTGATCCTTGTAATGTTGCAAATGCTATGATATCGTAATGATGCTTAAATCTTCTATTATTTTATTCTCTTATTAGGGCACATGTTAGAGTCTTCGTACCTTTGTGTCCTTTCATTTCATGTGAATTGCTGTACTTTGTGAGACTTTTCTTGCCCGATTTTGTGAAATGATTGAATCACTTAAATAAATAAATTAAGAAAAAATAAAACTTTTCATAGAATTTCAGGATATGCAGTAGTTTTACTGAAATCTAGGAGAGTCACGCCTATCTTGACTTAACACTCGATAAACTCGGTCTTCATAGAGTTTCAGTATTTCTGACTTATTGTGAGATCGTATGTATCGTATGCATCGTTCAAGCGAAACTGATATATGAGCGTTTAGCTGAACAGGTAAACAATCATTTTGTTACTGTTATAGTTGAGTATATAGTTGAACAGGTTAGTATAAACTCTTACATTGGCCATACACGATACGATTTATTGTACAATTGATCGGTACAGATAAATTGTACAATAAATTGTACAATAAATTTGATCGCGTGTGGGCAAAACTGACGGGAAAACTGACGAGAGAACTGATGACCTTGACTGCCCACACACGATACGATTTATCTGTACAGATAAATCTGTACAGATAAATTGTACAATAAATTGTACAATATAACTGACCGTGTGTGGGCAATATTGTACGATATAACTGACGAGTGTCAGTTTTCAAAACTGTCGGGAAAACCATCCAATTTAACTGTTCAGATATCTGAACAGTTAAATCGTATCGTGTGTGGACGATCAACAAATATATTGTACAATAAGTTTGTCGACATGCTCCGCCCACAGTGACTTCTGGCGCGCTTGCCGGCCTAAGCTTATTGTTGTTGAGTTATTTAATTAAGATAAAAGTAGGCCTATATAATAATAATGCAATATCATTACTTTTGACAAGCAGAATTAATAATTAAAAAAATATGCATCACAATTAAATTTCCATATTGAACTCTTTCATTAAGCTAATTAAAGTTTATAAAAAATCATTGTAACAAATGTATACGGCAATATAAATATCTCAACGAAAAATATCAGAATTAAACGCATTTTTATCACATTCATCTATTTTACATCAATTATTTACATAATTCACGTATTTTACCGCGCTTTTATATTCTCTCTCTTTAATGAACGATCAATAAACAGGTCCTACAAAGGCCCATTAAAAGAGTCTATATATAATTAAGAGTCCTCTCTCAATTTACTAGTCTGTAGAATTATGACGATGTAGATGTTGATGATTACAATAATTATGATGATAATGATGTATGATAATGATGATGATAACGATGAAGATGATGATGATAATAATTTTGATGATGATGATATTTATGTATAATTACTATCAAGACACGATGCTATTAAGTGCTATTACTAGTTAGATCTTCCTGATATTATTTAGCTAATAAGACAACGTATGCACTCGCCTTTCGTTTTCGATCCATTTCTATTACTACTGCTTATAAATAGAAAACCTGTCCAATAATTGATCCGGACATATATTTCATGTAGCCAATATAGGCGCCATATATACGTATATACCAACATGTATATATATACACGCATATATATATATATATATATATATATATATATATATATATATATATATATAATATATATAATATATATATATTATAAATAACGGCTCACTGGGTCAGGAAGCACAGCTGCTTGTTTAAGGCTCATTTCCTCCTTCCTCTCCATGGTTATTATAAACTTATTATTAATCGTTACCTTTTGATGGCGCATCCATTGCAGCCGGCACGGATCTAAGAATAACATTTCATCACCCTGGGATATTTTTCTTCATAAGCTGTCAACACTCGGTCTTCCAAGGTGGTCACCCACAAAGTACTAACCGAGATCGTTGTAGCGTAACTTCGATAAATTACGCGCAAATAAACCAAGTGCGCTAAATCCCGCCGTAATACGTACTGTAGAATGTAGATGTTGGTTGACTGTTATTAATCACGTGCTCTACAGATTGGAAATGATTGACAGCTAATTAGCATAACTGTTCAGATATCTGACAGTTAAATTTGACCGTGTATGGGCGAGCGTCAGTTTTATCGGTAGATAAATTTGACCGTGTGTGGCCAAAATATCTGTTCAGATATATCTGTACAGATTTATCTGAACAGATAAATTTGACCGCGTGTGGGCGATACAGATTTATTGTACAATTTATCTGTACAGATAAATCGTATCGTATATGGCCACTTTAAGGGGTTGATCGAGGCCACATTCAAGAGGAAATCAGAATCTTTATTGACCATATTCTTCAGCCAATCACCAACTTAGCTCTTAACTTAAAAAGCGGTTATTCTCACCAATTCTGCTGGATGCAGATTTACAGGCATATTTCAATTATATTTATTTACATGTAGGCCTATATTGCTTCCTTATTCATAACATATGACGTTCTGATCTAAAATAAATTATAATAAAAATACAATAAAAATCTACTCACAACTCACATTGCGCTAAAGTGAAATAAATAATTAGTAATACGAGTGAAAATAAATCAGTTTTAAACATTTAGGTAAAGATATAGGGCCTAAATCTTTAAGACATAATTGTTATGCCTGAGCATAGTCTAGTTTCAGTCAAGTTAATATCGTCAATTAAAAAAAACAAATTCCAATAATTGAAACTTACAATTTTATAAATTTTGTACACAATGACAAAGATTGTGAAAGAATTGGTTTGGTCGACACTGCTGCACGGATGTGAAACTTTGACATTAAAGAAAGAAGATATCAGGAAACTAGAGGCATTGGAAATGGGGTTATGGAGAAGGATGGAAAGATTCGTTGCATTGACAAAATTACAAAAGAAAAAGTCCTTGAAATAGTCGGTACATATAGACAGTTAATATATGTGATATGAAATAGAAAGAAAAACTAGAGTGGATATATTATAAGGGGGGGGGGGGTTCTAAATGATGTGAGGAAATGAAGAATGAAAGGGAAAAGAATTAGAGGAAGACTGAGACATGGAATGCTGAATGATCTGATAAGAAATGCATATATAACGATGAAAAGAGAGTTATATGCCATGGACCTGCCGTTAGGCATTGAACTGGAAGAAGACAATTATCTAACTAGACTCGGTTTTGAATAGGCTTTTCAGTGATGTACCGTCAACTAACTTGTGATTTTTGTTGTTCTGGCTCTGACCCCCTGCAAAGGTTACTGGCCATTCCAACAGTCTGACGGATTGGAATTTAATTAATTACAAATCTGTCAGTTTAGTTAAGAAAAGACAGAGTGATTCACCAAGTTTTAAATTATTCTAAAGTTAAACCTCTCAGATTTAGTCCATACGAAAATTAGTTTGATTGACTAGTTCTAACTTCCCTCTTACATGCAATTAATTATTTTAGCGGATGCAAGTCATTGACTTACGTTAATAAGAAAAATATACGTTAATATGATTTACATGTTAATATCAATGTAAACACTCGAAATTATTTCACTCGATATTATTTCCCTCTTCACTTCCTGCAGAGTTGCTTGAGAGACACTGTACTCTGCACTTGTAACTCTTACAATTGTAAGCGTTGATTTTGACGAAATTTTAATAAATTAAAAAAATTTATTTAATTATAAATTTATAAATTTAATTAGTTAATGAAATTGTAGATTCGTACTTTTATATTATGAAAATTACGTAATATTAATATTTTAATTTTTACTAAGTACTTTATGATATTTAATTTATCTGAACTATTGCTGCAGTTTTAAAATTAAATACAATTTTTATTGCGTTCTAAAACGTACGTCCCATCGCCGAGTTTAAAGGTGTAACATTGACTAGATAAATAATTCAGATTGGCATTTAGTAACATCAATCGCAATAAATGATGCTGAAATTAAACTTAAAAATTCGAATGTTTTAAATAATATCTATCGACTGAAATATATATTTTATATATTATGTGTGTATTAAATAGGACATAGTTAGGGATATCTTGAGTTATCTCTGTTAAGAAAACGGACGTCTTTAACAAAGTAAGGCCTACTAGTGCAATAGAAAGGGAAATACAATGTTAGTTGTCAAGTTCAAAATTAATTTTAAACCATCTAATTCAAATAAGGCAGAGACTGTTGACCATCGAGTTAAATTCTATAACTACACCAAAAAGGGGTCATACAACCCAGTACAGTTCACAACAATAAATCCAATCTGGCACATGCAATAAGAAAACATCATCTACAGTGTAGGCCTATATGTGAAGTATGATTTAAGTGAACGACTAAAGAAGGAAATATAGCAAGAGTCTTTATCTCTGATGTAGATGATAACCTCACAGTACCTACTCTATGATTTAAAAAAACCTTTTGACGTTTTGCAAGGCAAACTAAAGTCAGTGTTCTAAAACACAATGAACTTAGTATTATTGCGCAATAGTCTCAGAGCTTGTACACATGTATTTAAGGCGGTAGTATTTGTTGCGCATACATATGCAATTTATCGTATAATTCAAATTGCATGAAGACAATTTAACAGTGTTGATAAAATTGTGCATGTATTCAGGTCGCTGTACTAAAACTTAAGTCTTCACTAGAATAAGGTTCAAGTTCTGCTTGAAAAAGATTATTAATCGTTAAAGTGAGTAATCACATGCAAGACTAAATCACTTAGGCTTGCATGTGAATTAAATTCAACGCTTAAGAGCTTTCAAAACCGTCTAAATATTTCAAAATTTGTAAAAAAGCTGGTAAAGCTTATGCTAACGTCAGTTTCCTCAATCTAAAGCGATATCAGTGACGGGATAGTCCAGTAATTGAACTCCGCACACGTTGATCCGTGGTCGAATAACTTACCGACATCGCCACTGGTTCCAGCCAGTGCCGATGTCGGACTAAACACTATGATGGTGCTAATTCGACTCTGTTTGTATATTATTGTACAATAGTAATAATACATGTACATTCCTAGCTATACGTCTGCCAACGAGCAATAAATTAATTGAAGCAAACACATCAATTTTACATTTAACTGCATTGTTACACCAAACAGTTTACAGTAACACCTCTTTTGGCTGCATATTGTTGCTACATCTGCTACGGAGTATCTGCGTATCATGGCAACCGGAAATTCGAAACTCCATTCAGACTCTCCACCTCCCTACCAAGCTCAAATAAATACAGAAAATATTTCCACTGTATCACCTGAAAATGCAACTCACACTGTGATCATCAAGCAGGTAAAACAACTCGGACCTGCCGGAAACCAACACTAAAGAGCAGAAATTGAAAGAGTAGATTTAGAACAAGGATCTGGACAAGTGTATGTAGTTCGTCAGCGAGAATCCACTCCTCCGCCTTGTAAAGAGGAATCTTTTGAAACTGATCTATACTTGGCCTGCTTTGTAATCTGGTTCTGCTGCTGGCCGTTGGGAATGATAGCATACATGGCTGCAAGTGAGTATATAGACTAGAGTATATATCAAGTGAGTATATAGAGTATATATCAAGTGAGTATATACATGTAGACTAGAGTATATATCAAGTCCGTATATAGAGTATTATATCAATTGAGTATATTGAGTATAATTATATCAAGTGAGTATATAGAGTATATATCATGTGAGTATATAGACTAGAGTACATATCATGTGAGTATATATAGTATATATCAAGTGAGTATATAGAGTATATATCATGTGAATATATACTCACTTGATATATACTTTAGTCTATATTCTGATAAAGCAACGATAGAGGAACAGTGTGAAGAATTCAAGGGCATATCCAGGAGCCAATATTAATTCAGACCACAATCTAGTAATGGCAAAAGTAGGGCTTCAGCTGAAGAAAATACTTAAGAAGAAAAGCAGTAAGAGATGGAATTTGAACGGATTGAACGAGAAAAGTAGTCAGTTTCAGGAAGCAGTGGAAAGAAAAGTTAAGGAAATGAAGGACTACGAAAGAACAGGGGTAAATGAAAGATGGTGTCAGCTAAAGGAAGCCATTAAAATAGGTGCAAAGAAGTTTATGGCTTTCCTAAAGCAAATACAGCTAAAAAACCTTGGATCACAAGCGAGATGCTAGACAAAATGGATGAAAGAAGGAAATGGAAAAGTATTGACACCAGTCATGGCAGAAGGAAATATAGAAGCAAAAGATCATTGGTGGAGTGAAAAGTGTGATGATTTAGCAGAAGTGAAAGAAGAGGGAGGTCGGATCTATTATACCAGGAAGTCAGGATATTAACAAGAACCATATATGAAAAAGAAAGGAGATGCAAAGAACATTGATATAATGGGCAAAGATGGGGAATTGAAGACAGAGCTGGAAGAAGTAAAAGAAAGATGGAGAGAATATGTAGAGGAATTGTATGATAAGGCTGGGAAACCAGTTCACGAGGATTTTAAAATAGAACAAGATAATATCATAGAAAACGATAGAAGGGGCCCCGATTTAATGAAGGAGGAAATTTATTCTGCAATTAACAGTATCAAGAAAGGAAAGGCAGCCGGAATAGATGAAATCCCAGCAGAATTCTTGAAAATGTTGGAAGGATAAACATTCAAAAAGTTAATGGAAGTATGTATGGAAGTGTACAGTACAGGTATTTGGCCAGACGACTTTACCGAGTCAGTGATGATCCCAATTCCAAAAAAAGCCAATGCTGTGGAGTGTTCGGATTACAGAACAATCAGCTTAACACCTCATGCATCGAAGATTTTATTCAAGATAGTAAGTAATCGCATTCAGTCGAAAGCTGAGATGATACTGAGCAAGACACAATTTGGTTTTAGGAAAGGATGCGGTACAAGAGAAGCAATATGAATAATGCGGGTTCTTTGCGAAAGAAGCTTAGAATATGGAAATGACGTTTTTGTATGCTTTGTAGACTTCGAGAAGGCCTTTGACAGGATTGATAGGATAACGATGATGAATATCTTAAAAAGAATAGGAATTGACTGGAGAGATAGAAAACTAATTTTGAACTTGTACATGATTCAAAGAGCAGTAATCAAAATTCAACAAGAATACTCAGAAGAAGGTGAAATATGACGTGTAGTAAGACAAGGATGTAGCATTTCGCCGCTGCTGTTTAACATTTACGCTGAAGTAATGATGTAGGAAGCTATGGAAGACTTGGAAGAAGGAATAAAAGTAGGAGGGAATTTGTTATAAGATGTACGATTTGCAGATGACCAAGGAATGGTAGCGGGCAGCGAGATTGGATTGCAGAAGATAATGGATAGGCTGAATGATACGGCCCTAAGATATAGCATGAAGATTAATATAAAAAGACCAAGGTTATGAGAGTGTCCAATAATAAAGGTGAAGTTAATATCACAATAAATAGTACGAAATTGGAACAGGTAAGGAGTTTCAAATATTTGGGTCATACTATAACCGATGACGGGAAAGGCGAGACTGAAATATGCAGTAGGATTGCACAAGCAAAAGCGGCCTTTGGTAATAGAAAAGAACCATTAACAAAAAGTCTGAAGAAAGATGCAAAGATAAAGATAGTGAAAACTTTGGTTTGGACCACGCTATTGTATGGCTGTGAAACATGGACCTTAAGGAAGGAAGATATTAGGAAACTGGAGGCATTGGAAATGTGGATTTGGAGAAGAATGGAGAGGACTAGCTGGACTCAAAAGGTTACAAATGAGGAAGTCCTGGAGAGAGTTGGCACAGATAGACAGTTGATTAATGTATTAAGAAATAGGAAGAAGAGATGGATAGGACACATTCTAAGGGGGAAGGTCTATTAAAGGAGGTCATACAAGTTAGAATGGAAGGAAAAAGAGGCAGGGGCAGGCCGAGATTAGGTATGTTAGATGATTTAATGACCCACTCGTATGTGGAAATGAAGATGAAGGCGGAGGACAGAGAAGAGTGGAGGCGTTATGTACCATGGACCTGCCAGTAGGCAGTGCATTAAGATATATATTTATATATATATATTTATATGTATATATATATATATTTGGCCTCTATAATTTTATATAATTATATATAGACTGTATTTAAACTGTATATATATATATATATATATATATATATATATATATACAGGGTGAGTAAAAAAAAGATAACACCTGCAGAAAGTTTGAATATCTCAGGCTATTGTTAATATTTGTAAATTAAACTTTACCAATTAATAAGGGACTAATTTCTGGTGGGGTGGCCAATTTTCATCCAATTTGGTCCATAGATTGTCCAGTTATGCAAGTTTCAGCAGAGCAACCCCCCATTTTTACCTTAAAATGGAGTTTTCTACAACGGTAAGGGCAGATTGCACTTCATTGTACTTTGCTTCCGGAGCTGTTTGATGATTGCCATGCTCTTCTACCCAATGGTTTCATCCTTCAGCAGAATGGTGCTCCGGCTGATGCATCTCATCATGCACAGGAAAGGATCAGTGAGAGAAACTCGGATTACATCAAGAAGAATGAATGGCCTCCAAGCTCACCCGATCATAATCCTCTGGATTACCATATCTGGGGAACCATGCTGCATCTCTATCAGAAACACCAGCCGAAGCCTAAAAACAAGACAGAACTGCAGGAGGTGCTTTACGCCATTTTTAGGTAAAAATATGGGGGTTGTTCTGCTGAAACTTGCATAACTGGCCTGTTTATGTACCAAAATGGATGAAAATTGGCCACCCCGTCAAAAATTAGTCCTTTAGTAATTGGTAACAGTTTTATTGTAAAATATTAACAATAGCCTGAGATATTCAAACTTTTTGCAGGTGTTATCATTGTTTTTTACGTCACCCTGTATATATATATATATATATATATATATATATATATATATATATATACATACATACTGTATATATAGGCCTATATATATTTATACAGACTGTGTCATAAAAAGATTTATTTTTCACTTACATTTTTATAGCCCATATACGAGCTCAAATGTATGGCGATCCATATTTTTTCCTATCCTACGAGTGGAGATAAACAAAAGCATTTTTGCATTAATCTTAAGACATTATGCTTATTTAAATTTATCCAACTACTTAATTTAAAGAGGTTCAAAAGTGGTTATTTCTTTTGCTGAGGACTCTAATCAGGAGAACTTACTTAATGAATGTTGATTATTTGTTTTACCTTTAGGGAGTTCAGAACATGACATATTGATTGCCGACATAAATAAAGATTTAATCAAGTTTTTTTCAACATTAGGACTATTTAAATCTCTGTATATATATATATATACCTCATAAGATTGCGATTATTACTTATATACGCATGTTATCATATCTTTTGTGCTGCATTTGACATTGCTGCCTTGAGCAATGCTTGCGTTGCTTTTCAGTGGTTCTACTGGATTGCGTATAATTCCGAAATATGATGGGTTACTGAGTAGCTTAAAGGTATGCTCTTCGAAAGGGATGCAGCAGTATGGAAGCTACAATTAAATGCTGACAGTTGTTTGACGTCAATTGTCCGATGACAATTTATATCAGCATATCTTTTTACTTTCATGATCGACGATCCTGGTGACTAAAGTTGAGTTAGACTACACTATGGACATCGAAAATAAATAGTTAGATAACATAGTCAAAATGATTAAATTATGCATGCCATAAACGTCTAATTTTCGTCATGCTTGGATCATATCCTTATAAATTATGATATATTCTGATAGATTCTGATCCGAAAATGCAAAACCTTTCATCTGTTGTTGACAAAGTTTGTTCATGGCTATGTTGCGTTCGCTTCTCTGTCAATACTTATATAGACCTAAACGTATAGTACATTACTATTTATTAAGCGGCATACCCCCACCAAAGAACCAAAGTAGCCAATTCTTCGTAGGTTTTCAAAATATTGCTCTCACTCCGACTCTCAAGGATAAAAACATTGGTGTCATATTCGAAAAAACCTTTGACTTCAAATCATATATCTCATCTATCCGTACATCTTTCTTTCACAGCCGTTAAACGAGACATATATGGTCATCTCTTGATACAAATTCATCCATAATTCTTGTAAATTCAATTGTTCATTCTAAACTTTACTATTTTAATTCATTGCTATATGCCTAACTTCTTCTTCTCACATGGGTTTACAATGCGTTCAGAATTCTCTAGAACTTGTTGTCTGTCGATCCTCAAGGCTTCAGGCCACCTCTAATTCCTGGCTTAATAATCTTCATTGGCTTCCTGTGGTTCAAAGCATAAAGTATAGAATCGCTTTGTTCATTTTCAAAACACTGATCTTTGTTAAACCTTCTTACCTTTCCGATCTCCAAATCCAATATCAACTTTCTCGTAAGTTTCGTTCTTCCGGTACCAAACTTCTCAAAATTCCTAATATTCTCAAATTTTTATGTAGACGCTCATTATTTTTAGCACCTACTGTTTGGAACTCTCTGCCTTCAGGTAATCGCTCATGTTTTACTACTTACACTTTCCATTGTAAGTTGAAAACATATTTCTTCCAGCCATAGATTTTTTATCTTGCTTGACTGATTTTTATCACCAGACCGGCACCGTTCAATTTTCTTTCTCTTCAGCAAACATTTTCCAGATCATTTGGGGTGAATCGATTTGTAGTGACATATGATGGGGACGTCCCTGTTATCATCCTTGTATGAATGAACGGACGTTAAACCTTTAATATTTTTCTTATCATTATTAGTATTTATTATTATTAATATTAATATTACTATTATTAATATTATTATTATTATCCTTATTATTAATTATTATTGTTAGAAAATACGAATCAGTATTAGAGATGTTGTATTAGCGCTTCATCTCAACTCTAAGCAGTTGACCTAGTTGCATTTATTAAAAGCCTTAAAGTAAAATTTTTAGATTGCTACATTTTTTGAGTTAGAAACGAGATTAAATAAACTTATTCTTTTGAGTTGCAGTTATGAGTAATTAAAATTAGTTAACAAATTGTCAGGTTGTTCGACTTTCATATCAACAGGTACATGCTTCAAATCCATTGACTTCCTAGTATTAATATTCCACCGTTAATATCCGGTCATTTATATGCTTTGCAGCAGGTAACTGACGCTCAACTTGGCTTTTGCTTTAGATTTAATACAATACATATACGATACCGAAGCAATCATTACTTATGCTTTAATAAGTTAGAATGCTGCATGCTCAGCATAGCGTAACATTTTGCTTTAATTGCAAATGGTTCTAACGAACCAATTTAGGCCTACTCACCTGCAAGACGAAAGGCAGCCTGTCCCAATGGACAACGAGATGAAATAAAAGACTACAAAAGCTAGAACCATCTGCTTCACAAATGATTTCCTTACTTTGACGGTCATAATCTCGTAAGTGCCTTTAGGAATAAACATTGCATCATCGTTAGGAACAAAGAATCCCATTGGAGATTTCGGAAATTCTGAACCCGGAGGTGGAAAAACCGCATAGCCAGATTTTTATAGCTGCCAGTGTAGAGCGCCTGAATCAGTAGATTTTCCAGATATGTTCAATGGATCGGCAGTGTTTGAGTATGTCGAAGGTGGTGTTGATTTTCCGCTTGTATCTCCGATCACAAAATTAGAATCAATGTTTTCTGATACCCCGGTAGCCATTTTGATTTTAGCTTCTAGTTTTTTTATCAGTAATATTTTTACTCTTAGCTGTTGTGTTAAATATTATATTTTAACAAAATTCGAATAGATGCATCGAAGTAGGCCCTACATTTTAAACTTCACAAATACAATAAATATTCAGCGATATATTTTCAGAATTAGATTTATCAATATAGCATTACCCTCGCTTTGTTTACAATACGAAAGGTAGTTAACATAAAACTCGTGTATGCAAAATATCTGAACTTTTCCCATAGTGTAATCTAACCAATTATCCATTATATCAGCATATTTTTTAAATTTCTTTGTTTTGCATTGCTATACAAGTCAACGAAAGTTTTATTCATATAATGTAAACAAAAGAAATAAAGTAAACGAAGTAGCAAATAAACATATAGTTAGACTACACAAATTTGTTACTTACTGTAACAGAATAGCTTCGTTGAATGTGTTTTTAACGTCAGTTTCGACTAGTTTTATATCTTGTTCAGTTGGCCTTTAAATATATATTTGGTTTCTCGCTAAGTAGTATTCCACTTTCCTTTGTTAAGATAATTCAGAGTCGGTCTCTAGCTATTAGGTGGTTCTTACCATCTTTCGTCTTTCTTTCTTTCTAGTCTGTCTTTTTATCTCATTCTGTCTTAGTCGTCTCTTAAGGAAGCGTAAGTAGTAGGTGTGGTAAGGTATGATAAATTAATTTAATATTTTAAGTGAGTGACTATAGCTTAGCTTCGCGAAAGAATTACTTTAATTTTAGCAGGCTGAGAACTTATAACTGTTTAGCTCAGTGATCATTTGTATTTGTATATGCTTGTGTTTTCTGAATGTATTCGTTAATGTTTAAGCACAGTCTCCGAGTTGTAATTTCAGATGTAAAATATAGGTTAGATGTCCGGCCACCAGTCTTTGATTCATGGGACGAATCCGTAGTAAATATGAACTAGATCTTTCTAACACTAGTACGGTTAAACCACCTTCTTCCGAATGAATAGAAGTGATGAACTAAACAAATAAACACAATTAATCACAAGAATATTCAATACCTAATATTTTTCAAGGTAGATCCAATTTTTTTCATCCTACTTTAGCAAAATATCTATATAATAGTTTATTTCGGTTGTTGACTTCTATTATTCGACCGCCGATCAGTATATACGGGGTTCAAATCCTGGGCCCTCTCGCCACTGATATCGCTTTCGAGTGAGGAAACCGACGTTAACATTAGCATTACATCTAGCTTTTGACTTCCAAACTCTAAATAATCTGGCTGATCTAAATAAATCCCTTTTATATAACTGGATATCTTCTACTAATTTATTTAAGAAATTCAATCAATTGCATATCTATAAAATATTCAAGAGCCGGAAAACTAAAATAATATTGACACCTTATAATTTAATTAAATTACTGCTTTAATTAATCTATTTACACAATACATACAATCTACAACCAAACTATAGCTCATTGAATAATAAAAACTTCTTAATTCGTTTGAAATTAACTAATGCTTCAATACTGCAACCATTTTAAATCTGACTAATAAGCTACTTGCTTTTGCATTGCTACATGTACATGTATGTCTTATTATATATTGTAGCTATCTGCTGTCAATCAAATAATAATGCAATAAACGAAGAAGTACTTTCTGTATATACACTGTACACGCATAGGTCTTTCAAAAGCTGGTGAAGCTAATTTTAATGTCAGTTTCCTCGCTCAAAAGCGATGTCAGTGACGATGTCATTTCATAATTATATATATATATATATATATATATATATATATATATATATATATATATATATAAACATGTATATATATATCATATTATATATATATACCTGTATATATATATATATATATTATATACTGTACAAGTATATTACTTAATTTTATCAAAAGTTCATAACCTATTTAGTTAACATTGAAATGAAATTTGATGTGACGATTAACTTTTCAATTTGTTTAATGTCATTTTATTGTAAATGACATTCATCTAAGGAAAGAAACTAAACTGGATCTTCTTACTTTTAAAATATAGGCATCGATTGTGATGCAACAGATTACGTCTAATTTTTAATTTATTGAAGAAATTTGCAAATATTAGCGGGTATCATCAATCGATGATGAACGCTAACTTACTTTGTGTTGGCATCTAAGCTGTCCCATTAACGATGAGTAACATTAATAGATAATTTATGACAACAAAACCTCTTACGGCTGTTGACTAACACTGCTTCGCCAAAAATTGTGGAATGTTGCGAGTAGTCCGCTATAACAAGGGAGACAGTAACCTACCTCAGTGGTGAAGTGAGTGTGAGCGGGTAGGAGCGCCCGGTAAAAATCTGATTTAGCGGTCCATTCATAGTTTGAGCACAAGGTAAGTTCTAGCCTGGGGAGCTCTATGGCCATTGTGCTGGAGCGCTGGTGCCATTGTGGTGGAGCTCTGGTGCCATTATAGTCGAGCTCTGGTGCCATTATTGTTGATCTTTGGTGTCATTGTTGTGGATCTATGGTGCCATTCTGGTGGAGCTTTTGTGCCATTGTAGTGGAGCTGTAGTTCCATTGTCGTACAGCTATGGTACCGTTGTGGTGGAGCTCTTGTGCCATTGAGGTGCAGCTTGCTTCCAGTATCGCCGACAAGCATATCGAATTGGTTATGTTTCAATTGGTTGTCCGCTATGCTTTCATTTGTTTTCATTACATGCGTTAAAGAAAATGTAAAAAATCTACAACGCTATGAATATGAACTTTTGTTTGAGTTGGCTATATAAAACAGTTAAATTGGTAATCATGAGCTTTAGCCTTCTGCATCACTATATTATAAAATAACCTTCAAAGTGTTAATTATAAAAATGGTGAAGTGCACAGTAAGTTAAAAGCTCATGAAGTGGAACGATAAGAAATTACGTGCAAAATGCAAATCTTACCAAGTTTTTCGACGCCCGTATCCATGTTCAGGATGGAGATGTTCTACCCTTCTACCAGATTTTTACAATAATTATCAGCATATTGTAAATATAGTTTGGTAGTAAAGAAATTGGAAAATAAATGGACACTGCAGAAGTTGGCTGCTTATAAATTGCAAACAAATAATACTGTACAAAACAAAAGTCTGTTGAGAATATTTACTATTGGTGCAATAGTATTTTTATTGTTCTATTCTTGTCTTTATTACGTATGAGCTAAAAAATCATTTACCGCTACCTCTAAGTCGTACGGAGAGTATGGTAAGTGTACTTAGTATTGTTTAGTATGAGGAGGGTAAGTCATGCGCGATATTTTGTGACAGGGGGCGATCAGGAGGTGTTCAGGGGGCGACAAGGGGGCGATCAGGGGTTGATCAGGGGGGGATCAGGGGGCGATCAGTGGGTGATCAGGGGGCGATCAGAGGGTGATCAGGGAGTGATCAGGGGGCGATCAGGAGGCGATCAGGGGGTGATCAGGGGGTGATCAGTGGGTGATCAGGGGGCGATCAGGGGGCGATCAGGGGGTGATCAGGGGTGATCAGGTGGTGATCAGGGGGTGATCAGGGGGCGATCAGGGGGTGATCAGGGGGCGATCAGGGGGTGATCAGGGGGTGATCAGGGGGTGATTAGGGGGCTATCAGGGAGATAGAGGCCTAGTAAATTTAACGTGGTTTCAACAATAGCGAGATCTCTTTGACAATCAGTTCGCAAGACAAATATCAGTTCTCTTCTCTTTATTTCCTCATGTGGTCTTCTCTCTAAACGAATTCAAATCAATGCCATACGTAACAGCTTGGCTGCTCTCCAATCGACGGAATGTAAATTGCGCACGGTGCCTTCTGGCACAAGCTTTCGGATTTCACATGTATACAGTCAGTATGAAAACTATTACAAGACGCAGTGCATCGCTATTTGTATAACAATATGTTACAATTTACCACGTCTTTTAATTATTCGAGTAACTCATAGTAGAGTCAAGAAATATGTGTTAAGTTGTTAACCTAGGATCAATGGCATTTACACTATTATTAATAAACACGCTAATACGTGACTATCGTGTTTTAACATCTTTCATTGGAAATATTTAGAGCAATCATAACATTTGACAATTTATCTTTTTTTAAATGAGACCTAATTAGATTTAAGACAGGCGAGAGAGGGTTTTCTGAACTTTTAACATGACATATAGACCCCTTTAATGGCCAGGTCACAGGGTTTTAAGGTGTTTTCAGTTTCATATAATGTATCTGTTCACCACAGCACATATTATACAAGCTATAGGAACATAGGTTTAAGCTTATGTTTTACTAAACATAGGTTTGCTAGGTTTCGGCCTTAATAGTTGGACGGTGATATTCAGTAACTAAATAACAACCAATTCAATGGCTAGTAGATAAGGTATCAATAACGGTTTAGTGGTTAAGATTAGTGTCACGGAAGGGTTCCGTGAGAAACCCCGATTCGGACCAGGGTTCATTAAGGGTCTTAAAATTCCTCTCTCTCTCAGTGCACTGCCTACTAGCAGATCCATGGTATATAACGCCTCCACTCTTCTCTGTCGTCCGCTATCCTATTCATTACCATATAAGCGTGGATCGTTAAATCATCTAACATACTTAATCTCGGTCTGCCGCTGCCTCTTTTTCCGTGCATTCTACCTTTTATGACCTGTTTTAATAGACTTTCCCCCTTAAAATGCGTTCTATCCTACTCTTCTTCCCATTTCGTAATACATTTAACAGCTGTCTATCTGTAGGCCTACCAATTCTCTCCTGAACTTCCTCATTTTTAACCTTTTGAGTCAAGCTAATCCTCTCCATTCATCTCCAAATCCACATTTCCACTGCCTCTAGTTTCCTAATATCTTCCTTCCTTATGTCCATGTTTCACATCCATAAAATGGCTTGGTCTAAATCAAGGTTTTCACGATCTTTATCTTTGTGTCTTTATTTAGACTTTTTGTTTAGAGTTCTTTCCCATTAGCGAAGGCCACCTTTGATTGTGCAATCCTACTGCATATTTCAGTCTCATATTTCCCGTCATAGGTTATAGTATTGTGCGGATATAGGATTGTTTAGAAAATATTTATAATTATAGAAACTTATCGTCATAGTTTTATAACTTAATGTGTTGTTATTTCGAATGGCTTTGTGATGTTAATCCATGATTTGATAAAAGTAATCCATACATGATTGAGTCAGTATTCTTACTCAGTATATATCCCATTGGTTATTATGTCATGATCTTACGGTTGCGTCTATACTTCACGAACACTCTCGTAAGACTGAGTATAGCAGAGCTGAGTCTTGTTCAACAGGGCGAAGCATAAGTTTCTCTCTGTTCTTCTTTGTATGTCTCTGCTATTGTATAAGGCCGTCCACGGAAAGGACTCGCGCGCTTCCTGGAGTTTCTTGTGTTACAGTGGAGGGATCGCTTCTGCAGCGGTCCCTAATATTTTATTTGTATTAATCTTAAGCTACTTTTCATATATTTGCTTTCGAATTGAGCTTAAGACCTACAATCATTTCGTACATTAAAACAGTTAGTTCGCATACGGTTTAAACATTGTGTTGCGTTATCATTACTTAATCATAAGGTTTAAATAAATAAAAACAAATTAGGACTATAGGCAAGGAGGCTACATGCCGAGACGGTAGTAGTATCCCCGTAGAACCTCTCGTAGTACCCAAGAACTCTCAAGCTACTCAGCTCTTTATCAACATCTGCGTAGGTCAGTTTGATACCAACGGCTTGCAGAAACACACCTTGAGCTGCACGACAGGCTAAGTCGCACAGTATGACCGAAATATTTGAAACTACTTACCTTTTCCAATTTCGTACTATTTTTGCGATATTAACTTCACCTTTATTACAGGAGACTCTTATTACTTTGTTCTTTTTTATATTAATATTCATTCCATATCTAATGATAATAATCTTCATGACATCGCTTTCGAGTGTGAAAACTGATGTTAACATTAGCTTTTAGCTCTATCTCAATGCCGTATCATTCAGCCTATCCATTACCTTCTGCAGTCCAGTCTCGCTACCCGTTACCATTCCATGGTCATCTGCAATTCGCACATCTTGTAACAATTTTCCTCCTACTTTTATTCCTTCTGCCATGTATTCCATAGCTTCCTCCATCATTGCCTCAGCGTAAATGTTAAACAGCAACGGCGAAAAGCTACAACCTTGTTTTACTCCACGTCCTATTTCACCTTCTTCTGAGTATTCCTGTTGGATTTTGATTATTGCTCTTTGATTCATGTACAATTTTAAAATTAATCTTCTATATCTTCAGTCAATTCCTATTCTTTTCAAGATATTCATCATCGTTATCCAATCAATCCTGCAATAAGCCTTCTCAAAGTCCATAAAGCATGCTAAAACGTCATTTCCATATTCTAAGATTCTTTCGCAAAGAACCCGCATTACCCCTATTGCTTCTCTTGTGCTGCGTCCTTCCCTAAAACGAAATTGTGACTTGCTCAGTACAATATCTGCTTTCGACTGAATGCGATTACTGATATAGAGAAAATGTTTATTTCTCATTAGAAACTTGAGGTAGAGTGTAGACGGCTACGCTATTGTCAATAGCTCAACCGTATTTGTTTGTTAAATGATGTGCTTCTGTAAATAAGACATTGTAAAAAGATTGTTAAACATAATGGAAATTTCAAAGATTGAGGGATCATTAGGGGTCGTTACGAGAAATTTGGACTTGAATATGGGCTATAAATATCATTTAGCGCACTTTTAAAGCGGATGTGACTCAAGCAAACAATGATTTACCCTGCAACTATCGCCGCTTTCAATACCAATTATTCTAGTGCTGTTCCATCGGCCTGTATACCATCAGCTATCCAGTAGTTCTAATTAAACTTCTCGAGCAATACAATTCTATAAATTGACAAAATATCCTGAGAATATAATTTCCAAGTGTCAATAATTTTATAAAGTTATTCATCAGACTCCAGGGATAATTGTTTCAAAAGCTCATAGTTTGCTTCTGATTCAGACTCGGATTACTAAAAATGCCTAGAATCAATTTGAAGAAGGCTGCTTTTGTAGTCCGCGACCTTGCACGAGATCTTTCAGCTCTGAGTCCAATCCACTGCTTTCAAAAGCCTACGAGACACGTTTACTAACGTGAGGATAATTCGCTCAAATAAAAGTGTGTCATCTATTTCCTTAAATCATAAATTCACTAACTTTATTTAATGAGTAAGTATTAATTAATATAATGAAAGTATCTTTTTAGCCGTTATTATTTTATGGAAATTGTTATTAATAAAAATTTAGTCATCTTTATAATTGGGGATAAAAGTTTAACTTGTAGTAAGCCTACACGACGCTCATTATTTGGCAAACGTCTTTGATTGGTCACGCTGCAAGAAAAATAAAATCATCCTTAAATTACAGAAAGCTCATATAAATTCTGCTTATTTTCGCGAATTTTCATACATTCGAAGCAACATTTAATTCGCAAAATCTATACACGTCTCTACTATATACAGTACATTATAAAATACTCAATGTCACTTGTAGTCATATTCATCATAATTCATTCGTAACGGCTTATACTGTACAATGTACATGTAGACATATATGCATGTGTATCTTATACGCTTATTGACAGCATATTTAAAATGTATGCTACATGTCCAGACTGTACCTGATAGGCATATCATCGGGCGTCCCTGACATTGCCTTACGGCGAGGAACAGGACGTTAAATTCTTATTGATTGATTGATATCAGCAATTTGAGAAAATCAATATATACACTTGCAGAACAAATTGCTAAAAAATATTAAAATAGATACTAAAGACAGTCAAGATTAATTAAATTTATAACATCTGTTCTTTCAAATAGAATTAACTACTTGAAACATAAAGTAATTAATTTATTCGTGATATGCTGCACAATGTAATTTGTATCATGTTCCCATTTCGTTCATAATTATCCATATCTTCCTAGATGTAGTGTTCATAGACTTCAGGAAGCCCAATTATTATATCAAATCTAAAGAACCCTCTACAAACACTGAATATCATGACGTTTGACAATGTTCTTCTGCCCATGATCATCTGGGAATATGAATGCCTGCATAAACAGCATTTCTATGTGACATTCAGAAGAATGACAGTCAGCCACAGTAATACACCGATGATGATGCCGGCGATGGCAGTGCGGAAGGAATGAACTCCAAGGTTGTGAGCCTTCTTTACGCTGTTCTCGTCTATTGCACGTGCCGTACTCTTCGCAACCACTGTTAAAAAATGAGAAAATTAAACAAGAATATTTAATACCTTTCAATAATTTATTAAATATATTAAATAAATTATTGGAAATAATACATTATAAAATAATGTATTATTTAATAAATAAGAAATAATTTTCCAAAATTCTTCCAGAACAAAAAGTCTAAAGAAAGACACAAAGATAAAAATAAGTAAAACATTGGTCTGGGCCACGCTATTATAGGGATGAGAAACATGTAGCTTAAGGAAGGAAGATATTAGGCATTTGAAATGTGGATAGGGAGAAGAAAGGAAAAAATTAATAGGATTCAAATGGTTATAAATGAGGAAGTTCTGGAGAGAGTTTGTACAGATAGAAAGTTGATAAATGTATTACGAAATAGGAAGAAGAGTTGAATGGGATGCATTCTAAGGGGGAAAGTTTGTTACAAGAGGTCATATAAGGCAGCACTGAATAAATTAGAGGCAGAGGCATGCCGAGATTAGGTAGTCTAGATGATTTAAAGATCCATTCATATGTGGACATGAAGAGAAATGAGGAAGGCAGAGAATAGTGGAGGCGTAATATATCATGGAACTGCCAATAGACAGTGCACTAAGAGAGATGAAATACATTTCTGATTGACTTAAGCAAATCAAATAAATTTTCTTAAGGTCTATAACCACTTAAGTTTTAATTAAGGCATGAGTTAATATTTAGTTATATTTAGATGAATTTGATAATAAGCTTATAGAGTAAACTAAACGCAATTTTTTGCAGTATTAAACTCAAAAATATTATAAATAATTCACTGCAATCAGATTATGTATCACTCACGGGCGTAGCGAAGGGGGGGAGAATATGGGGATTAATCCCCCCCATGGATTTTGGCAGAGACTATCTCAATCAAAATTTAAGTAGCTTAAAAAAATTATATCCAACATTTATTTCAGAATTTAGTTGCATTTAGATTTTCCTTATTATTTAGTGTCATAAGCATGTTTAAGGTTAACAGTCTCAATGTGAATACGTTTGAATGGAGTAAGACAGAGGAGGGAGGCGTGGCGAATCACGACATCCTGTATCAACTGTATCGTAATTTACATCCACTCTCTGCTCCTATATTCCAAGCATTCATTCATCGTTCATTCCCGCCTTTGCCTGTGAGTCCAGGCGCGGATACACCATTGGGGATGCTGGGGATGCATCCCCCCCACCGGCTCTAGCGAATTTCTTTACGGTTCGATATGTTCGTGGCGACTAGCCATTGTGGATTATCTTTTATAATAGAAATAAATCGACACATCCCGACCTACCAATCCCACCCTCTGAGTCCCCCTAGCCCAAATCCAGTCACTTTTGCAAATTGTTCAGATCCTTTTAGTTTTTGGTAGGGGGAGGGAGGTAGGAGTAGGCTGATTAAGTCAAGTAAAAGTTTAACTGAGACACCGGCCGAACAGCGAAGCGATTGTAGTAGTTTCAGTGCAAATTATTTAATTGTTTTACGATGCTGCTTCCATCGAATTATAAAACTGTTCGATTTTACTAAACACTCCATCAACTCTCCAAATCTCGTAAAACATCCTATTCTTATATAGTTGAGTGCAAAATATATCGGTACGAATCGGAAAGTTGTTTAGATGTTAATTGGTTACGCCGTAAATGAATTTATATAATGCACATTAAGGTCATGGACCTTAACTTAAAGCTACCTTAGGTCGATTTCAACGGATGTCATAAGACAATGAACACATCTGTTAACGTGTAATTAAGGGCGCTAGCTATATGGCTGCGAGTCCTTGAGTCAATAGATTGTTCATTCAACTTTTCATTCAGTTTTTGGCTTCATTTGAAAGCAGCATAGTGGCTAGATTGGTTTAAAAAGTTTTAGCAATACAGATAAGATATCATTTTCTTTATTTCTAGCATATAGGCGCCTAAAGTACGCAATGACAATAAATATATAGATGTAATTTCTATATTTAAAAAGGCTATTTAATTAAGGTTTCGTTCAGATTATGTTTGTTGTACGTCTTGATTTGTAAAAATTGCAAATGCTTCATTTTAATGCGAATTTGAAACGTTTAAGTTTACAAATGTCTACGTTAATTGTTTTAGATATTTGTTTAATATCATCTATAAAACATCATAGCTGGATGTGGGACTGTACTGTAAGTCAGGATCTAAATATTTATATTTACTTTTATTAACCTTCGTATTTTTAGCGTAGGCGCCGGCACCGGTACGGCAATTACCCTACCACTTTTTAGTCCCAATGTTAAATGCAGTACCAAGTTTGTACTACTGTTTTACTCTTAATGGTCTTAGTGATATAGAAGAGGTCATTAGTGTAAAGTAAAATCAAGACTATAGTTGTTAAACAGGAGTCTAAGAGTCAATTTGCCGCCGTCAATACATGTACACGTGTTCTAATGATCTCATATTCAGTTGGATTCACAAGTTTAACAGTTACTGCTGTGCATATAGTTTACTACAGGCTAGTGTAGAGCTATGAAAATGTTAACATTATGGCGATGAAAGGGCCGTTTAATTCACTTAGACTAGATCACTAGAGTACGTATAAACTATTTAGTCATAAGAATAATTCAGATACATGTATTCGCAAAAGTATTAATATAATTAATATTAGATGTTAAAAATACATGCATGGCTAAATCCTTGGTTAATAAAAAGTGGGTTACATAATTTG
Organism: Enchytraeus crypticus; assembly: GCA_905160935.1. Taxonomy (NCBI): domain Eukaryota; kingdom Metazoa; phylum Annelida; class Clitellata; order Enchytraeida; family Enchytraeidae; genus Enchytraeus; species Enchytraeus crypticus. The sequence continues at coordinate 33,480 of CAJHZI010000641.1, forward strand.
CATACATGTAGGCCTAGTTGGTTATAAAGTCAGACAGTATTAAATTTACTAATCATGCATTTTAAAAACTTTGGTTCTATGCAAGTCTCCACAATGCAATAGCTTTAAAGTAGACTGCTTAGGAACTTATTATATATCTTCAACTATATGCAGAACGAGTCAGAAAGTATGGTCCCTATCATCAGTAGTACAGCCTTCATATTGATAAGAGAGTTAAAGAGACATCATTTGGATAATTGAACCGGTTGCAAACTTAAGTTGCTCCAAAAGCAGGAAATCTTCAACTTCCTGAAATCCAGTTGGACCTGACAGTATCATTAGAAGTTTAGAAACTGACGCTAAACAACATTATAACTTTCTCATGAGCTGCATACGCTGGCACATACATGTACAGTATGTGTAATATTTCATTATAAATAGTCAGCATGCCTACAATTGCTTCCATGTGCTCTCGCTCGTGTCTGCGTGTGCTTAGGGGCTTCTGTTTGCGTGTTTATGTGGGTGTTTGTATGTGTATGTGTTCATATTTGCTTATATGTCTGTGCGTATGTGCATGTATATGTGTATGTATATACAATATACATGTATATACATGTACATGTATAATGATACGTGTTTGTGTGTGTATGTGTGTGTGTGTGTTTGTGTATGTATGTGTGTGTATGTGTGTGTGCGTGTGTGTGTATGTATGTGTTTGTATGTGTGTGTATGTGCTCTATTGACAATCATCCCTCCCCACCAAAAATTTCTGTATCCGCGCCTGCCTGTGACTTTACGTATTCACACGTAATATGACAATGTACCTCTTCCCCTCGCAGGGCCCTCACCTAGGCCATCTGTGATTCGGAACAACTTTATCTGCACCACCTGTTTGATAGAGGCAAATGATAAGATGCCAGTAGGGCTAGTACCTAAGACACGCTCTGACAGTAACTGCAGCTGCAGCACGGTCGTTTGTTAGGCTTACTGTTCCATGAGTCATTAATAAGGTTTATAACTTTATATGCACCTTCAGTCATTTTATTAGTGTGCAGAGGTCGTATGTCATAGGGCATGTTTCAGGATTACCTTACTGCAGTCGCTTATTGTCTATGAGTGTAATTAAACAGTAAAAGTTTTAACTTCTAATGTACTATAACGTATACAAGTATCTATATTGTAGATATGGATTAATAGAAGTATAAAATAGACTAATTTTAAGCTCAATAGATTATCTCCATACAGTATATAGTTCAATAGGCCTAGATTATAGTTTACATTTTTCTGTATTAATTGAATATTGCGTAGCTCATACGTAAGCTACTGCGTTTATCTTGTCTAAATTCTAATCAGGGCCGAGAGCATTGTACTGCATGTGTGCAATTAAATTCTTGCTTTGGAAGTAAAAGTTATATTTAATTTCTAATAAAAATGCAAATTGTAGCGACATTAATTTAAGGTTTTTATTAAAACATAAAAAGTAAAGACTTAACAGGTTTCTCTTAGCAATGGTTTAGTTCCTCCCCCTCAGGCTCCTAGCCTCACATTTACTCAAAAAGATCATAAAATGTTAACATATGCGCAAAGAAGCAATGGTTCTTCAAAAAAATTTGCCCCCTCAAAGAAAATGGTGAATTGCTGCCACTGCAGCTACACAAGCTCAAGCCTTAATATTACATTATTGCTTTAGTGGATTGAAAAGGCTCTTGATCAAGAGTACCACGAACTGGTCATATTGTATAATCCACTGAGATCTGCAAAACTGCGTTTTTCAATTCATTATGCTAACAATTGCTAAAAATTGCAGACATTATTTTCAAAATTGCTTCAGCTTCCGGGGGACGAAGTCCCCCAGACCCCCTACCAGGGCTCTGCTCCTGGACCCCGCCGGGGGACATATGTCCCCCGGACCCCCTTTTTTCAACTTGTCCGTCATTACCCTCCTACACCTTCGATTCCAGTATCGGTCCTCATTCTTGGGAAAATTCCCACATGACAAAATCCTGGCTACGCCCATGATGTCACTGAATAGATAGGCCTATATTTTAATTTATTGGACGACTATGTGCAAACGTTTTCGGAGAATGATATTATTTCTATCTGTAAATTAAATTTAAATTAAATTAAACTAATTAAAATTAAATTAAACTATTAAGTATTACACATTTCTCTCAATTGTTGTGTTGAATAATATATATCAAGTCTAAAGGATATATTCCTAAACAATAAATGCTTCTAAGCATTGCAGCAGAACTGAATTTGCTTATAACCAGGCAGCTTCTATGTTATGTTTTTAATTTGCAAAACCCCATGATCGCGTTTAGCTGGGTACAAATAAAACTTCTGAAGTGGATTCCTATTACGCATGGAGGCAATATCCCTAAATAAAACGGAGTTAACAAATCTAAATAGTCCATGGAATAAATCTTTTCGAAAAGTTTTTACTACCAACTACAAGCATCAAAAAACCAAGAGCAGTTGTATTGGCCTACTGGTTATAAATCAAGGTTGCATAAGTAAGCCTACAGTGGCGAATCCAGGGGTGGGGGCAGGGGGCCCGGGCCCCCCATTAGGCCCGACGATAAAAAATGTAAACTATATTTTCATTGTTTCTATGCAATTTCTTGGTGTAAATATGTTTTAAGGGCGTTAGGGTGGCTGGGGGGGGGGGTACAATAGGGAACTCGAACAGTCCGACTACCTGGAATTTTTTAAATATGGACCCCACTAGGGGCCCATATAACGGAAGGGGGGCCCGAGAAATGTTGACCGTTTCACTAGCTCTCAATTTTCACTTTAGCCACTGTATAAGAGGAAAAAGGTTGTAAATAAAATATGTGAACTCTCTCCCGGAATAGTGGTGCAAACCGCCTTGGCTGGGATCGAGGGGCTTAAGCCTCCCCCCATCTTCCGCCAAAATTAGGTCACTTTTGCAATTGGTCCAGATCCGCTGAGTTTCTTCAGAGCCTCAGAGGTGAAAAAAATTAACCTACTTTTTTCCTAAACAAATGTAGGATTTTGGGTTTTCCTCTCACTTTAGTACGGGTATGAGGAAGGGGGGTAATATACGGGGATGTGCTCACTCTATTAGCCGAGCGCAGTATGCAGAAAAATGTTGAGCCCCCCTCCCCCTACACAGCATTTTTTTTGGTTGCGTCACGTCCCGAAGAAGGCGGGGCATAAGCAAAAATGTGTACACTGTCCAAAAAGCATTTTCGGGCTCCCCCTTAAAAAATTCCTGGATCGGCCCCTGTAGGCCTATACTGTGTAGGCCTATGTCTTAAAGGCAATTCGTTTCTTATCGTCTGCGACTCTGTCTCGAAATGTATTGCTAAGGTTAATATAGGCTATAAAAAGCTGTCATTGGGCGACTTAAAAAAGCTAGCAGTTTATTACTATGCCAATGCTCAACACTTTAAAAATAATTACAGAGAAATAATAAACTTTAGGTTTAAACAATTGTGAGAGAAGTATATCATTCGTATAAATATTGATGTCATTTGTCAGATGTAACATGTGTGTCAAATAATGATGATATTTCTGTGTTTATTGAATCTTTCTCGAAATGCAGGCCATTGTTTTCAATTTTTCTTTTCTAAATATTATATACATGTATATCTTCTTCTTCTCCTTTCAGTGCACGGCAAGTGGCAGGTTCAAGGTACATATTCCTATTCAAAGTATGTTTTCTCGCCTCTTAAAAGCTCTCCTAAGATCAACAAGTTAATCCCTTAACAAAGTCTATGCCTTATCCATACCTTATGCAATCTATAGCTTGTGAATGTATGGCTTCTGAGGTGGTTTCCCGTTGCCATCCTCAAATATATATATATATTCACGGTATATACATGTATATACGGTGCATATATACATGTACAGGTATATATACACGGTATATACATGTAGGCCTATATATATAAATATATATATATATATAAATATATATATATATATATTATATTTATATATTTATATTAATAATATTGTATATATATATATACATATATATATATATATATATATATATGTATATATGTATATATATATATATATACACTGTGAGTCAAAAAAAACATGTGCGCACTCGCGTACTCTCTCGCCCATACCTTAGGTATTATTGAACCGATGTTTTAACTACTTTTATAGGTAAAATCAGGATAACATTAGCTATAATATAACGTTAAGTGACTCTGTTAATTATTATTTTTGCGTTGAAGCAGTGCTTGAAAATATGCGCGACTGAAAATATTCAGTATAAGCAAATCAATCGGTACAGAATGTACAGAATGCTCAGTTCTTATGCTCTTCGGTCGTCCACTGCCCTTCTTTCTATCGATGCTCCCAGTCCGGCGTAGTTTCTTTAATAAGCAATCTAGCCCTCCCAGAGTCCCAGATTTTTTTGTTGGAAATTCGGCAATCAACGGATGTGCGCCATAACTCTTTAAGAGGTACAAGTTTTTTATCAGCAATTTATCTTCATTAGTAAACATCATTTTTCAACTTCAACAAAAACAGACTATGTTTGTAAAATCGTTACTGTTTAAATTAAACCGAAAGTGTCACAAAAACTAGATTTAAGATCACTACTTTTCTTCTTTATAATTCTGAAAATATTTTCAAAATCGGTTCACATGTGTCAAAGTTGTGGAAGAAATACTGTACTGCGCACATGTGTTTTTATGACTCACAGTGTATGAGCCTATATAAATAATTGTACATGTATACATACATACATACAAATATATATATATATATAATAAATATATATAATTAAATATATTGAACAATGAACTATTTCCAGCGATATTTGTTTGTTAAATTCGTATGATACAATAAAATCGAATGGACTTAAAATATCAGTTTGGAAGCTGTGTTTTAAGTTATTGCTTAGTCGTCTCTTATACAACACAAAAAATGACAACCCGACTTCTAATAGGCTTGAAATTAGCTTGGCTCAACAATATGGTAGCCATTAAAGATGTAGGCCAAAATTGTTAGAAGTAGATTAAAAACAATTTTAATTATTTCCCAAATATTTCAAGGACTATGAAATATGCAAGCTGATACTATAATTTTTAGCAATACTGCTGAAATTTTAAGCTACTTAAGCAGATTATAATGATTACTACTTACTTGCAAGTATGAATGCAATAAGTCCTAATAAGGGACACAGACACAGCCAGGTTGCAATGCATGATAATACGATCTGCTTCACGAACGATTCTTTCTCACGATCTGTCGTCAATGGCTGTCCCTGCTGCTGGATGATCACAGCTACAGGTTGTTCTTGTGATTGACCAGCAAATCCTGGATCTGACTGTGGAACTCCAACGTAGCCGGATGGCTTTGTATTCCAATAACCAACCTGTTGATCTGCAGGGTTGCCAGGCTTCTCAGAAGGATTATTTCCTGATTGAGGTTGAATTGGATAGGATTGGGAAAGAGTTGAATAAGCAGGCGGATCGGATGAATCAGCTTCGTCTAGCTTTGGATACATTGGCTGCTGAACAGAAGTCATTCTATTACATTTACTATTACTACAGGTGTAGACTAATGAATAGGGCCTAACTGCTTAACAGTCAACCAAATGTAAAATTAGAGATTAGATGAAATCGGAAAATATAAAGATTATTACAAAAAATTTTATGCTTCGCATAACTGAAAGGTTAACAATGTAAAGTCGAGTATAACGATTTTATGTATCGAAAACACAATAGAGACTGACGAACGCGCGATTTGAATCCTGAACACAATGATCCGCATTCCGATACTTAAACAATAGTACAATATATATCGCTCTAGGTAACAAGCTAGCAAGTTGTGAGGGCTGAATTATCTGTCTCTGTGCTTATTTAAGGATCCTTTTTATATAACTCCTCTAATTCTCTCCTCCTAATAAACTATTTTTTTAAAAATGATTATATAAAATATTCATAGAGACTTTATGTTGTAAGTTGACAATAGCGTCTATGAACTACTCGACCTATTCAATAGAGGTCTATCAATAAAGTGCTGTCAATTATTTCCGCTGTCAGTTTAGCAAATGCGTTCTACTTTTATAATTCCAATACAAGATTAATATTCCCTTGCATAGCATATATAATTATGCTTGTAATAATTATGAATTTTGAGGCATAAAATTATAATAAAATCGGCTTAATACTGCAATCCGCTTGTGAATGTATTTTTTATTACCAATACCTGTATCATCAGGGTACATGAATTCCCAGGCACAGTGCGCAGTTTATTATTCAGCCAAGTATAAATTGTTGCAACGTGAGAAATAAAATAAGCCTGCGTAATAATACATTTGCAGACATTCGCCTTTAGGCTCTGCGGCAACGTAGGCATATAGCCTATATTACATAATATAGTACCCACCTGAAGACTAAATAACGTTGTCTGCTATCAGATTTAGCTATAGGCCTATATAGGCCAATAGGCTACTTCGTAGTTACAGTAGAGTGAACCCAGGGGAAATATGTTCACATTGCTCTCATTTTTCTGACGTGCGTTCCCTGCTAAGGGCCCATATACGGAACCAGGTGGCATGTAAATAAATCAGAAGGGACCCGAAAATTTCAGACCGTTCCCCTAGCTCTCAATTCCCACTTTAACCACTGTTCGTGTATAGGGGCCTACTATTATATTGTGTCAATTAAAATTCTTTAACAGCTGTAAATTAGAACATAGAATAAATTTACATAAGCCCTACTCCATGTTTTGTCAGTGCCCTGAAACAATTTCAGCCGTAAGCTGCATATCTCGTAAGAAGTAGGCTATTAGCCTACGTAAGTAATGAAAAAGAAATAATCTCGGAAGCCCTATAGTCCTATATATGCGCATCTAAAACCTGATTTAAGCTGTGGATTTCGAATGCTTTTTGAAAAAAATAACTTGTTAATCAATAAAGTGTTTTTAAGGTGAAGTGGGGACTTTCAGTAGAAATATTATCATCTCAGAGTGCCGTTGGGCCAAACATTAATTAAGGAGAGAGCATTTTGTATTAGAATTCATAATAGAATTCATATTTTGTTTAGCAAAGTAAAGTTAAGATATAAATAAAAAATAAAAAAAAAAGTATTTTAGTAGCATGAGAGCAGGTAGCTGAGAGCTGCTTTCATTTACTGTAGCCTATCCTATATAGGCTTTTATATAATTCATCCAGATATATATATATATATATATATATATATATATATATATATTATATATATATATATATATATATATATTATATATATATATATATAGTTGTGTAGAAATTTTTAAAAAACCCGGACATTTAACGTGTAAAGCCACATTTATATTCGTTGGAAGCAGATTTTTGAGCTGAATTCAAATATAAAGTTCCCCATTCGTAGCACTACTAATAAAAAAGTTTTGTCCAAAAAACGAAAATTTAACAATTTATATTTTCTCGACAGATTTTCCAAGTGTTAAAAAATTATTGTAGGACAACAAAAATTAGCAAATTAAATATTAATCGTGTGTCTGCAACAAATAAAGATAAAGCCAAAAACTAAAGCCAAATTTAATGCCAGTTTCCTGCTGGATAGCACATCAGTGACCAGAAGAGTATGGAAGCCTCTCATAATACAGATGATATTAAGATTATATGTGCTTTGATGCTTGCTCCATGAACAGTGGCACAATTAGCCCGAGTCCCAGCCCAACTTAGGTTACTTGCAATTCATCCAGATCTGCAGTTTTCGGTGGGGACAGGGAAGGGATAGGGAATGGGCTGGTTATGTGAAGGGAAAGTTTAATTATGACACCGGCAGAACAAAGCAGCGTTTTCAGTAGTTTCATTACAAATGGTTTAATAACCATAATTAGACCATTTATAATAATTTAATTTAATAATTTTTAGATTTTTTAATTATTTATAATTGGATTGATATGACTTGATATGTTAATGAAAATACAAAAAATAATTCAAAAAAGAAATATAAAAAAGTAAATACCTCAGGATATACCTCAACTATATTCATTCTAAGATACTCTGAAAGTCCACCAGTTTTTTCACAAATTACAAAAATGTTCTCCTTTGGGGAGGGGTGTATTAGCCCCTTCCTGTGCCCCCCTTCACCCCCTACTTTATGCCTATCAGTGCAAAAATGACCCTCCTTGCATACAAATTTCTTTTCTGCCTATGCCCCTGACTGTTGTATTGGCATTGTTGGAGATAAGCTAGTGGGATACTGGATTTGTTACTAAGCTAGTAGGTTTAGTGTGGCCCCAGTTCAGGGGCCGAAGGCAGTAGTGAAAAAATTTGAGCCCCCTAGAATTTTTTTGGTTGAACTACTGTCCATGACATGTAGAAGCGTAGAGTATAAGCAAATCTCATCAGATGGATTAAAGTCTATAAGTGATAAAATCGTTTTGATAGAGTGATTGTTATATTTACACAGCCAGTTCATATGCCAAACCAAAACCAAATTCACAATTGATGGCAATGTGCTTGGAAAAAGTAGCTGGCACAATGGTTTAAATGTCATGGTGGTCACAACATACATAGGCGTGTGGAAGATTGGAACAATGGGTATGGCTTTATTTCTAATTAATTTATGGGCCTTAAGGTGTCTCAAATTATGTGCCAGTGCCATGAAATTATCTTGCTCAGTATTAACGACTAGCACAGTGGAAGCGACCATAACGCCCATACCATGAAAAGTACCCATGCCATCCAATGTAGTACCATTATGGTTTGCATTGTCTGCAACCCATTGTGTAATACCTCAGGATATGGGTGAATATTCTTATCAGAAGGATTTAAAGCTACAGTGGCCTGTTTGAATCATGTAATTTCGTCATATGACACAGATATATAAACGTGCCAGCTTCTCAATTAATGGTTTGGATCCTATCAAGTGATCAACTGATACACCTAAACCGAGAAGCAACAGTACAATAATTGAGTGTGACCATGCAGCTTGAATGATACTCTGTCCATTGCTATTTTGCTTAATGGTTGATGGTGCTAATGATCTGAGAAGCTGATGCAGAAGTGGAGGAATGTAGTTCCTGTGCTCAATAGATAGATACTGGCAGATAAGTATTCATGTCATACTCTCATTCTCTTATCTAATTTGCAATCAATTTAGCTGCCACTGTTCTGATTCTTTTACCCTCATCTGTCATATCATCTTTCCTCACCATGTGCCACTTCTCACTAATTAAGTATAAACACAAATTGTGGAAACAAATCACATTTCTTTGTCCAGATATTTCAGCAAACAGTATGTTATCATCATAGCACTCGACAAGCTTTCGCTTCAGATGTTTTGCAGAATAGGCATTGCCATCTGTAGTTGTACCTTGCATCTCTCAACTACATCTTGTATTGCATATAGCTCTCATTCACAGTTCCCTCTCAACCACTCGCAAGTCTTTAAAAATGCTGATTGATAATCTTCACTTAATCTAGGCCAGTGTATAGTCCCCGCACCAGCACCTTCCTTAGCCCTGCTGCTGACAAATTTCAAATAACAAAGACTATGATATATAGCTTCTTCTGTCGCTAAATCACAACACATTTCCATTCGTCCCATGACTTCAAATCCCCAAGTATAATTCCTTCTTTGGTAATGCTCTTGAACAGTGCTTTGCAGTTCTACTGACACTGCTGTAACAACTCCTTTTGATCTTCGATCTGATAATTCAGAGCAAACAAAAACATTGTGCAGTTCCATTAAACATTTCCATAAATGAACAAAGTTTTTCCTTTAGAATGACTTCTTGTATTCTGTTGCAGTAGCTGAAGTTCTTTTTATATTACAGTATGGCTTTCTACAACAATTGTGCACTACAACTGGCTGATCACAAGACATTAGATGATGCATGAGTTCAATATCTTGTGTGAATGAGCACTTTCTAATGGTGTATCAAACCCCTGATATCGTATAACAGTCAGATGTTCATCAACATCAGTTGTATATAAAGCGCAAAAAAAGAAATTGATTTTCCGGAAATTGTTTCTCTAGCAAATCTTAAGCCATCTCTCAAGAGCTTTAATTGGCTGATTTTTAATGCCTGGATAACTGTAACTATTTTTATTAATACCCAAATTATAATATAAGAATTTGTTAATAAAAACTATTCAATAGCTAAAATTAACGAAACACAGTTCGAAATTAATTATAAGTTTTATTACTTATATCCCATTACACGATTCAATTAACTTAGTTACACCGTGTAAGCAAGAAATAAATTGCAATTAATTTCTAATTTGAAAAAAATTTACAGAAAAATCTTTCTACATCGCTCAAAAATAAACAAACATGACGTTGTTTTTATGCTTATTTATAGTCAATATTCATCAACAAAATCAGTCATGTTAAAATTGATATAACTTTTTCCCCGAGGTCCTAGAAACGGGGAACTTTCCATACGAGTAGTCCTTAGCATTCCCTACAACTGGGCAAAAATTCAGCTTTACACATTAAATGTCCCGGTATCAATAAAATACGATTTTATCTACCCAACTAATATATTTGTGTATAACGCATATATGCATATGTATGTAACCTATGTATGCGGGTGTGCATACATATGCATGTATGTACATGTATATAACACAAACATAACGTCACACTGGGCCAGGAAGCATCGATGCTTGTTTAAGGCCCATTTCCTCCTTCCTCTCAATGGTTATTAGTAATAGTTGCCTTTGGGTGTCGCATCAGTTGCAGCCGGCGCGGATTTAAGAATAACCTTCTATCATCCTGGGTTTTTTCCTTCAAAGCTGTCAACACTCGGTCTTCTAATGTGGTCACCCACAAAGTACTACCCGAGCCTAGGCAAATGTACCTTAACTTCGATTATTGACGCGCAACTACACCAAGTGTGCTAAATCCCGCCGATAGGCTATGTGTGAATATTATAAGTGTATATATTCAGAAATATGTGTGAATATATGTGTGTATATTCATATACGTGTGTATGTGTACATGTTTATGTATATACATGTATATAAATATAACTATTCTGAATTGTAGGCCTATCATTAGAAATTTATAATTGTTTAGCGTCTGTGTCTGATTTGACTTCATTTGACATTAGTGGACCCCGTTGGTCCGGGAAAATATTTTTTCCCGCTTGATTACAAGTAGTATGTAAAATATTTTAATTTGCCTTACTGGGTGTTAAAGACAAATTCTTATTGATTCAGAATTGTTAATTGTATATTCAAATATACTTTATAAAGTGTTCATTTAAAACTTAAATTATTTTGAGAGTAAAACTTAAAGTGAGGTAGGAATAAAAGGTTACTAGAAGCCGCACCTTTACTCAGCTCAGCCTGTTTAAAAGATTTATTTCTCACCTGTACTGTCATAGTTTGACAGTGCAATTATGCCAACATTAAATTTTGTATTTAAGTGGTTTTATCGAAATTTAAAATTCAAAATTTTGCCAATAATTACATATAGTATAACATAACAAAACAACAACAAGAGTGCCGCTGTCATCCACTATTTTTATATATTTATTTGTTATGAATTACTTAACTAACTCATTAAGTTATTAACTTAATAATTATTTAATTAATAAATGGATAAATTAATTGATGAATGAATGAATGAATTAGTTATTCGAATCTCCCCTTAGATTGCAGTTATTACGACACTTCGGGTGAGAGTTATTGGGTTCTCTAATCCTTTGTCGGTTTTAGGAGTTATAAAATGAAGTCTTGGTTTCGAGTTTTGCAACTCTTCAGGATTCGGCTGTATGAACCGGGAAGCCGCAAGGATCTCTTGCTCATACAGTCTCTTGTTCTCTAAATTTGACTCTCTGAACTTGTACGACAAGATATTGATATAATTTTTCCGATTGAAAAGAAGACTAATCCGTTGACACTTTTAATAGTTTTTTGTAAGTTTTTAGACATGATGTTTGATGGTTAAGTGCTCATCAATCTCCACACCGAGGAATTTAGTATACAATTAACTCTTACATTTTGGTTGTGCTCCATAAATATTATAAGATTGTTATCATCTATAGGCCTATTCGAAGCATCCTTGGAAGACGAAAAAACACAACATAGACTGATTTAGAAGTACTACCTACTAATATTTAAACGATAATTATTTCGAAGCCATTTACAAATTTTCTTACTGGCAGAATTAGCATACGACAATATAATTAATGATGTAAGTTATTTCCCTTAATACAAATATTTGAATCATTTGCAATTAGTTTAGACGAAATATCGGGTTAAGCGGAATGAATGTCATCAACATAAAGTAGGAAAATGTATGCTCCAATATAGAGCAGTGAAACTCCAATTATGACAGGTGAATATTGCAGTCTATTTGAAAGGAACGAGGCTAGCCTTCTGAGCGGAAGTTCTCTTATACCATACATTTCTTGACGGCTTTATAGAGATACGCTGAAAACATTAAACTGACGTCTTCATAGTGATACAATGATAGATTCATATTGATGCCCTTATAGCTTCATAGTGATACCCTGGTAGCTTAAGAGTGATACGCTAATACACAGTGCTACTTTGAGAGCTTCAGGCTATAAAGTAATATCTTCATAGTAACACCGTGATAGCATCACAGTGATACCCAGATAGCTTCACAGTAATACCATGATTCATAGTGATACCCTGGTAGCTTAAGAATGATACGCTGATAGCTTCACAGTGCTACTTTGAGATATTCAGACTGATAAACTGATAGCTTCATAGTAACACCATGATTCATAGTGATACTATGACAGCTTCTAAGTGATATCGTAATAGCTTCAATGTGGTGCCTTGGTAGCTTCACAATTATCACTGACAGCTTCGGAGTGAAATCCTGACAACCTTATAGTAATACCCTGAGAGTTTCAAAGTAGCAACCTGATAGCTTCATAGGGTAACAAGATAGCTTCATGGTGATACCCTTATAGCTTCATAGTGGTATCCTGATGACTGCATAGAGGGGTGATACAATGCTAGCTTCATGATGATACCCTGATAGCTTTATAGTGATACCCTGATAGTGATATGGTGGTATCGGGTGATATGATCGATGACGGATGTTATAGAGTTATAGGGTAACATCTGCTTTGATAGTATAGAGTGATGAAATATCTAATAGCAGACTGTGATTCTTTGACTTTAGATATTGAAATATACGGTGACAAATGGCATTGAGTTATACTGTAATTGTGTGGAATAATATGCTATGGTGACTTATGTCATGGTGCGGTAATGTGTCTTCTGGAATAGAGAAATCGATTCATTGTACTTAGAGCGCTTATGTGACTTAGGGTATAGAAAGATACCCACCGGTATCTACAGTAGCAGCACCCACAATCTGGAACTCTTTACTCTTTACCTGCTAATATTCGCTCTAGTTCTTCCTTTCAACATTCTCTGGCAAGCTTAAGACTTACCTTTTCCCGCCGTAGATATAATCAATCTACCCTGATCATTTTTTAATCACCGGACTGGCTTTCGTTTAGGATCTTACTTCTCCTCAGCACATTTCTTTTGCAGATTGGTCTGGGTGAATTGATCTGTAGTGATGTGTTCTGTTAGGGACGTCCCTGACATCATCCCTGGATGAAGAAACGGACGTTAAACCTTTATTATTATTATACACTGATTTATTACATGGAGCGATACGGTAACTTACGGTAAAGTGTTATTCTCTGTGTTTTTGTAGAGAATGAATCTTTGATTTATGTCATTTAGTGATACGGTGAATTTGGGCATGTAGAGATATAATGACTTACGGCATAGAGTGACTTGATGACTTGTGATATTGAGTGATATAGTAACTTACGATGTAGAGTTATACAATGACTTTTTGTATATACTGATACGGTAGCTTATGGCTAATATTGTTACATTGACAGTTTCAAGATGAAACACTGGAAGCTTTATATGAATCTGATTACTTTCGTATTACCCTGATTACTTAATAGTGATACCCTATTAGCTGCATAGTGATACCTTGACAGCTTCTTAGTAATACCCCAATTGCTTCCTTGGTATGCACTGATAGCATCATATTTATACACTTATTGCTTCATAGTGGTACCTTGAAAGCTCACAGTGGCATCCTGATAGCTACATAGTAATACCCTGATAGCGACATAGTAATACCCTGATAGCGACATAGTGATATCCTGATAGCTACATAGTGATATCCTGATAGCTTCGTATTGATACCTTGATAGCTTCGTAGTGATACATTGAACGCTCCTCGTGATATAATGGTACCCTGATAGCTTCACATTGATATCCTGATAGCTTCAGAGTCATATCGTGATACTTTCACTGCGATAATATGTTAGTTACATCGTGATATATCCTGATAGCTTCATAGTCACATCCTGATGGCTTTATAGTGGTACAATGATAGCTTCACAGTGATATCCTGATAAATTCGTAGTGAAACCCTGATACGGTGGTGTAGGGTGGTATGGTAACTGTTGGTATTGAGTGTTAGAGTAACATATGGTATAGAGCGATGCATATATATATATATATATATATATATATATATATATATATATATATATATACATATATATATATATATATATATATATATATATATATATATATATATCATGGCAGAAAGTGATAAATTGATATCAGATGTTGGCATAGAGTGACACGGTTACTTGCGGCATAGAATAATACGGTGACTTATGTCATGCATTGATACTGGGTCTTCTGGAATAGGGTAATCGATGACTATGTTTTAGAGTGATAATGTGACTCATTGAATAGAGTGACACGCTGCTTTAGGTCATTGAGTGATACAGTGACTTTTGTTAAAGAATGATTCGGTGACATATGTCATAAGGTGACCTTTGGTATACCGTGATAAGGTGACATATGGCATAGAGTGATAAGATGACTTGTGATATAGAGTAATACAATGACTTTTGGTTTAGAAGAATGGGGTGACTTGTGGTTTATAGTTGTACATTGACAGTATCACTGTGAAACATTTGATTCTTCATGAAATTACCTAACAGATTCATAGCGATTCAATGCTAGCTTCATAAAGATATCGTGATAGATTCATAGTAATAACCTGATAGCTATATAGTGATATATACTGATAACTTCATAGTGATACCCTGATAGCTACATAATGATATCCTGATAGTTTCATAACACATATTTGTAACCTCGAACCTTTTTGTCGCATTTCACTTTCTTACATGTATTTCAAGTGTATAGTTGCAAAGCACTATTCTGATTCTGATTCTCAAGAAATGCCTAAAGATCAACCAGGCAGCTGTTTCTATTACTAAGCACCCAAGCATAAGACCTTTCAGCTCAGAATGAAATCTACATCTCTCAACTGCCTAGGAAACACATTTCCTAACGTGAGAATATAAATCGCTTAATATATATGTTTCACTTAACTCATGAAATCACACCAACATTTATTTTATGAATATTAATAAATGTATTAATATTCATCTGTATTAATCAATCGTTACTGTTTCTTATTAATTGATGTAAATTATTCAGTCAGACAACCATTATAATTGCGATATAACCTTTGCAGTGTTATTACAGGACGCTAATTTGTTGAAAATTACCTTTAAAATCTCGCACAAAATCAATACTTTATAGCAATCATCTCAAAATTACCGAGAGCTCCTAAAGATAATTACGTTTTCGCTTAGTTTAACTCAATTGAAGCGACATTGATTTCGCAAAATGTAAACACGTCAGTTCTACATAATATAGGCATACTCTATGCCAATATTTATCGTTGTAAACTCAGCATCTTTGTAACAGCGTAAGAAAAAGTTAAATTTACATATCCATACTTCACATGTTCAAGTACATAACATTCGTATTAGCGAAGCAAATCAGAAAATTTAGAAAATCTTCAATATATTACTTACAGACACATTTTCTCCATCATATTGATTGATTCATGCACATCGTAAAGAGAGTTAGTAAAAATTAAATCTCTAGCTCATGTTCTTTTATCTGTAATTAACTAGCGTAAATAGAGTTGTCATTTACAAGATATACTAAATAATTTACTTTACTTCATGTCTTCATTTCGTTCTCAATAATCAATAAAATAAATAAATAAAATGTCTCAATAGCACAATGGTTAGAGGTGTAGATAACGTCATGAAGTTTTAATTGCAGATCCTGAGGTGAATTAAACCCTCGTGGGTTCGAATCCCAGCCGCGCTGATCTGAGAGTAAAATCTCGGACATTTACTGGACTGGTTACACGGAAAATGGACAAGATTGCCTATCGGATTTAACATGTGGCATTAAAAGTGATAGATATCAACATAGTTGATCATTTCACTATAATGTGTGTTATTATTATGATAACATGGCTACGCAATATATTAGAAGCGAAAATGCTTTATAGGGAATAACTTTAACTCTATGCATAGGAATGATCTATTACATAAAATCATAGGATTTTATTCAGGAGAGGAACTTTCACATGCATATCATAGCAAAAAACACGGAAGTGGACGATCTTAAGGAATATCTAAAGAGCAGTGGAATCCCTGATTGTTATTGTAAGAAACTATCTGGAATAGCAAAGGATGGTAAGGAATTTAAATCCGCTGCCTTTATCATCTCATGCGACATAAAATATAAAGATATCATGTTTGATGAGAGCACCTGCCTGAGAACTGTTCTGTTAGAGAATGGCAATATATTCAAAAGAACTCTGAAGTCAAGTTAATCTACATTCTGTTTAATTTGTGTACATTATATATCGAGTCGATTAACCTTTTGACATAATGTAAGTCTCTGTATCTCTATCAATGGCGTCTGTCTATACTCCTATTACCCTTAATGGTCAAATTAATAATGAATTAATAGCCAAAGCCAAAATTGGTTATTACACTCCTGAATCTTCTAATGATGTTATTAACGACCTATATAAAAATTGTAATCTATCGTTATTTCATGTTAACGTTAGAAGTTTAAATGCCAATTATATGAAACTCATAGATCTCTTAAATTCGTACAAAAATAAATTTGATGTAATTTTACGTTCTGAAATTTGGTCTACTAATTTACGATTTTTTGATGATGTATTTCCCAATTACAAGTTTGTATATTGCCCCCCGACTATACAAAAAGCTGGGGGTGTGGCTGTATTAATCCATAATTCTATCACCTTTAACATCATTGATTCATCCAATATTAATAATTTCTTTGATAATACAGCAGAATTCTTGGTCGTTGATATATTACTTATGCATGGTAAAATTAGACTCTATTTAATTTACAGACATCCGAGTCAATCGGCTACTGTCTTTATTGATAAATTTTTCAAGTTCCTTTCCATATGCAAGCCTTTAAAACAGAGTCTTATATGTGGTGATGTAAATATTGATTTGATAAAATTTAGTGTGTTTAATTTCATTGATCGCTATGTTAATGAGCTGTCCAATTTGAACTTTATGCCGTTATTGTCTTAATTGTATTAATAACTCGCGTAGCATAATTGATCATGTCTTCGCGAACTTCGGTTTTGATTATACTAAAGGCATCAGTGTAAAGTCCCTAACGGTTACAAGCGATATTACTGATCACTATGCCAATGTTGTACTGCTGGTATCTAAAACTGAAAGAGTTAACTCTGTGATCGCCCTTACATTAGAATTTATAGCACTCAAAACATTAACAACTTTCATGATCATCTGTCGAAAACTGACTGGACACCGATCTATAATTTGATTAATGTTGTTGAGGCTATTACTCATCTAACGAATTCCTTAATTGCTGCCTCTGAGCTGAGCTTTCCTTTAATTCGGTGCTCTCATAAAACATATAAGGATAAACCCTGGATCACTAAAGAGTTAAAGTCTAGAATTAAAATAAAAAACAATCTATACCATACTTTCAAAAAATCTAACTTACTTCTTGATAAACCTAATTATCTGAATTACCGAAAAATACTTGATAAGGATATCAAAAACTTCCGTCAATGTTATTATAGAAATAAATTAGACATAAGATTTAATTCAATTAAAAACATTTGGAGAACTTTGAATAATATTACCAGTTTCCTTGGTAAAAAATAAGAATCAGACTATCGATCACTTAACTACAAATACTGGTGTTATTAGAAATAACAAGGATATTGCGGAAGAATTTAATAAATACTTTTTACAAAACAGTATACGGCTAGCAGAAGCGATCCCACGAAATGATGTATCATATCAGAGTTTTCTTAGCAGGGCTCTACCGCACTCTATTTTCCTGACTCCAACTTCCAACAGTGAAGTCTTAAATTTCACTCACTCCATGAATAAGAGTTATTCTACTGGCAATGACTATATCCAGTAAAATTTTACAATTATCTTCTAATTACATTGCAAACTAACTTACCTTTATCATTACTAAATCGTTTGAATTAGGTTACTTTCCTGAGAATTTCAAATTAGCCAAGGTCATCCCTGTCTATAAAAAGGGTAAACATGACTTAGTGGAAAATTATAGACCAATTTCTCTCCTTAATAATTTAAGTAAAATATTTGAGAAAATCATGCATAAGCGCATTACTACATTTCTAAATAAGTACGAAATCTTTAATGAAAATCAATTTGGTTTTAGATCCGGCCATTCTACCACTGATGCTCTCTTCTCTAGTGTAAATTTTTTATCTACTGAACATAAACATAAAAACAAGACAATTGGTATCTTTTTAGATCTCTCGAAAGCCTTTGATACCGTTGATCATAACATTCTGCTTCACAAATTATATTTTTATGGAATACGTGGTACTGCCTATGATTGGTTTAACTCTTATTTATCTCGAAGAAAACAATACACCTTAATTGGTGACAGCATTTATAGTTTGTTATCTGTTGGTATCGGTGTTCCTCAAGGTTCGATTTTAGGACCTTTACTTTTTATAATCTATATGAATGACATTCATAATGCCTGTTCATTTGGGTCCATAAAACTGTATGCTGATGATTCTAATTTGTTCGTTAAACATAAGTCTATGTATGAATTGTTTATCTCTGCGAATCTAGCTTGCTCTGAAATAAGTAAATGGTTTATAAGTAACAAATTAACTGTGAATTGCTCTAAGTCTTCATATGTATTGTTCTACCCCACTAAAGACGATGAAGCTCTTATTCAAACTAACATTTTAACTGTATCCCTTGATAATAACTGCATTAATAGAACATATGTTACCAAATTTTTAGGCTTAACATTGGATGAAAATTTGACTTTTGGTGATCATATTATATCATTAATCTGTACAATTAATAATTTTAATAGTATGTTATACAATCGTAGAGATTTTATTCCTGTGAATTGTCGTAGAAATTTATACCTTTCATCGGTGCAATCAAGGACACAATATGGCATTGAAGTTTATGCCAATACAATCAAACAGTTGCTTCATCCCTTACATGTTCATCCCTTGCATGTAACCGTATTCTAAGAACTTTACAGAATAAACATAAGTTTCATAATGTTAAGCAACTTTATATGAATTATAATGTGTTACAAATTTTTCAGTTATTCCAACTACATACTGATAAACTTGTTTTTAAATGTATCAATTTCCCCGATCTGACTATGTCAGTATCCATAAAATGTATTTTTATTGCTAATCAGATCTCGTTTGTATATAATACAAGACTCTCCGAGACCAATTATTTGTGTTCTAGAACAACTTCAGAATTTTTTAAATCTTATGTCTATAACTTTATCAATTCTTGGAACCAAATACCTCCTGATATACGCAGTTCGAGGTCCCTAGCAGAATTCACTAAACGTTACAAATATATATTGTTTGATAGAATTGTTGCTTAGCTAAAGTGTGTATTTAAGTTGATTTTGCATTAAACATGACATTAATATAGTTGTAGGCGGTGGTCAGCTAGATAAGATGTGTATCATCTTCCCTGACGGCCGTTGTTCTAGTTTCTTAAGACTGTTTGATACCCTGTGCTTCTGGAAATTTCTTATTTTATTTTTAAATGTTTATTTCTATTGGTATATGTCAGTGATTTGGTGTTGATGCTGAAATAAACACATATCTCTCTCTCTCTCTGTTATTATTATGTTCAATTACATTAAAATGCCAAATAATGGAATCATATGATAGTCAAGGCACCCTCCACAAAAGTCATTGAACATCTCTGCGCTTCTTTATGAACTTCTGTATATTATCATTACGGCTCTTGGTGACCTCCATATACAACCTTCAGAACAATGTAAGTCACGATTAGGATGACCCCGATGATGATTCCAGCGATCGAAGTGCGACATGAATGAACTCCGAGGTTATGAGCTTTCTTTGCGCTGTTCTCATCCACAGCTTCTGCCGTACTGTTTGCAACCACTGTTAAAACAAACAAAATTTAAAAACCTTCAGAACAAATGTAATGGGTGGCACAGTGAGACACGGTGCACAGTGGAATATTGGCGTTATACGAAACTAAATGAAGCAGGGTGTTAAAGTAATGTCTGAGGGACACTCTCGAAGATTATCGATATTTGTTTTATTCTATATTCTTTGAAAGAATTTAAAAAAAGTTAGAACAATTTTTAGCATTTTAAAGTATAGCTAGCAATTTAAAGTACATTTAGCAATTTAAATAATAGTTCGCAAAAATATCCACTTGTTACAACGTTTACAATTGTTCAATTTGGTTATATGATTAGACGTCAACTTCCTATAGATGCTAGTCCAAGTTCCTTCAACATCTCCTGACCATATTCTACCAACGAACTCAAAAATTGGCCCGACATATACCCAGTCCTCATATCTAACAGTCCTTCAGTTTTCAGGAACATTATCGTGTTTGATCCGAACTTCATTCTGTAAGCCAGCTGATATTAAACCTTTTACTAAAGGCGATCCACGCACGGAAACAAGCACATCACGTCAGGTTCGTTCTCAAATTGAAGCACACCAGAGAAAATGATATCGAAATGGATCTAAATCCAGCAATACGGTAAAGACTATCAGAAAAGATAATTGTGGCAAGACTAAAGATATCAATTCTCGCCGAAGTAAGCGCACTTCTGGTTATAGGAAGCACTAATTGTAGTTTGGGTTGGAGGATAAAAATTCTCGTCATTCTGAACTTGTGCTCTGCATAACCTGCTGTGAGCCTTACGTATACAGTAAACTAGTGAAAACTTGTAACAGTACATTGACTATCAGATTTGGGCTTATAGTGAGTGCACACGTTTACAGAATGGACAGGCAACCAGGGGCGGATCCAGGAAGTTTTAAGGGGGGGCCCGAAATTTTTTTTGAGAGTACATTTTTTTGCATACGCCCCGCCATCTTCAGGACATGTGACGCAACCAGACAGTTTTCTGTTAGGGGGGGGGGGCTAAAAATTAGTTCACTACTGCGTTCGGCTCATAGAGTGAGTGTATCCCAGTACCTTACCCCCCCCCGCTCATATCCGTACTAAAGTCAGGGGAAAACCTAAAATCCTACATTTGTTTTGGAAAAAGTAGGTACATTTTTGCACCTCCGAAGAAACTTGCGGATCTCGACGAATTGCAAAAGTTACCTCATTTTGGCGATGGGGGGGGGGGCGCTTAAGCCCTCCCATCCAAGGCTGTTTGCACCACTGCTGCAGGACAGAGTTCACATTTTTTGCTTACACCCTTTTTCCTCCAATGCATTGGTTATGCATTGGTTACGCATTGGTTTAAGTGAAAATTGCGAGCTAGTGAAACAGTCAATATTTTTCGGGCCCCTTCTATTATACAGGGCTCCTAGTATATCCTAGAAAAAAGAAAAAATCGAGCTATTTGAATAGAGTTCCCTGTCGTACTTCTTCCCGGTAAAGGACAGCTTCTATTTAGAATAATTGAGTTAGCTATATTGTATTTTACTCTGGCTTTAATATTTTGAACACACATACAGTAGTAACACGTTATATTTTACATTTGATATTGACTGTAAACAATTTTACTGTATAATTTCAGTCTATGCCATGCTTAGCGCATACAGGCCAGGCGCAGCGACTGCAGTCAAAAATGACCTATAGGCCTCACGCGCGAGGCGGCGTAGTGACGTCACCACTCAGAGTAATGTAAATATTATGAATGCCTTTGATACACACAATATAGCTGAATGTTATAGACCTTTTATAATATGTAGCGGTAACTCTGCTCGCATAATAAACAAAGCCTAGTGGCAGTGTGGGGATGGGTGTGTGCTTCTATTTCCGGCTGGCAATATTCTATATATTCGCATATATATTTCTTATGTATTTCTTCATTTATTAACATAATGGTGTTTTAAATAATTACAAAAAATTTTTTTTCAATTTCTTGTTAAATGATGATAAACATATGTCTTAATTTGCAGTTAATATATGTCTAGATAGAATATCTAGAGAGGATATTTTACACTTTAAGGATATATTACATTGCAGTTGCCTTCCTCAAAACAATCAATTTTATGATGCAATGTGGCGCCGCTCCAACGATTGAAAAAATACATAAAGTAATTTTTCAAAGTAAACACCTCTTAATAAAGGTCTATACATTTTTTTCATTGCAGCGATAATTTTTACAAGATATGTCTCGTTAGGGGCCTCCTTTTGGAACATCCCCGCCTACAACTGCATTTGTTACAAGTAAAGGCCTAAGTATCTGTGATTAAAAGCTGGTAAAGCTAAGGTTAACGTCAGTTTCCTCACTCGAAAGCGATGTCAGTGACGGGCGAGCCCAGGATTTGAACCCGCATCAATTGATCCGCGTTTGAGTATCTTACCGACTTCGCCACTGGCTCCAGCAATACAGGCCTGTTGGTGAGTCGTTTCTTACAGCACGAACATCTGACGTGGCAATTTTATAATTTGCAATTAACTGGGTTCAACAATACTACTGTAACTCCTAAGAATGTGAATTATAAAAAGACTTTAAACGATTTCAAATATTTCAAAATGACTATTATTGAAACCACTAAATTAATAAATACTATTATTTTTAACATGATGTTGGCGATTTTATTAAGATTTGATGGTGTCTACTTACTTGCAAGTATAAACGCTGTCAGTCCTAATGGCCAACAGCAACACCAAGTTACAACACATGACAATATGATCTGTTTCACGAATGATTCTCTTTCACGCACGATCGTCAACGGCTGACCTTGCTGCTGTATAATCACATTTCCAGGTAACTCATGTGGTTGACCAGGAAATCCAGGATCCGACTGTGGAACTCCAACGTAGCCTGACGGTTGTGGATTCCAATACCCAACCTGTTGATCGACAGGATTTCCGGACTTCTCAGGAGGATAATTCCATGATTGGGTTTTAATTGGATAAGATTTGGAATCACTTGGATATGGCGGTGGAGCGGATGGATTGGCTTCTTCAAATTTAGGATATATTGGCTGTTGGGCAGAAGCCATTTTACAACAATATTACTGTCACAGTATATTAGTAAAGCTCAGCAGAGTGTTCATCGAGCGGTAAGTCAACAATTAGATTTAATCTGCAAATATGAATATTACTATAAAATTAGGAATAGGCTCTACTTCGCAAAGCAGATTGACCTCAAACGTTAAATCCGAGTATAATATTAGTTTTGTTTAGGCCTTACGATTGCCCCATATTGACTGAGAAGCTTTTGATTGGAACTCTACACTCAACGTTCATCATCCGATGAAAACAATATGGGTAATACTACTAGGCGAACAAACATGGAGTGATAAATTCTCTGACTCAGTGTACTGCTTACTTGCGGTTCCACGGCATATAACTCCTCAGCATATTCTATCATCCTAATGAATAACTTTTTTAAAAACGTAAAGGCCTATAAAGAGCACATTCAAACATTAAAATGTGAAAACACATCCACGTAATTCATGACCTATTCAATATACATAATCTAACGTAAATTTTCATAATCGTCTATTTTGCAAGTACTTTTTTACTTTTACAGTTTTACATCAACATCCATAGAGGCCTACATTCTACAACTTACTAAAATTTTGAAAGCTGATTATTTTTAAGTGTTACTATTAAAATATGTCTGTGATTATCCAAATTGTTTTAATAAGGGCCTGCACTATCTAGTCATAAAGATGCCAAAGATCTGATGGTATTTGTAATATACGTATTAGACCCTTTAGCATAAAAAGCCAAACTGCGCATCTCAGTATTCAACCATGCATAAATTGCTTATATCGCCAATAACATTATACAATATAAATGTACGCGCATTTATTGCAGCCTGCCACGCTTTTGGCTCTTGGACAATATACATGTAGGCCTACCTGTAAGACCTATGAGAGTCTAATAAAATACTGTCCGTCTTCAGCTAAATTGTACTATTATAAAATGTTTATTGAAATACATTAATACCTGTAAATTAAGCTTTCCGTGTGCATACCCGCGCTGCCGGATTCGGCCTAGGCCCACAAGGCCTGGGCCTTGGCCCATATTTCCCGGACCTAGCCCACGTGGCCCGGGCCTAGGCCAACATAGCCCGGGTCTAGACCAACAAGGCTCGGGCCTAGGGCGCCAGTCTGTGATGAGACACACTTCTAAAGATTTTAAGAAAAACTAATTTTGTGAAATTAACATAATTTTTCATTATAAAATAAACTGATGTTACTTATTGGCTTAGTATTGTCGATTTGTTTTCACAATTATTTTCATTTATCTAGTAGTATACCTCTTTAGCACATATTATGGACTGTGTAACTTTTTCTCAGCGAAGAAAAAGTTATACAGTTCATAAAATGTTTTTCTTTTGCCCACAGATGGGAAATTTTGCCATCTTATCTGAAACCTAAATGAACTGTAGCAGACAGCCTTTCTAAGACCAGGTGATATGCTCAACATGATGCCTATAAAAGTAAACACACAGTATAGTGAAATGATCAACTATGTTGATATTATAGCATAACCTGGTCCTTAACATCCCTCTCTTATGCTATTGTATACTTATGACCCAGTTATTCTTTACCTTGTTGTCTTACCCTTTGTCCGGTAATGATGTTATCGGTATCTTTCTGTTGTAACCCGTTTATAATTTCTGGTTTAGATTGCAATATGATTGTGCAATGCATTCAACCTATGTTCTAGAGCTTCTGTTAAGCTATTAATTAGTAGAAGGTCTTTCTTTAGGTATGCTTATATATATATATATATATATATATATATATATATATATATATATATATATATATATATATATCTTTTGGTTCTATGCTCTGTCTTATGAGATGTTACTGAATATCTCTCTTTGTCCTTCTTTCTCTGGTTTGAACTGGATGCTTAATTGAATTGATATCTAGAGATTATTATTATTAAGTTGACTTTAGGAAGTTGACTTAATACAGCAGTCACATATAGAAGAGAGTCGAGAAGTGAGTCTCTCGGTGGGTAGAGAGAGAGGCAGTTAACTTGTAGTGAGTCTTTCGGTGGGTAGAGAGAAAGAGTGATTCGTAGAATTGAGTCTGAGAGTTCGCAGTCAACTTGAGAGGTTGACGTTAGGTCAACATGACACAGGTACATGGAATGTTTTAGTATGGTATGTATGATTGTATGTTTGAGGTGGTGATATATTAGTATATCATAACAGTGTGTAATTATTATGTTTACGAACTGTAGTTATTAATGTGATGCGTGAATTGTAATTGTATGTGTTATTAAATATAATATTGTTAAGTTAGAACTCGTGTTGTTCTGTAGCGTAGAGATAACATTAGAATTGCGCCTTCAATATTATACCACCTCGGCCAGGACAACCCATATTCCTTCGGGAACCTCGCAACACGATAAGCCCAGCCAGAAGTTAAACAAGCCATAAGAAGCATATAAAGAGAAATTACACCGTAATCTAGCGATTCCAGTATTATATCTATCACTTTTATTACCACATGTTTAAGCGGATAGGCAATTTAGTCCATTTTACGTGTATCCAGTCCAGTGAATGTCCGAGATTTTACTCTCAGATCAGCGCGGCTGGGATTCGAACCCACGAGGGTTCAATTCACCTCAGGATCTGTCATATTTTAACTTCATGACGTTATCCCTACGCTATTGAGACATTCTATAGAAATATATGCAGCTTCTATGATGTGATCTTAGCATCTCTTAGAAAATTGCCAACGATACAAGTGAAAAAATCAGTCACGCGATCTCAACCGTGTAGTCTTCATAATGCGCCTATTACTCTGGAGACTTCGCTTTGACCTTGTTCTGGAAAGATATAATGGAAAGATTCAATTCCTGTCGGTGTTCAACACAATGATACAGAATGGCTTCTATGCATGAATTCCTCTATACTCTGTTTGCAAGCTGTGCTAGTTCATAAAGGCAAACTTCCATCCCTCCATGCCCACTGGATATGCAGTTCAAATGAAAGTAAGCTAAGAGAATATGACAGTTATGATGAATAAGGTCAGGTTACGGAAATCAGCTGGAGTATACGTATGTAAGCATAGGCGTAATCACGACCGAAAATCTGGGGGGGACACAATCATTGGCGTATCTACGGGGGGGGCGGGAGTCTGCCCCCCGTTAGGTCCGCCGATAAAAAATGTAAACTATATTTTCATTGTTCTTATGGCAATTTCTATGTGTAAATATGTATGTAAGAGCAGTGGTTAAGGGGTGGAGGGACCTTAGTTTCACTATCATACACAGTACAACTACTAGCTGGAGCCAGTGGCGATGTCGGTAAGGTATTCGACCCCGGATCAGTCTGCGAGGGGTTCAAATCCTGGGCTAGCACGTCACTGACATCGCTTTAGAGTGATGAAACTGACGTTAACATTAGCTTTACCAGTTTTTACCTCTCGAAAATTGATCCACTGGCAGTGGCCTTGCCCTGTACGGTAGAAGCAGCGCTGTGCGCAAATTCCTCGAGATTTTCTAACAAAACTCTGAATGAAACTATGAAATTGCATTTACAAAGTTCAGAATTCAAAATCGAAATTAGTAATGTATTAATTCTTACAAGGCGTGACTTCTTGGTCTTTAACAGAAATTTTTCCATGATACAATTATGCAGAACTTGGTTTACTGTCTATGAATTTGTAACAAAACTCCATAAGCTAAACATTTATGCACGTTTTTCAGAGCATCTACCGATGGCTGATAAGTTGACCTCTCAAGATACAATTGGCCTAAGCAGCCGCAAACTCTGGATAGGCCAATATAGTTTCATCCCGCTTAGCTTCGCTAGTTGGCACTCTTCCATATTTCGTCACACTCACTTAACATCGGTCGCTCAGCCCTATAGTCTCCTATATACTACTAAAGTATGTGACAGTATATAGAAGTCTATGGCCCAGCATACACAGACTGTAGCACAGTACAGCTATGCCAAAAATTAGTATAATGGAAGCGTATCAGTTTACCACTCGATCTACAGCACGGCTCTATAAATGCTAGTAATACTTACACATGGAGTTATTGATGGCGACAAAATAAAAGTTGAAAATACGCAAATGTTCCTACATGAAGTATATATATTTGAGCCAAAATTCTGGAGGGGACATTTGCATGCATGTACCCCCAGACTAAATTCTGGGGGGACGTGTCTCCCCTATCACCCCGGTGGTTACGCCAATGCTAAGTCATTTTAGTTAGTCGTTGGTTTACTTACAGGTATGCAAACTGGGTACAAAAAGTTGTGCTGTTTCTTCTGTGAATGGGAGAGTCGAGCAAAAGATGATCTTTAGGTTGTTAAGGATTGGTTAATACGCACAGGCTACATCAGGTAATAAGTACATAAGTCATATACACACTTGTCCACAGGTGAATCCACAGAAAAATTATCTGCCACCGTTAAATATAAAACTTGGTATAATGAAAACCAATGTCAAAGCAATGAATAAAACCGGTGGCGGCTTTTTGTCTTATTAAGTTTCATAGGATTGGCGAAGCGAAAATGAGAGAGGGAATTTTCTGTGGACCTCAGATGAACTCTAGAACGAGGACGCGTGAGAGTAGAATCTAAGCATATTGAACCTAGGATCTGTAATTTTTCAAACATAATTCAAACGTTTCCTGAAACGAACTACATGTATCTGTAGACTATGTTGAATATATGGAGAGGCTGCTGCAGTCCTATCATTTTATGGGATGTAACATGTCGCTTGTTAAGATACATTTTTTGCATATAATTACTTTTATTTCTTTCCAAAGAACCTTGGAGATGCTAACTATGAACATGGAGAAAGGTTCGACCAGGACATCAGTGCATGGAGGAAAGATATCATTGAAAGGTCGAACCCACCAATGAAGGCTGACTCTTCTTTGACATTAAAAAGCGACAATTCTAATGCTACAAAAGAAAGTCGTATCCCAATCAGTTTTAGACATTTTTTAACATCGGAATAATGTTGCGTGAACACGTAAAATTGCTTTTGTATTGAATTTATCAAAAAGGCTGGTCATATCCCAAAAACGGTACGTGTTACAAAAAATGGTTTCGAAGTTTGAACTCAGCACATCCAATTTAGTCAAAAGTACATGTTTTGATCTACCAAACAAACAAAAAGTTAAATTTTGTTGACCAGTGAATTAATGAAGAAATGGTTTTGAAACTGAGCATTCATTTACCAGATTACTAAGTTTGCAAAACCTTAGTTAGTTAAAATTTTAATTTTTATATTTTGTATAAATTGTTATAGAAATAAGTTTCAATGCATACTAATGTTTCTTGTAGCTTAATGCATAAATGATTATAGTTACGCTATACATTAAGGGTAGGCTCAATTATTGCCTTGAATCACAGTGCAACTGAGCACTTTGATTCGAGGCAATATGTGTAAATATATAAGGATCTAGATATAACTTTGCAAAATGATTCCTATTTCCTATCGAATGTTTTTTTCATTATATTTAGCCAGCTTTTTATTTAATAAATAGCTTGAGTATTACAGTAACAATATTAATTATAGCATTTGTTACTGATTTTGCGATGCGATGATTTAAAATTTCTAATAGACGACTGCCAAATCTTAATACAATAAAATTTTTAAGCCTTCAAATGATCTAAATTTATATCTACTGAAAGTGGGGAACTGCCGCATTCCAGGATGCAACAATACCCTTCAACGCTTACATATGCTTTATACCTGCTATGAAACGAATTCCGACGGTTTTGTAAATTCTTTATTCACATATAGGCCTACATGTATATTAATAATTTGGAACCTGAAGCATACTAAACCACATGGAGGTAGTTGCAGCAGTGTCAATAACTCAGCCTTAGTCGTTAGCTAAATCGTTTGCTGCTGCTAATAACGTATTACGTGTAGAGTAGTCAATGGAATTAAGCTATGGCTGTTGGAGAAACCAGTGCTCAAAATCTGCTTGAAACGCACATTGTTCAAAATTGCTGTGTAGCAAACCATCTCGAATTTGATCTGCCACAGCCATCGCGTTCAGAACAAAATTTTGCGGCGCAGCTCTATGGGATACTATACCATCGAAACTGCAGTAGTTCTAACAAAACAGCTAACAAAACATTTTCTAGCATAGCAATGACATACAGACATATTGACAAAATATCAGAGAATTTGTTTTCCACATGGGCTTAAATGTACAGTTAGAAAACACTGGTCTGTATTTGAGTCACTAATTTGTCTGTACGAAGTCAGTTATTCATACAGCTACTGGAATGTTTGTTTAAAAAACTTTATAATATTATATTGTAAGTGGTTTACATTACAGATAAGATAGTAACCAGATATGCAGCTGTACATGTTCGGGGCACACGTTGGAACGTTGGAGCATTTGAGACGGATTTGTGCTCCATTTCACTGTTTCTACATGCAGGCCTATTTCTTGAATTGCAGGAGGAAATCTTCCACTTTTCACTTGCAGACAAAATTAAGTCTGTAAATTTTTAACATTAAAGAGACCTACAACATAACTCGAGTTCAGAAAAATGAAAATGTTCGACCATTGATCTTAGATCTACAACTATCTACCGTAAATAAAGTAGTTGTTCGATGCAGGATATAGCAAAATGATCAACTGTTAATTATGTCCTCATCTCGTTCAATGACACTAGAACGCTCAGTAATAGTATCTTAGCGTAGTCAAAGCACCTTCCACGAATGTCGATCATTGAACATCATTGCGCTTCCTAAAGAATTTCTGTATGTTATCATTAAGGCCTATGGGCGCCTACATATACTGTAGAACATTCAGAACAATGTATGTCACGATTAGGATGACCCCGATGATGATTCCAGCGATTGAAGTGCGACATGAATGAACTCCAAGGTTATGAGCTTTCTTTGCGCTGTTCTCATCTACACCATTTGCCGTACCGTTCGCAACCACTGTTATAACATGAGAAAAATAGACAAAATATATAATACTTTCAATAATGAAATATATATTCTTTTATTCACCATTATATGGCAGACACAAATATACAAACAAACAAAACGAAACTAAAAATAAACGAAAAAGACAGAAATTAGCCGATATGCACAAATTTAGTCTAACAGATTTGATAACATACATGTACTGTAAACCATACAATAAACAGTTCCATGTACTAATCAAAATTAGATGTAGATTCCGTAGTTAACATTTTTTCAAAGAAGATCCACAGTTTAAATCTTATAGTAGCAACAGAATCATCATTTAAAATATTATATTTCTTTTGTAATTTCTCAAACGCTAAGTAATCTAAATGATCCAAATCAATCCCTCTATTTAATTCACCGTCTTTAACTAGCTTATTTAAAAAATTCAATCTATTGTAATCATACAAAATATTTAGAGGCAAGAAACCGAAATAGTATTGTAGCCACATTATTACTGCTTTGTCTGTTGTATGAAAGATCTTTGTAAAGACACTATCATATGCATTGCTAAAACTCCTTAACTCTGTCTCTCGCAAGGTTGCAGCAGGTGTGCCATAGAGCAATGCTGACACTGCATGACTATTGATCAATTTAAGAATAACATATTCAGCTGCCTTTGTTCCTAACCTTCCTAAAATTGTGTTAACGGCTCTAAAGAATTTTCCTTTAGATTCATCCCATTGGCATTTAAAATACTTCGCTTTACAGATAGTGACTCCTAAGTATTGAATAAAATCAACCCAATTAATATTTACTCCTTGAATGCTTAACAGAGAGCATACATATTTACACCTTGGACCTATCCTTAAACAGTGGCATTTGAATGTATTTATTGGCAGATCTAAGTCAATAAAGACATTATTACATATATTAAACATCATCTGCAAATCAGTGACAGATATACTGATTAGAATCAAATCGTCAGCATACATGAGGCTATTCAGACATTTATAATTGACAAAACAACCTAATTTAGATTCCTGCAACACATTCAACAAGTCATCTACATATAACGTAAATAATATGGGAGACAGAACTCCTCCTTGTTTGACGCCAGATACTAAAGGTACACAGTTAGACATGCAGTTTTCCCATTTAACAGTGGTTGAGTTTTTGGAAAACCAATTTTCCAACACATCTAAGATACATCTATTTAAACCTTTATTTTGTAGCATGCATAAAATCCCATATCCACTGCACTTATCGAAAGCTTTTTTTAGATCGATTACTCCAATATTAACGGTGGTATTCCTGTTAGTGAAATAATTAATAACTTTTCTAAGTTTATGCACAGCGTTAATACACCCAACTTTCTGTTTAAAACCGAACTGCCTAGCAGAGGTTTCAAAATTGACATACTTAATAATACAGTACTCAAAAATTTTAGATATTATTGGGCATATAGTTATACCACGATAATCATCCGTAGATAATTTTCTTTTGTAGCCCTTAAATTTAGGTATTGGCGTAGTAACACCAGCACCGAAAGCATCTGGAACCTTACCCAGTTTCAATATTAAATTAAAGAGATTTTTTAGAGTTATAATTGGAGACCGATGGGCGTAAGCGATATGCTCAATTGTTAAACCGTCTGCCCCGGGGCTTTATTTGTTTTAATTCTGTCAATTGCATTGCCAATCATTCCTACTTCAATGCCGCATATATTAACTGAATTTGCAGGCATTTATTTTTTACTAAAGTAAATATCTCGAAACGTTTGGTGTCTTTCCATCGAGTTTGGAGTACAGGCTTTTTTAAAACTACTGGCTAGAACATTAGCAATCTCAATATCCTTATTAAATCCGTCAATAACAATATTACATTGATTGTTTTTTTGCTTCGGAAAATAACCTTTCCAACTTCTCCAAAATGTTAAACTACTTGAGGTAAGCAAAGTAGATTGTAGTTCTTCTGATACTTTGTTTTTGTATTTTTGCTTATTTGTAATTACTGCCCTTTTATAGTTTTTGTGTGCTTTAATTTTATTATCGTATAAGCTGCCTTCGCTAGGTCTACCAGCATTGATCCAGCATTTGAATTGCTTTATAGACTCCTGTTTGATTTGATTTAACTCTTTATCCCACCAGAATTTGCGTACATCTTTTTTCTTTTTTGTTCTTTCTTTTAATAGTTCTGAGAGAGCAACTTTTCAAAATAAAAATGATTTGATTATATATACCATTAATACCTTCCTGACTAAATAAATCAGGATAATTTTCATATAATTTATCTAGGTTGTCATTATTATTGAGCAGTCTCTACAAATCATATAGCTCAATTCTCGTCTGTTCATAATACTCAGATATATTAGAGCCACCCCAATCCAAGTTACATACCGACATCGAATGTGCAGGACAATTAACCACCTGATTATTTTTCTTAAAACATTGTTTTAACACTGCGTTGTTTAGTTTTAAAATTACCGGAATGTGGTCAGAAAAGTTATCAACATGTTCTAGTATCTCTAGGGACATAATAAAATTCGGCTTTACATCAGATACAAGAAAATGATCAATATAAGAATATGCCTTTCTACTGTCAACACAGAATGTGTATTTAATAGGGCAATAGTCCATAAGGTTATTGCTTACTACTATTCCCACACTGTTGAATAAATTCTTTATATAGTTTGACAGTTCAGATTCCACAAGCATATTTGTATTGAAATCACCACCAATTATAGCATAATTATAGTTCAATCCTACAATGTCATCTTCTATTGAATGAAGTGTACATTCAAATTCACTTCTGTCATCTAAATTCTTACAACATGGCAGATACACATTGACAAGCAATAACTTGTCTATTGTTATAACAATAAATCGCTTACTGCATGTAACAATACTAACATTTGAAGCCATATTACACAAAGACTTTTTAATAAATATAGCAACGCCTCCAAAATTTCTGCCTTTTAAAATACTTTTACCTAACAAATCATCCATAGCAGACGATCCATAAATATTATACTCATCATTGAAGCAGTCAAAATAAGAGAGCTGATCATTTGTTAACCAGTGCTCCTGTACAAATATTATATCTATTTTATATGAGAGACACAAATTCTTAAGCATAACAATTCCTTGATTGTATCCATGCATATTATAGGTCACAATACTTATATCACCGCCGTTAGGTAATTCTATATCAGGCGCTAAAAAAGTTTCATGGACATAATCACTCATTGTTAGAAGTAGTTGTATTCGAGTTTTCTTTAAATGGCCACTCTCTTATTTTTATGTAAGGTGCCCATATATCCTGTGACATGAACACGTCAACATCATCAGCTTCAATGTTTACACGAAATGCAAAGGAATCTGGAATCTTACATTGAACTTGATACACATTGTTTACTCTAATTTTGCAACCACTTAGTACTGTTGGATTTGTTCACATGTGGTGTCTGTTGAAAGATTGCTAACATAGAAGATTTTATTTTTCTTCACTTCCTTTGCTGCCTTCAGTACACATGTTGATGTGTTAGTTCCAGTTATCCTGACAGGATTAGGGTTAGGCTTCGGCTGAGGCCTAGGTTGAGACTTGGATGGCTGTTGCTGACCCGGTGACGATCGAGGTCTCTTATTGGACGATTGCTTATTCCTACGAATAACTTGGGTATATCCGTCGTTTTCATCCTCATTCGTAACGGATGCTCTACCTCTACCCGGAGTATTAGAGTCCACAATTTCTGCCCAAGAACGCACTGAATTAACCCCTCCTATGTTCATTTGACGGGAATCATTGATTGACTTCTGGTTTGAATGATTTGATTTTGTTATACCAGCATCAGTTAATAGCGAAACTTTGTCTTCAATGTTTGTTAACTTACCCACAATGGAGCATAAATTCTCAGACTGCGGGTCTGATTTACTCGTGGAAAAGAGAGCGAGTGTATCCATTCTGTTTTCTAATAAATCCAGTTTGTTCAAAACGCAACGTAAATCACCTTCCTCGAGTTTCGCAGAAGGCAATTTATCCACGCTTATTGCGACGAATCTTGGAATTTTATCCAAGAGCAGGTTTTCATCCAAATAGCTGAAGACATTGAAGATATCATTTAGCTCCGTTTTTGTCTTATTTTCACTAGCTTTTCTCTTCGATGGCCTCGGCCATTTATCTAGACCTAGTCTATCGATAGCCTCAACAAGTTTCTCTTTTGCTTCAGCAATGTCATTAGCGGAATAGAAGTCCCCTATAATACTGAGTAATTTGCTGTTCGACATTTTCCCTATTTTACATTGCAAATAACACAGCAATTAGCAAGCTATCATTTCAGCGTTACATATATTTACATGCGTATCAACATTGCTATTGTCACATTCAGCCATGATGCGCAGCTATTATAAACACGTCCGAACTCGACAAGAGTCGAGTGCAATATGGCAAACAGATTTATGAATGATTTAAGCAAATGAATCAAATTTTCTTAAAGTCAAGAATACATGCAAGTAATATAATATTTAAGGCAGATTTAATATTAACATTATATATATATATATATATATATATATATATATATATATATATATATATATATATATATATATATATATACTGTATACATTTATATAAACTTGATAAAGTATATGATATAATATGATTAATTGATTATAATAAAAAGAACAACCTTTTGAGGCATTATATCTTTGAAATAATATTAAACATACTTCATAGTCAGATAATTTATCATTTATTGGGATATTCAAATTATATATATATATATATATATATATATATTTATATATATATACAGTATATATATATATATATATATATATATATATATATATATATATATATATATATATATATTGCCCTTGTTATTGACGAATGATTCTTGAGAAATTGATACATGTATATTAGGGTGGTCCATCTACAATGGTGATTTTTAGCTATTAGAAGCTATTAGTAAATATCTCAGCGTTGTCAGAGACGTACCTGGACTCAGTGCAGCCCTCATGGCTGAGTCGACTCTTACAACACGAATTTCTTAAGGGCTGAATCAAAATTAAATTAATTTAGTTCATCTTCATTGTAACTCCTAAAGTTGTAAATTATAGAATGGCTCTACATCATTTAAAATATTTCAAAGTGGTAATTGCATGCATTAAGAAATAAATGAATACTGTGATTTAGCTTGATCTAAGCTATTTGAGAAAATGTTGATGATGTCTACTTACTTGCAAGTATAAACGCAGTCAGTCCTAATGGCCAACAGCAACACCAGGTTACCGCACATGACAATACGATCTGCTTCACGAACGATTCTCTCTCACGCACGATCGTCAGCGGCTGACCTTTCTGCTGAATAATTACAATTCCAAAATGTTCTTGTGGTTGACCAGCAAATCCTCGATCTGACGGCGGAACGCCAACGTAGCCGGATGGTTGTTGATTCCAATACCCAACCTGTTGATCGACAGGATTGCCAGACTTCTCAGGAGGATAATTCCATGATTGGGATTGAATTGGATAAGATTTGGAATCACTTGAATATGGTGGAGGAGCCGTTGGTTCGACTTCTTCAAACTTTGGATATATTGGCTGCTGACCAGAAGCCATTTTACTGCTATATTGTTGGTTAAGTAGACTTGCAAATCACGGCTGAAAATTAGAGATGGGAATTTTATGAATTTCCAGAGTTCGGGTTCTGTTCGGTTCGATGAAAATGAAAGTTCGGTTCGGTTCGGGTTCGGTTAGCAGTTGACAATTTGAGAGTTCGGTTCGGTTCGTTGAAAATGAAAGTTCGGTTCGGTTAGGGTTCGGTTCAAATAAGGGTTCGGGTTCGGTTCGTGTTCGGCTTTCTTTCCAACTCGCAAGAGTTCATTCGAGTTCGAAATGGTTTGGTTTGGATAATGTTGCAATAGTTTAACTTTACTTATAATAATCATGGTTATGACAAACATGTTTAAAATGGTTTATAGTAAATATGCTTAAAAATTCATTAAGTCATAATAGCTGCCACATTTTTTCAACTAGGTAAAAATATAGCAATGATAAATGAGAGAAGTGGTATTTATTCCTGTACATTTCTTAACATATTATAAGTTGACCAACAAATGTTCATAATATAGATATTTAGCTTTATTATTGTATCTGAAATATTCTCCTTGATTATAACGAGCAAATAGAATGCTTCATCAATTTTTAAAGTTTTTTGTAACTATAGGCCTATATATTAGATACGTTTACAATTAAGTGGAAATGTCTTGGCTAAAATTTGATCCAATATTTCAGAGACAAAGTGCAATTTAGTAAAATAAAAATGTCAAATAAAGATGATTTGGTAAACAAGTGTACTTCCATAGAAAAATGATCATAATATACACCGTTTGCTATCAACTGACCAGTAACAAGCTTCATAATGTACCTTAGGGTTTCAAATTTGAAACTCTCAGATCAATTATGAAGTTATGAAAGTAGTTATGAAATTATAGCATAGCTACGGTGCAAAATTATTTACTCAAGATAGTCTTAACACAATAAAAAGCACTCAATTTTTTATTGTCATATATAATCATTTGTAAATCTGGCTGCAAAAATATTAAGGTAGCACACTAAAATTAGAAAAAATGCATAATTTGAATTTAACAAGGGCAAATCCACCAAGATTGAGTCAAGCATTTTCAGATTTTTATGGAATACTCTCATTACTTTTGTCTCTTTGATGTTAATCTTCATTCCATAGTGAAATGCCGTATCATTCAGACTATCAAATATCTTCAGTAGAACAGTCTGGCTTCCCGCTACCATTCCTTTGTACCGCTACCATTTTAAAATTTGTGTCGGAACCAGCTTTACCTGAATATATGCTGTTAGATACTGTAAGACATGTAAATGGAAAATCTAATATATATTTGTATTGTTCTTACTATTTTGATTTAATGTTGGGCTGGTGAAGAAGAAAGGAACTACAAGAGTTTGGATCAGTTCGATTTAGACCAAGTCTGGGTTCGGGTTCGGTTCGGGTTCGGTTCGCGTTCGGCCAGAGTCTGGGTTCGGGTTCGGTTCGGGTTTGGTCAGAGTCTGGGTTCGAGTTCGGTTCGGTTCGGTCAAAATTCTAGATTTTAGGGTTCGGTTCGATTCCCAACTCTACTGAAAATTCGTCCAGAACTATATTTAAATTTCAATTAAATCTGAAAATCGAAATATTTTTACAAAGCAAAGTAAGCTTCGTAAAACTGAGGTACTTTCAAATTGTAAAGCCTTATTTAAAATTCGTTTTTCAAAGACTAATTTAATGTTACATTGGTTTTAATCAACATATGCAATATAATATTATGTTTTAAACACATTGATGGCAGTGGACCTCTTAAGTTAAACCCTGCAGTTACTTATCTACATGTTGATGCCTAAATAACAATAGCTTATTATAAAATAAGGAAATTAATTTGGGGTAATCAATTCATGTCTCGGTGTACTACTTATTTATTGGTCTATACTATTTAACTCCCACGCATATTTTTGTATCCTCCTTGTTAATTAATTAACAATTTTTTAAAATAAAAAGTGCTTATTTTGACATTACTGTTCAACAATAAGTTACGTCTATCAACTAGACGACATATTCAATCTCCATGACATGCAGATCTTCGCCGGCGGTTTTGAAAGTAGTTTGTAGTAGTAGGCAGTTTTTATGCATTGTAATTCGAATGCAAGATAATTATATAACCCCATGAAATTTCTGAAAAATGCTTGCAAACCTTTATACTAAAATCAGCTTATGCTAATCCTATGTCTGTATAATAACAACCTATATATATGTACTTTAGTTATAAGTATGCTAAAGATAGTAGTATTTATTTATGTGTTTGCTTCGTCAATAAAACAATTACAGTATTGCTGGCTGCCGCTAATAAAACTCTGTGGCATTACTCATGTAGGCCCGATGAGAACTAAAGTATTCTGCCATCAGCTGCTATGGTCCTACTGAAACGAATGATTGAAACTATAATATTTTCAAATTAGGGATGCACACTGTATATGGATGCATTAAGTGCGTTGTCTCCAGACCACGGAAAAATAAATCACACGGATGCTGAATATCTCAATGATGGAAGAAGCCATGGAAGACGTGGAAGAAGAGAAGGAATAAAAGTTGGGTTGAAAATTGTTACAAGATGTACGATTTGCAGATGACCAAGGAATGATAGCGGATAGCGAAATTGGATTGCAGAAGATAATGGAAAGACTGAATGATACGGCACTGAGATATGGCAAGAAGATTTATATAAAAAAGACCAAGGCTATGAGAGTGTCCAATGATAAAGGTGAAGTTAATATAATCATAAATGGTACTACATTGGAGCACGTAATGAATTTCAAATATTTGGGTCATGCAACAAACGATGAAGAGAAATGTGAAACGGAAATATGCAGTAGGATTGCACAAGCAAAAGCGGCCATTGGTAATAGAAAAGAACTTTTAACATAAAGCCTAAAGAAAGACACAAAAGATAAAGATAGTGAAAACTGTGGATTGGACCACGCGATTGTATGGATGTAAAATATGAACCTTAAGGAAGGAAGATATTAGGAAACTGGAGGCGTTGAAAAAGTTTACAAATGAGAAAGTTCCGGAGAGAGTTGGCACGGACAGACAGTTGCTAAATGTACTAAGAAGTAGGAAAAAGAGTTGGATAGGACACATTCTAAGGGAGAAAGTCTATTACAAGAGGTCACAGAAAGTAGAATGGAAAGAAAAAGAGGCAGGGGCAAGCCCTGATTAGGTATGTTAGATGATTTAAAGACCCACTGGTATGTGGAAAGGAATGAAGAGGAAGGCGGAAGACAGAGAAGAGTGGAGGCGTTATATAACATTGACCGGCCAGTAGGTAGGCAGTGCACTAAGATATATATGTATATATATATATATATATACATTTTTATATATAGAATTATATATATATGTATATATATAGAATTATATATATATATATATATATATATATATATATATATATATATATATATATATATATTTCTTGTATTGTGCTCGGTTGTGGTTATACCACTACAGAATAGGGCAATCACAAATAATCTGCTACGTGGACGTATGAAGCTACTAAGGCAGGAGCTGAGGATGGCAAGAGGGGACCCACCTCACCATGAAATATTTTCCCCCAGGATCAAATGGTAATTAAACCATCTAACTGAGAAAGGCAAAGGAAAACCATGCCAGAAGCCATTCCTTTTCCAAGCTAAAGGCTATATAAGGTATGAATATGGTCTTGACTTTGTGAAGATATTAACTTGTTGATCTAAGGAGTGCTCTTATTGAGCGAGAATGCAGACTTTGAGTATGAATATATACCTTGAACCTGCTACTTGGCAGTGCACTCAAGATATACTATATATTTATATATATATATATGTATATATGTAAATATATGTATATATATACTGTATAGATATAATATATATATATATATATATATATATATATATATATATATATAAGGTGTGGTTATACCACTGCAGAATAGGGCAACTGCAAATAATCTGCTACGTGTACGTATGAAGATACTAAGGCAGGAGCTGAGGATGGCAAGAGGTGACCCACCTCACCTATCTAATACTTAAAAACTATCCTGTTTACCCTTAAAAATATATATACATGTATATATTATATATATATATATATATATATATATATATATATATATATATATATATATATATATATTAGACCTAGAATAAAGCAATGTTGTAGCATTCCGCCGTTGTTATTTATGCCGAAGTATGTACGAGGATGCCATGGATGGCATTGAAGAAGGAATACAAATATATGAAGTGGAAGGTAAATTTTTGCAAGATGTGAGATTTCATCATGCTGAACAAATTCTTGAAAATACTTTACTATATGGAAGGAAATACTATTGGCCTATTAGGCTTTATTCTGCATATTCTGTAAATGCTTTTAATTATAATCATAAAAATCTCTTTTGAAGTATAACTATTTTTATGATTGTACCTTTGTTTTTCAATATCTGTCATAGTGATCCATAACATATCAGTAGATACTATTACTACAAAGTAAAGAAATTTTCTTTATACGACATTTAAATTTGAGTCGCTTTCAATTTTACAATTCTTTAGTTTGTTAAGACGATTAAAAGAATATTCGACGTAGTGAGCTTACAGGTTAAGTGTGTATAAGTTAGGGTTTTTACATTAGAAGTGAGGGATCATATGGAAGCATGTGATGCTTCCTGATCCAATGTGCTAGTGTATTTCATGTTAAATTGCCTTTTCTTGTTTCTTCAAGATATCTTTAAAAAGTAGGTCTAACTTGTCTATATATGTATCTTGTATCTTGAAGATGCTTTTATAAGGAATCTTAATCTTGCACTTTCAAGATATTTTTAAGAAGTAAACTATCTTCCCAAAAAATTGGTTTTGGTATGGCATAGACAGGAAACACTCATGTAAATAAAAGTAAGTAAGTAATAATAATAATGAATAAACTGATGTTATAAAGTGATGGAAATTTTTTGTGGACCGATGGTGCTCTCTCTCTCTCTCTGAAGCACAGAGGCAGACTGAGCAAAGAATATGAGTGTCTTTGACCATACATTTAACAGAACACCAGAGAAAGAAAGATATAGGTTTTTAATGTAGGCCTATTAACTGTTCATTACATTTAATTTGTTTAACTCAGAACACAAGACAGAGAGAATAGGCTTATACGTTAAAATATCATCATCATCATCATCATCAACATCATCATTTCATCATCATCATCATCATCATCTTATTCTTCTTCTTCTTCCCTTTAATCTCAGTTTAATTATGGTCGGAATACGAATAGACCTTCTCCACTCTTCTCTGAAATGGGCTTTTCACCAACCGAATGCCCATTCTGGCGCTGATTTGGATCTTAGTACTTTAATAACCTTCTACGACACGAGCGGTCACCGGTGGGTACATACTTCAAACAGCCCGGACACAACAGGGGAAGAATAGTCCTATAATACCTTAACTGTTTATTAACATGTTTTTCATCCATTTCATTATCTCTATCAACTTTTACTCTGAACACACAAGTTCTAGTATATAGCATAATGGCTGTGTATTGCACTGATCTGTATATACTTTGTTCTTATTAAGTGCAGTAAATGGAATACAAGCGA
This sequence comes from Enchytraeus crypticus, assembly GCA_905160935.1. NCBI lineage: Eukaryota > Metazoa > Annelida > Clitellata > Enchytraeida > Enchytraeidae > Enchytraeus > Enchytraeus crypticus. The sequence continues at coordinate 74,905 of CAJHZI010000641.1, forward strand.
CTCATCATATTACAATGTAATATTATGTCAAAAAGCATTAGATCTAATGCATTACATTTACATGAATCACGTTTTAATGTTTTCATTACATTTTATTTAATTTTATTCATTTAAATGAATTACATTTAGATCTTTGTTAACATCGAAAAACAACCTAGTTCGCAGTATCATTAGAAATTTTAACATACTAAATTTTCTTATGAATAGAAACCTGGAAGGAAAAAATAAGCACCTGCAAGTTCAAATATTTGCACTGCTAAACTTTTTGAATAAAGTAGCATAATTGTTTGCCAGTTATCACTAACTAGAAGTCTCGGCATGCCAGTGCTGATTACTTTTCACTCATCGCAACTCATTAGAACTCTCATTTCACAACTTACATAACCGTTTATAGCATAAGACGAAATAGGGATCAGTAGAGTTACGTAAGAGTTTCCAATATCCATACATATACCTTGTTTAGAAAACATCAATATTATACCTGAAACAATCCACTAAATTGCATTCTGCTGTGGGCATGTGTTTCAACAGCTAGATAACGCTATGCTAAAACTGTTTTTGCTCAAATTAAGATTAAATTTGCTACATGAGATGATTACAAATGAGAGCATGGATAAATAGCAAGAAGGGCCGAATTGGAAAATTCTAAATGGAGATAGTTTACAATAAAGGGTCACAGAAGGTAGAATGGTAGGATACCGACAGAGGGGCAAACCGATATTAGGAATGCTATATGATTTAAATAGTATCTAGATATGAAGTGGAAAACGGAGGAGAGAGAGTAGAGTGGAATCGTTCTAAGCCATGGACCTGCCAGTAGACTGTGCATAACGATACATTTATATGTATATACTTGATAACGAATGCTCTCCTGCACCATTACTTCTTCGTGGGTTTCCACAAAGATTTCTATTTGAATTTCTTACGGTTTTCTCTGTATGCTAACTCTTATGGTTGGGTTTTAAATAAATAACGCTTCGTTAACAGTCTTCGATTTAATGGGGGGGGGGGGGGGCGGCTTGGGCCATCAGACTGCCGAGAATAAGTTTCGTTTTGTATTGATTTAATGAGATGCTCCTTCTTTTCTGTGTGACTACTAACAATTTTGGAATTTTGGCAGATTAACCTAGCGTGGTTTTAAGAAAAATTATCTAACATCCTGGTGTTTCTTCTCAAAGTTTTAGGCCTCTTTTTATCAATATTTATATTTTTATATTTATTTTTATTTATTTTATTAATATGGTGGCAGCTCTACTCAGGTTGTAAACAAAATCTCGTAGGGCATGGAGAGGTGTTACAAGTATATTGTTGTGTATTACTTCATTTATTAACAGAATGACATTAACCAGATTAGAGAAAATATATTAGTTACTGTCATAATTTCTACACATTTAAATTTACATTGCATTAAATTACATTATAAATTGAGCCGCATAAACAATCTGCTGATGATTCCATCAGAGGTGATCTTTGCACCAGAGAATGGTACAAAGTGATTTTTTCAAAGTAGACTTATTTGGCAAATTTTATCACTGGTTTTCCATTGTGGTCTACCAAATAGAAGGCTCTCCCTACTAGGCCTATAGAGCTGATGTTGCATAATGTCATAAAGGGTGTTTAAACTCTATCAATGGATTAAATCACAACCCTAATTTTTAATTCCTTCCGAATGATTTTCCTATGGCTCTCAATATTTTTTACTAGTCACGTATAAATTACAACTTGTACATATTTTACTCTGCTAGGCAAGTTTCTTCTCCGAATGAACATGTCCATACTTTTTATTTTTGTATGTGTTCCATTTATTACATTGTTAGTGTCTTTCACCATAGCATGCCGTATGATAGTATGATTGAGACAGTATCGAGTGTTGCAATCTAAATAAAACATAACTGAATGCGATACATAGTTTTACTTAAACATTGCGCAGTGTTATATGTAGCCTACACACGAATTCAGCTAACGCCCTTCTTATTAAAAGTCTGTTAACTCAAGTGTAGTCCTAGCGGCGTCAATATTCCAGTTAGGACTACATGTAGAATGACCTTTGTACTGGCATCACATGCACATGTAATTGCAAGGTTCGGAGCAGTGGTCCAGAGGCGTAATGCCAATTGAGATAAAGCCTAAGCTTAATGGAGGAAAATTGAAATGTAATGAAATAGGGGTGCACGCATCCCTACATGAATCACGCAGGCAGGAATGATCGGTATGATAAATGGTTTGCAGTACTCAGAGAGAATTAAGGGTTTGACTTAAGAATAGTTAAAATAACGAAGTTTTCAATCGGAATTATACAATAATCCTTGGAGTAGCTGACTACCCCATAGAGGAGTTTCAAAAGCTAGTAAAGCTAAAGTTAACGTTAGTTTCCTCACTCAAAAGCGATGTCAGTTACGAGCGAGCCCAGGATTTGAACCCCGCACATACTGATCCGCCGTCGAGTGTCTTGCTGACTTCGCCACTGCCTCCAGCCAATGATATATATAATAATAATGATATATAATTATATATATTAAAATAATTTATATATTATATTACATGTATATATATATATATATATATATATATATATATATATATATATATATTAGGCTATATCTTGTATGTGCATAGAAAGATAAGGTACATAAACTGATAAAATTAATGTAAATAATGTACTATATATTCTGAAAATAATTAGCTTTTCATTCGTTCTAACGATTTTGATGAGCAATATTCGTTCCGATAACTCCAGTGAGAGACCATATCTGGCTTATTCAACTTAAATATCTGTGTGTGAGGTGTTGTTTAATATATCACGTTGCAGTAGGCTATCTGATACTCAATTTGTACACTGTAAATCTATCAATCTCTTCAATGCTCTTCAGAAAAACATTGGAATTTGCAAAGTAAACTAAAAAGTAAACTATTTCAAAGTTGACACTAAAGATCAAAGAAGAATTGTGATGATGATGAATGTTTTAAGGAGAGGATTTAGCGCAGTCAGTTAAGCAGTGCGTCAATTGGACGAAGTAAAGCCACGTTGCATGCGGCCAATAAATAGGGGGCGCCCACTTTGGAAGACCGAGTGTCGACCGCTTTGAATGTAAATATCGGGATGTTGGAGGTTGTTCTTAAATCCGCGCCGGCTGCTATTGGAGCGCCAACATTGGTAACGATTACTTATAACTATGGAGGGGAAAAGGAGGAAATAACGAATACTACAAAAACAGAAACCAAGAAAGGAAACTTTGTAGCACATGCGGTATGTCATGTATGTAACTACACGGAATTAATAAAAAAAATGACATGATAGTGACACAATATTTTTCACGGTACAATGTAGAAACTTATTCAATGTAAAATTGGCTTTCAAATTGTGTTGTTTAGAAAGATAAATAATTGTTTTCCGTTGCTTTTCTCATTTGCTTTGTTAGTTATTCCATAGATTACAGATTAGCTTAGATTAGAGTTAGCTAATCAGTACTGATAATCTATTAGGCCTACAGCAGACATTTCGTATTCGCTATACATGTAAAGTCCACATGAGTCAAGTTACTAAACTGGACGGTGTATTCAACTCAGTAACTTGTGATAAAATTTTAATTTTTTGAAGTCAGTCCATGAAATAATACATTCACTGACTCTGAATTAACTACTTCCACTAATTAACTGAAGTTTAACTACTTCCCTGAACTAGGCTTCCGGTGGTTATCTGTGCGTCAAAACTCCTATTCTAATTATTGATATCGGAATTATGTAGCCTAAGTGTCATCGAGCGATTCCAAACTTGATTATGCTCATTGCTTAGCAAAAATAATATTCTGTTTAATCGATCGTTAAAGCCTACAGAATTGCAGATGCCTTACTGAACCGTGTCGCAAACATATTCATACTCATATATAGGCCTACATAGGCATAGATATACAAACAATTAGGCCTACCAGTGATGGCGTTAAATTGTGTAGTTTGACAGCCTATAAACAGTTAAGCCAAAAATGTCAACCTCTGGAAAGCAGAATAATTTTTAAAAGATTAGTTATCTACTTCAGGGTAGCTACTTTTGTCAAACTTCCATTTTATTTTTATATCCAATCAAAAACGTTTAGAAATTCAAAATTTTCAACACCGTGGGTTAAATATCGTATTTTTAATTTGTTTATTTAACAGAACATCGCTATTAATTAAGCCTAAACCGCTAATCAGGTTAATGGGCCTAAGAAATTTGTATTAACACTAACAACGTATAGAACAACGTAAAGTCGAATTTACCATCCGTTAAAACCGAACAGGGCCGCTCAATATTTTCAAATAGGAATATCGCAGCTAAAATTTTCGAAACCTTTGGTCCACAGGCTGGAGCCAGTGGCCATACCGATAAGACATTCGACCGCAGATCAATATGTGTGGGTTTAAATCTTGCGCTCATTGATATCGCTTTCTTCAGATTAAACCGACGCTAACATCGGCCTCTAACAGCTTATAATAGGAGCATCACTGATGATAACGTTAAATGCACGTCTTTACTCTAGAGTAAACGTATCTCTAATTCTTTTTCTTCAGAGGATCCGTATATATGCCGATAAATCATGGTGTAATCCAGGAACAGTAGGCCTATATGTATATATATATATATATATATATATATTATATATATATATATATATATATATATATATGTAGGCCTATATGTATATATATATACATATATAAATAAATAAATAAATATATATATATATATATATATATATGTAGGCCTATATGTATATATATACATATATAAATAAATATATATATATATTTTATATATATTATATATATATATATATATATATATATATATATATATATATTTAGCGTATACACGATACTATGAGAGAGCAGTAATTTCTTAGCACACTTCAAATGCAATGTATTTCAGCAGAGGTTCAAACAAAATGATCCTTAGAAATAATTACTATATTATAGACAATTGGTTTACACTGCTGGGCACGCATTATTTGATTAGCATAAGATAAGTAAATAAATTGTCACATTGGTGTCACGTCCAACCACAACAATCTCTCACAAACTTGCCAAGAATTTTGGGGAAAATATACTGCAATAAACGGATGTTTGTTACCTATGAATTACAATATGTACACTTGAGTGATCATAAGATCAAACATTCCGATAAATATCCGTGTAAATTTAATGCTTGCAAATTGTCTAGCTTTCTATTCTCTATAATTGTCGCATTTATAAATGTGGGCATTTAAAATATATAGGCATATACATTTATAAATATATATGCCTAATATATATGTATATATATATATATATATATATATATATATATATATATTCTAACGGTATTGGAGGGGATATCTAAAATAACGCGAAGGCCTTAAATGTTACACAATGAAGTGCTAGGTGTCCCTGCTAAGGCGGGAAGCTAGGGCTGTTAGGTTACTTCTATACTTTAAAAACTCGAGACCTTAATAACATTTCATATTCCATTACAGACATTCATACATACATGCATACATGACACTATCTCTAAATCATTAATGGCTTGTTACAGTACCGTTCATTTAATAAAATGTAACTTCTAAAAGTTAATACTTAGAAATATAACTAGACCACATTACCCAGATAGAAGCTGCCGTCCACGGAAGACAACCCTATAGAAAGACTAAGTAAAACTCAGTTGCTATCTACAGACATGACTAGCCTTCTATCTCAGAAAATAACTAAGAACTGTGCATACTAGAGATCTGGAATAAGTAAGAAAGACTAGAGAGAGAGAGAGAGAGAGAGAGAGAGAGAGAGAGAGAGAGAGATAGAGTACTAGAGAAGAGTGGCCACAAGACTAGAGATACATAGAGAGCTGGAATAAGTAGGAAACCCGCGCGACGCATGCGTTCTGAACAGGATTTGAATCCACGAACAACTACATGCCAGTGACGCATATAATAGATATTCCAGTGAAGAAAGATACAAGGTTTAAGTGTCATTAATTAACTGTAGAGTAGAAAAGGTAAATAAGAGTGGATTAAACTAGTCGAAGGATACCGAGATATAGGACAGGAAAATCACCATTAATAATAGTGAATGAAAGACTAGAATGCTTTCATTCCACTATACTACCCACCCTTAACTTTCGAAAATTTTGAGAAGCAAAATTTTCGAGTGAAAAACTAACTAATCAGTCATACACACTAGCCAACAAAGAACTAACAACAAGCAAATATGCAACGCCAGCATAGCGTAGCTCAAACACACAAAGTTCAACACGCAAACAGTTCTTCAGAAGACGGACGATGGCGAACAGAACCAGGACGAAGAAGAACGATGTTCAGAGATCCACAGAACGACCGAAACTTGACCACTCGTCACGTCCCAGCTCATGTAATACAATCAATTATCATACGTTTAGCTCCTGTTTATATCATCTTATCGATATATAGTCCGTACACGGTGTATCGAAGAAAATGATATAAGTTATCGCAAGTGATCCTTTCACGCAAAATAATACATTTTGTCGACTGAAGACTTACAGCGCGTCGTAAGAAACATCTAGTCTCTTCTCATAACGTTAATTCATCAAATCAAACTTGTGAATTGAACCATTACGATACATCATAATACAACACTTGCAAACATAATCAAACCTTAACTAAGCATTATCAGCATAGTCTCCAACAAAAAACAATGGTCGAGTGAACAAATGAAAAAATCTCAAGTATCATGATAATGAAAATCAGAGATCATAGATTAAACTTAATCTCATCTGCCGTATCATAATAGATTTTAACTCAGTAGATTTGTGCGCCTCATATATATGTCTACGTATACTTAACGTACATAGCATACTTCATACTGTGCCAGTATACAAAAATATGACGAACTCATCGTCATTAGCTGCTCGTAATCATATAATAGTGTGCTCATAACATCAAAAATATTCAACGTATAACTCTCATAATACAACTTCATGAATAACATTTCGCAGTTGACCCCTGCTTTATGTCATATACAAAATCAAATAGAATGATAAACTGTTAATTCAACAACGGAAAATAATGACTCTTAGAATTCGAGTAGTTTTCACTTGCTCTAACACCTTGTGTTTTTGGAGAAGATTTTTGCATGATAATGTACACACATCAAAGCAAAATGAAACTTCACGACTTCTTGGTTCAAGTCACATGATGTTTTCGATCTTTTAGCAAATTATAAACAAAAACACGACTGACTCTAAATCAATTAGTCGACAGAGATCTAGATATACAAATATGCCATTAAATCTCAAACTAGAGTGTTCTTTTTCATAGAATCACTTGCTTATATCGCCCCCGAACATTATCGATTAATAGACGAAATATCGTTGCTGAAACTTAAATCTCACTGAAGATGTGAAAAACTTTAAAGAAAATTGTGCCAAGAAAATAACTAATCAACTTTTCACAACATAACTTCAAATACTTGTTCAATGTTGGCCTCGTCATCTCCAGTACAATTTAATTTTTAATTTTTAATAACTGAAATAAATGCACCGTTATAACTTCCAAGATCCGGAAGCAAGAAACTGACTCCACGAGATCTCCCGTCTCCTCAACTCCAGAAATCTACACGGTTCGAACAACTGTACTGCACAGGTAGGTTGGAACCTAACCTAATCAATCAAACAATATCAATTAAATTGACTTGTTAATAATGACTTAATCACCTTCTCTCGTTAATATTCTACTCCTCCTCTACTATCTCTATAATATTCTCTCATCTATATAATATATTCTCTGTAACATATTCTCCTCATCTCATCTACTTAAGGTATTCTCTGTAGTTTATTCTCCTCATCTCATATACTTACTGCATTCTCATATATATATATAATATATTCTCTGTAATAATTCTCCTCATCTCATATACTTGCATCTCTGTGTATGTATCTATAATAATCTCTTAATTAATCTCACCTGAGTACTACTACATCGCTCAATTAGCTTATAATTCAATAACTTTCGTAATCCTTAGTTTCGATTACTTCATCATCAAATCGCTATTTAACGTTCGTTTCCTCGATTCACTGAGTTCTCAATAACTCTCGAGCTAATCTAATCAAAGCTCTCACGAACACTGTTAATCTTAGTACTTTATCTAGTACAAATCTCAAGTAGTTTTTCGTTAGTATTGCGTATACATGTACATCCCTGTATACTCGTTCACTAATAAGTCTACTAATTCTGCCTCGTATTTACTAACGACTTAATTCCGCAAATTCTGATTTCAAGGAATCAATTTAATACTTCTCACTTCCCTTAGCTCATCTCACATATGAATTTTCGTCTTGAATTCCACTAATATATTGCTTATATAGCAAATATATTTAATATAGTCTCGCTAGTTTTAATTCAACTACTTGCTTTTATTTGCTTGTAAAATCCCAACTCAATAGGTTGTAAATTTTTTATTTACTTACACATAGCCTATTGGTTAACGCGTTTAAGTTATAGTCAATAGGTCCTGAGTTCAACTACCGCTCAGTCTGTAAATATAATCTCGTTAAAATTTTCACGCTTTACCGCTTACGCTTATTCATATAGCTGAAGTCAAACTTCCTGATTTAATTCTGCATTAATACTATGCAATAAATTTAATCTCTGATCTAAAATACTTGAAGTCGTACATATGACTTAATCTGCATAAATCTATGCTTAACCCGCTAATTTTAAATACATTTACTTTTCGTCTCGTAATCTAGCTTTCACATCGCTTAATCATTACTAGTTTAATCACCAGTAAATATAATCTTAATCGATCAGATTCATCTAATTAATTATAATCCAGCTCCATAGTATTCGTTTCTACTACATGTATATCAGTTTAATTCACTGGTTAACTTCTGCTCATCAGTTCTATATACGAGTTTCTTCACCCTACATAAAGGTTTTTAATTCCATAAACCAATCTTGCTAGATTATATTCGAAGCACGCTTCTAGTACTTTCTTATTCCTAGTACTATCATTTACTCACTGTACTTACTGTACTTAAAGCATTACGCTTCTAATCGCGTTTACTTTTTTCTCTTTCTAGAAAAAATTTTCTGACAAATTTTCATAAACTCAAATCTCATTTCTGTATGCTAACTGCTACTACTAATCGCAGTACAATTCTCTACTAATCGCTAATCTCTGTACTAATCACTGTACTAGTCCTCTAATCCCTTTATTAATCACCTAGTACCTGAAAACAAAATTTCAATTAGTCAATCAATGAAGGATTTTTCTCTTCCTTTAGTACTCACCTTTGTAGATTCTTCATACTTACGAAAAAATTCCAAAATCTTCGTTTAGTGAGTATCTACAGAATACTAACACATATAACATTAGTATTTATTAAATTAAATTATCATCAGTACCTCAATTTCAAAATTATGGATATTTCATTGTGTAAAATCAGTCACAATGATATATCGTTTAATACTATCGTACTACTGTCTATGAATCTACACTTTTACGTTAATTCTAATAAGTCATATTCACTCATCGTCCCACGGATTAGGATAATATGTTCTTCTGCTTATATTCATCCATCTCCTAGTTCATTTATCTCTTTTCTATTTTCCCTATTTTGAGCATCACTTACCTTTTGCCTATCTGGTGTCACATTATTAATTAAAGTCATTATTTTAACCTTGCCTCCACTAATCATTTCATGAATCCGTTTGTTACTTGACTCATCACAATTGACTTTGAGATTTCGCCCTATGCTCTCGGCCATCTGAATTAATTTTCATATTTGTTTTAATTGACGTCCGTTAGCCTTCACTACATTGTCTCGCTACTTAAGTTCTTAACGCACTTGTCATTAATTGATTGATCATTTATCTCTACCTCAGTTTTATTCTCTAAACTGGCATCTACATTGTCGCTTTCATTTACTTCATACGACTTATTAACTCACTTCTATTATTACTAGACTCATTGTCGCGTTCTATTGTCTGAGTGCTCGCATGACTATTGCACTCTCGACTGGTTACAACTCTATCAGTTTTATTCTCGCGACTAATATCTGACTTGGACGCCTCATTGACTAACATATCGCTATTCGAAATTTCAGTTCTATTCCTATGTTCAATCTCGACTGTCTGACTATCTATATCGACAAATCTGCCTAATTTAGTAATTCTAGACGCTTCGCTTTGACTGCCTAAATTAAATTTTCAAACCGAACAAATCGATAAATTAGCATCAGTACAAACATTTTTTCAACACCTTTCACCGATAATGTCTGAGAAGACGACGACGAAGTATCATCTAACGGTAACCACCATCTAACGATAACGCGAAAGCCTTAAATGTTACACAATGAAGTGCTAGGTGTTCCTGCTAAGGCGGGAAGCTAGGGCTGTTAGGTTACTTCTATACTTTAAGAATTCGAGACCTTAATAACATTCCATATTCCATTACAGACATTCATACGTACATGCATACATGACACTATCTCTAAATCAATAATTGCTTGTTACAGTACCGTTCATTTAATAAAATGTAACTTCTAAAAGTTAATACTTAGAAATATAACTAGACCACACTACCCAGATAGAAGCTGCCGTCCACGGAAGACAACCCTATAGAAAGACTAAGTAAAACTCAGTTGCTATCTACAGACATGACTACCCTTCTATCTCAGAAACTTAGAACTGAGCATACTAGAGATCTAGCATAAGAAGGAAAGACGAGAGAGAGAGAGAGAGAGAGAGAGAGATAGAGAGTACTAGAGACGAGTGGGCACAAGACTAGAGGTACATAGAGAGCTGGAATAAGTAGGAAACCCGTTTATATAGTATCCTACAAGAAGAAGCGCGACGCAAGCGCACTGAACAGGAATCCACGAACAACTACATGCCAGTGACGCATATAATAGATATTCCAGTGAAGAAAGATACAAGGTTTAAGTGTCATTAATTAACTGTAGAGTAGAAAAGATAAATAAGAGTGGATTAAACTAGTCGAAGGATAACGAGATATAGGACAGGAAAATCACCATTAATAATAGTGAATGAAAGACCAGAATGCTTTCATTCCACTGTAATATATATATATATATATATATATATATATATATATATATAGGTAGTATATATATATATAGGTAGTATATATATATATAGGTAGTATATATATATATATATATATATATATATATATATATATATATATAGGTAATATATATATATATATATAGCCTAGAGAATAAGTAACATGTCCGTGTTGTGTCCGTGAAGTATAGAATAGACCAACAGTAAACTACACATATCGTTAGAGGCCACTAAAGATAAACTGAGGAAGAAAACAGCAAACCGTCTCAGATAGCTATATTATTACACCGCTATAGACTATATTCTTGTGTTTGCTAAGTATAGCCTTTTGTGAAGTGATTAACTGGTTAATCAATTCAGTGCTCTCTTCGAAGCTCAACGACAGAATGCGAGTAGGTATACGAAGACCTACATTGGACCTGCCACTAGGCAGAACATTAGTGAGAGAAAGTTGTGTAAATACATTATACATTTGATAAGATAGCCTACATTACATAAATGCATTATACATAATACATAGATAAATACATTTACATTGTTAATTAAACAAATATATGTAAATTTACCTGTTATAAAAACATTAATTGTTTTAACAAAGAAGAATAAGGACTATAAGGATAACATTACGTAGGCTATCTTTTGACTTGTTTAAATTTAGAGGTAGAACAATTATTATTTATTTAGGTGAATTAAGCAAGAGGTATGGACGAAGGATCCAGAATATTAAAATGGATGGTTCACAAATACACTATAGGAAACTTTCATTGGTTCGAATTCCATGGTACGTGAGCAATAGTGGTGCTAAATCTCAGAGGTGTATACCTATCTAAATGCCATACACAATGCTACAATATTCAAAACTATACAACTGATTTTTTATCAACATTTAATATAATTCTTGCATTCAAACACAAAGAATATGGCTCTAACGTAAATGCTGATCACTTAACGTTATTTTCAAATTTGTTTGAGACTAGTTTCGCTTTATTTGACCAAATAAGCAGGGGCTGTTCTGGCTTATGCAAAATGGGGTGACTAGAGGGGTAGCAAGGCAAAATATAAGGGGGCCCATATGAGGCATTTTCGGGGAGGGCGCAAATAAACCCCCTCCCCGAAGGGGAATTTTTTGAAAATTAGTCATGAAGCCGCATATTTTCTGAGCATCTTATAAAAAAAATAAATATAGGGGATTATTTTTCTATTTGGCATTTCTCATTAATAAATCTATTCTATTATATATCATCTTCATCATCGTTACATCTATCAATAATCAATCAATCAATAAGAATTTAACGTCCGGTTCCTCGCCATAAGGCAATGTCAGGGACGTCAGGCAATGTCAGGGACGTCTAAAATCTGTCAGGGACGTCTAGAATCTGACTAAATAAGCATAAAAAATCTTGATTGCATGCAGGCCCTGGTCACATCCAACTATTATGTATTATAAATGATACTAAACAAATAGCTAAAATAATTAACATAGAAATTTGTAAACTTAAACGTTTTAAATTCGCATTTAAAGGAAACATTCAAATTTTGCAATTTTCCCAAAACATGACATGAAACAAGTATAAACTGAACGAAATCTACATTAAATAGCCTACTTAATATATGAATTGCATCTATATATTTATTGGCATTGCATAATTTAGTCCTAAATGCTAGAAATAAAGAAAATTATCTTAGCTGTATTGCTAAAACTTTATAAAACAATCTAGCGACTATGGTTCATTCAGATAAAACCCAAAACTGAATGAGAAGTAGAATAAACAATCTACCGACTCGAAGACCCCCAGCCAGATAGTGAGCGTCCTTAATTACGTGTTAATGAATGAGTTCATTGTCTTATCATACCCTTTGAAGTCGACCTAAGGTAGACTTCAGGTTAAGGTCGATGACCTTAATATGCATTATATTGATTCAATTACAATGTTACAAATTAACGTCTAACAACGTCCAGATTCGTACCGGGAGATTTTGCACTCAACAATATATGGTTAGGATGTTTTACGAGAGTTGGAGAGTTGATTGCGGGAGTCTTCAGTAAAATCAAACAGCTTTAGAATTCGATGGAAGCAGCATCGCAAAACAATTAGACAATTTACACTGTAATTACTACAACCGATTCGTTGTTCTGCCGGTGTCTCAATTAAACTTTTACTTGCCTTAATCAGCCTATTCCTATGCTGCACCGCAGATCAAAAATTCTCTTCCATCTACTCTTTGGAAATCTTGGAATCACATCGGTGACATCGGCCTCCGCTTTCCTATGAGCAGTTCTGTAGGCAGTTGAAGATCATCTTTTCCGTTTCTCTTTTCCATTCAATGACTATGAGTTGCGACCAGAAAGCAAATCTCCTTTTCTTTAATTTCCTTCATCTTTGGATTGATTTTTTGGACTGTCATTTATACCGTTTAGGACCTTCTTTTTGCACACCGGCTGGGATTTGTCTCAAGAGTGCTCGATGTTGTCATTGGCGACAATAGCACTTTAATTGTTTTTATGTTATGTTTATGAGTTTCTTTGTAGAAAAGCTCTTCTTGTACGAGGCAACACTTGCAGGGAGGACTGCTGCAATCTTTTGCTAATCTAAATGTCTCACGTAGCGCTTCTGCGGATTCTTCGGTTTCAAAAAGAAATTTTAGATCAAGCAGATTGATAAGTGTGTGAGAGTCCGATCTATTCGATCTCAGCGTCATTGCGTTGCATAATTCGTCTAAACTAATGAGGCTCATTATGAAGGTCTACCACATTAAATTCTAGCTCATCAGCCCTTCTATTTTAAACACTGGACTCAAGCAGAGTGCGAGTCTGCGCGTAAGTAACATGATATACTGTATATCACTGATGTCGGGTTCTGACGGTGTGGCTTAAATTCCCAGTTCGATTGTCGTTAGTAAAGTGCGTCACACGTTAATCAAGCAGCTTAAACAAGCATGATCTTAAATGGGCATCTGATGCTCCAGAACCAGCACTGTTATGTTATGGTAATCAGCAACAAAAATCAATATTTTTGTTGACCATTTTGGGGTGGCCACTGGGGTGGGCAGCCCTTTGGGGGTGGCCACCCCAGGCCATCCCTCAGAACCGCCACTGCAATTAAGTTTTGACAGTTGAATAAATAATTTATTGCATTTGCTCAAGTTCTTGTGTTATTCATACAAGAAATAATTTCAGACAACCTAACATATCATCAGAAAAGTCAGTTGAAGTTAAACTTACTATGCAGGCTTAACTCCGGTTTCATCACCTGATATGTTGCTTAAACAGCTTCAGTTCCGAACTTCCAAAAGAGAAGTTGCGTAAGAGACGACCAAACTTGAACTGGTTATAAGATCAACTGAGCAAGAGAAACTAAAAGAAGAGAGCAAAAGTGTGAGTATGAGCTGTAAATTCTAAATAAGACTGCGTAGCAGCTGATCGCCTTTTATGTAGAATAGAAGATAGCTATCAACCGTTGCACCTTAGAAAAAGACAGAAAAACCTCACAGACATATCCGATAGGAGATAGCAACACAAGCATACGATTTCAATTAGCACTTCCACAATGCCGCATCTACATATCAACGTTCGCAATTTAACTGAGCAGACAATAATTACTTAGATCTACCGGCATCTTGAATCGTGGATAACAACACCAACTGCATACCTACATGTATAGATAATTGCGCTACCAATTAAATAATTATCCCACAACAAAATGTATCATACTAGATTTTTTCATAATCAATAGAATAAGAGGTAATTAAAATATTTTTGATGGCCTAGTGTCAAAATTATTTATGCAGAGAAACACTTTAAAATAATATAACTACCTAAAATTAATATAGAGTAGATTAACAATTTATAAATTTTAAAGAAAAAATATGAAGGGTTTCTAACAAATTTATTGACCCACTTTGACGAAAAAGTGGTAAATGGAATAGTTCAAATACTCAAAAGTAGTTTTAAAAGTAGCTAAAGTATAACTACTTAGCAGTAATGGAGCGCATTACACCCAAAACTAGATCAATAAATTAAAAAAAAAACATATTAAAAAGTAAAATTGAAAATTAAAATTGAAAGAGATTATCATTAAGATATATCTAACAAGGCTTGATTAATTTTCCCAAGGCATTTTTCAAAGGCATTTTTAATTTTTCAAAGGCATGACATATTTTCCCCCAGGATTAAATGGTAATTAATCCATCTAACTGAGGAAGGCAACGGGAAACCACCTCAGAAGCCATACTTTTCCCAAGCTATAGTCTACATAAGGTATGGATAAGGCATAGTCTCTGTGAAGGGATTAACTTGTTGATATAAGGAGTGTTTTTATGGAGCGAGAAAGCAGACTTTGAGTATGAATATGTACCTTGAACCTGCCACTTGGCAGTATACTGAAGAAGAAGAAGGCCTATTATACATACACTACACATTCTGGTGGGTTATTTAAATTTATAAACTAAGCCAATAGTGGCATTGCTTATTTCTAAAATTAACTTCAATCACTCTGATAGCGAGCGAAAAGCAAAAAAGGTGATTTGCGGCTGGAGCCACGACAGTGAGCCATTGGCGATGTCGGTAAGACACTCGACCGCGGATCAGTATGTGCGGGGATCATACCCTGAGCCCGTCGTCACTGATATCGCTTTCGAGTGCGAAAACTGACGTTAATATTAGCTTAGATTTTTTTAACTTTAAAGCAAGTAAGCGAGCTAAAACTGAAATTCATGTCGAATACTTTTGATATAATTCATATGTGTAGTTATAGAAATAGTTTATACGCATATTAAAACCAATATAGGAAGGAAAGAAATCACACATTGCAGACATATCATACATACATGTCAAAGAATATAAATACATCAATCATTAAAATCACATCGATCATATACATGAAAAGCAAATAAATCATTCTATCGTACGGCATTAGAAATCCCTAAAGTGCCTTATCTTGCTGACAAAGATAGGAAGCAAAAGCTGGTAATGCTAAGGTTACCTTCGGTTTCCTCACTCGAAGGCGATATCAGCGAGAAAACGAGTGAGTGAAACGAGGGAGTGTCAGATGTACTAATCAACAATTATAAATAAATGTGTTCATTCTCTCTCTTAGTGCACTGCCTACTGGCAGGTCCATGGCATATAACGCCTCCACTCTTCACTGTCTTCCGACTTCCTCTTCATTTTCACATATGAGTGGGTCTTTAAATCATCTAACATACCTAATCTCGGCCTGCCCCTGCCTCTTTTTCCTTCCATTCTACCTTCTATGATCTCTTTTAATAGACCTTCCCCCCTTAGAATGTGTCCTATCTAACTCTTCTTCCTATTTCTTAATACATTTATCAACTGTCTATCTGTGCCAACCCTCTCTTGAACTTCCTCATTTGTTGCCTTTTGAGTCCATCTAATCCTCTCCATTCTTCTCCAAATCCACATTTCCAATACCTCCAGTTTGCTAATATCTTTCTTCCTTAAGGTCCATGTTTCACAGCCATACAATAGCGTAGTCCAAACCAAAGTTTTCACTATCTTGATCTTTGTATCTTTCTTCAGACTTTTTGTTAATAGTTCTTTTCTAATACCAAAGGCAGCTTTTGCTTGTGCAATCCTACTGTATATTGCAGTCTCACATTTCCCGTCATCCTTTATAGTATGACCCAAATATTTGAAACTCCTTACTTGTTCCAATTTCGTACCATTTATTGTGATATTCCCTCCTACTTTTATTCCTTCTTCTATGTCTTCCATGGCTTCCTCCATCATTGTAAATTGTTCATCATGTGTTCTTTATAAATTACTAAAAACGTAAGGCATATCATATACAGAAACAATATCACTAAAAAATGCATCAATCATTTATATCTCGTCAATCAGATAAAATAGGCCATTGGCTGAGCAATTTACAAATCTTCAAAAACTTTAATATTTAAACAAAATTTTGCAAAGCGTATTTGCCTTCTTTTATTAGAAGGACAAATTTTCCTCTAATAGGAAATTTCTTTAAAACTGTTCACACTGCCGACGATGTCTAAAGTCGTTGGTTTTCTGCTACTATTCCACAAAATATCTGTTTTAATCTCGAAACAACACAATATTATTCAGTCATCACGAAATGAACACTATGTTTGACTCTAAATTACAATTTATTTACCTATAATTCCTTTATTTATATTTAAAGAGATTTTAATGTGCTGTTGCATCTCAGAAGCTATCGTCAATTTTATCTACACAAGAGGTCTATTAGGTAGATTTTTTAAATTTAGTATTATCACTGTCATTAGCGAGTCCTGAAAATATCGCCTATCTGATGAGATTTAGCTGCGCCCGACTCTCTAATGAACAACAAGCGTTCTGCAATTGTTGTAGATTATCAATAATATAGATATGGATTTACGTAATAACCTCTGTATGCCAGAGGTACAGCTATTGCAATAATGATAACACCTAGGATGCCGCATACTATTCCTGCGATTGCTGTGTACTTTGATCGACGTCCGAATTGCTGAGCCTTTTGCTTACTGGCCTCATCTTCTCGGAATTCCAGTTCAGCGGCTTTCACTGTAAATACACAACATTTACTTAGAAATTTTAAAAATATTTCCATACTGACCCATTAAGATCTAAATATAAGCAGTTGATAAAAATGGCTGTCTAATAAATTTGCCCAGTAATGGAATTGCCGTGACTGCTTGCTTTATTTTGTTACAGCTGATCCACACTCTTTCAATAGTCCTATAAATTAATAAAAATTATAGAAAGTGTTTTAACCTATTTCTTCTTTGATTAACTAAAATAGTTTTAAAAATCATATAACTATAATATTACTGTATTGTGTTTGCGCATTATCTATATAGGTCCCATCTCCATTTTATTATTAGACCTATTTGTATTTCTTGCTGATATGGCAAGGGCTCTTGAGTTCAAATATGGATGTTGTAAACTCTAAGTATGCAATGTCTGCGATTACTATAATACTGAAAACTGCTTATTCGTCTATTTTGACAAAACGAATTAAAATCAATATACAGAAAGTAAAAAGGATATTATGAAGATAATATGAAATATAATACAAATATAAATATGAATAAATAAATATGAATAAATAATAAATACATAATAAATAAATACGAATAAAATAAATATAATTATGAACACAAAGACAATGCCAAATATGCCAAATACATGTAGTAAAGAATGACTGCTCTTATGTCTTGTTATCGCTATTTTCGAGGTTAACTTAGCCTAATTTGTTAACAATTACCGTTATTTTGACACTTGGGCATTTAAATATTACGCTAAAATCCAAGGCTCATTGTCTATACCAAACAATTCTCCAAGAAACAGTAATATAGACAAAATACTGAAGTAGAAAACTGTAAATCTCACAATTCCATTACTAACGACTAGATATATTAACGAGACATGTGCCTGCCAAGACGGTGATTTACGCATTAAAGGGGTAACTAAATTTACTGTATATGCCTAGATTCAAAGTCTGAATATCTTGCTTCTACTCTGTTCATAGGATTCCACATATATTTAAGCGTTTATTTTAATTTGTTAAGAAATGAATATATAATATTTACTATTATTAATTGTAATTTCACCAATCGAATGGCATTTAATCATATATACTTACAAACAACAGTCAAAAGAAATACCGGGCAAACATGAAATAAACTTTGTGACACCAATACCAAATATACCCAGTTGTTAGCATATACAGTATAGGCTCTACGCAAACTTTCTCATAATATACAGGTAGGCTATACATATAGCCTACCTAATAGGCCGAATTGGCATATATAGGCTACTTGTAGAACACGTATATACTTTATCTCTGAAATAATACATGATGAGTAAAAACTTCTTCTAATAGATATTAAATTAGACTGTACTAACTGTAAAAGTAATAGGCGAGCATTCCAAGAGGAAAGCAGAAACACCAGATGGCCACGCAGGACAGATACATCTGAGAGCTATATGTCTTCGAGCGATGGCCAATAGCCACGTGGGTCACTTGAGGAACAAAAACTACCGTTGTATTGCTGGTATTTCCAGAATTGTAACCGTTTCCAGGCTGTCCGTGTTGGGTTGTTACGTAGTGAACTTGTTGACCTTGTGTATTCCAAACTTGTGGAGATTGCCCGCCATTTGACTTCGGAGGAACTTGAGGAGATGTGGATCCGGGAGACATGCTTAACGATTGGGAATTTTCGAATGTTATGAATTGTAATTTTTGAGTCTAGATACAACTCACCAGCGAAGTTTCTGAAAATGGTACAACATTAAATCATTAGTAAAATTTAATTAGACCTAATTAGGCCTATGTTAAGAATTATTAATTATATACTTCAAGTAAATAATTGTATCCATATAGTAATACTTGCGGTTAATGCGTTATTATGGTCATTATTTTATACACACAGTTGTTCGTGCTGTTTAGTGAGTAAATAATTCCGAATTAAAACCCAACTGGTTCTATCTGAAGGTATTCTTAATTGGATGAGACAGATCTGCAAGTAAAGTTCAGCAATTAAATTTGGAAATTTCTAAAGCACGTTCATTCATATGTTAGCCACGTCATCCTGCTTAAGCGTTATAATTTATTTAGTAAAATGCCGTAAATAAATAAATTTAAATATATAAATGAATATATACATGCATATACAATATACACGTCTATGTTGGTTTATGTTTACACAATTACATATGAAGGGGTCTTAATATATATATATATATATATATATATATATATATATATATATATATATATATAGTGCATAGATATATATAGTATATTTATTTATGCATACATGTATACATGTACATATACAACAGAATATAAAGATGTATTCGCCTAGTGCACTGACTACTGGCAGGTCTATGGTATATAAAGCTTTCACTCCTCTATGTTTTCCGTTTTCCTCTTCATATAAACATATGAGTGGATCTTTAAATCATATTCCTAATCTCGGTCTGCATTTGCCTCTACTTCCTACCATTCTGCCACCTATGACCTCTTTTAGTAAAAAAGTAAAGTTAATGATAACGTCAGTTTTCTCACTTGAAAGCGATGTCAATGACCGGCGAGCCCAGGATTTAAACCCCTCACATACTAAACCGCGGTCGAATATCTTACCGACATCGTCACTGTTTCCGGCCAGTAAATTGCCCCCTTAGAATGTGTCATATCCAACTCTTCTTCCTATTGCTTGATGCATTTATCAACTGTTTATCCGTACCAACTCTCTTGATATCTTCCATCTTTAATGTACATGTTTCACATCAATATAATACGTGAACCATAGGCCTATCAAGGTTTTCACTATCTTTATCGTTGTGTCTTTCTTTAGACTTTTGTTAAAAGTTCTTTCCTATTGCCGAAAGCTTCTGTTAATTGTGCAATCTTACTACATATTCCTGTCTCACATTTCTCTTCATCTGTTATAGTACAGCCTAAATATTTGAAACCCTTTACTTGTTCCAATTTCATACCATTTAATATAATATTGACTTCACATCTATTCTGTAACACTCTCAGAACTTTTGTCTGTTCGATGCTAATCCTCAGTCCATATTCCAATGCCGTATCATTCAGACTATCCATTATCTTCTGCAGTCCAATCTCGCTACCTGCTACCATTCCTTGGTCATCTGCAAATCTTACATCGTGTAACAATTTTTCTCCAGCTTTTATTCCTTCTTCCACATCTTCCATGGCTTGCTCCAATATTGCCTGAGCGTACTTGTAAATGTTAAACAGCAGCGGCGAAATGCTAATATTTTATACCTGAATATATATATATATATATATATATATATATATATATATATATATATATATATCTATATATATATATTTATATATATATATATATATATATTTATATACATATGAAATTACTATATATACATGTGTATATATATATATCTCTTAGTGCACTGCTTACTGGCAGGTCCATGGTTCATAACGCCTCCACACTTCTCTGTCCTCCGCCTTCCTCTTCATTTCCACATATGTGTGTGTCTTTAAATCATCTAACATACCTAATCTCGGCCTGCCCCTGCCTTTTTTCCTTCCATTCTACCTTCTATGACCTCTTTTAATAGACCTTTCCCCCTTAGAATGTGTCCTATCCAACTCTTCTTCCTATTTCTTAATACATTTATCAACTGTCTATCTGTGCCAACTCTCTCTAGGACTTTCTCATTTGTAGCCTTTTGAGTCCATCTAATCCTCTCCATTCTTCTCCAAATCCACATTTCCGATGCTTCCAGTTTCCTAATATCTTCCTTCCTTAAGGTCATGTTTCACATCTATACAATAGCGTGGTCCAAACCAAAGTTTTTACAATCTTTATCTTTGTGTCCTTCTTTAGACTTATTGTTAATAGTTCTTTTCTACTACCAAAGGCCGCTTTTGCTTATGCAATCCTACTGCATATTTCCGTCTCACATTTCCCGTCATCGGTTATAGTATGACCCAAATATATATATATATATATATATATATATATATATATATATATATATATATATATATAGGCCTACATGTATATATATGCATGTATATAAATATATAAGTGTATATATACGTTTGTGTGCATAAATATATATAAATATAATACGTATATAGGTCTACTGTATATCCAAAACGAAATTACAATAATAATTTAAATATTAGGCCTACGTTTCTTAGCCACACTGAATGAGTGCAGCTGAATCTTATGTTCCAACGGAAACTTGTCGAAATATATTAAAAGTAATAGTGTAGTTAAGTGTTTACAAACCGGCACAGTTGAACTCGAGCATAAGAGTGAAATATTCAGAATCTGGAAGTATTTATATGCCAGAACCTATACAATCCCCTTTTTGCATTAACACCTTAAATCCTATTTACCATTTAATGCGACTATCCTATACAAATTAATGGTATTGACTACTTATAGACATGGTGATTGAAAAGGAAATACCCATAATCATAAAAATATAAACTTAGCCCCAAACACCTAAAACACATTCCGATGTCATGTGTGTAAAATACCCACACAAATATATTTTTTAGGGCGCCAAGTAAAAGAGATTTACTTTTCCTCATTGCTCGTGTTAAAAATTCGTGATGTAGTCTTACAATATGACCAATTCGGAGTTTCATTGGCGCATTGGTCGAGATTTACTTAACCTACTAAATAAGTTGTGATATCCGGTGCACCTTCTGAAACGTTCAATTTAAATTTCTTGATTTCTGTAAGTATCGAACCGTCATATGAACCTATAGTGTACCTGCATTAACTGCTCACATGTATAACGTTAAGTAAATTAATTTGTTAACTTATCTCTCTCTCTCCCCCCTCTCTCTCTCTCTCTCTCTCTCTCTCTCTCTCTCTCTCTCTCTCTCTCTCTCTCTCTCTCTCTCTCTCTCTCTCTCTCTCTCTCTCTAAGTGCACTGCATTTTGACAGATCCATGGTATGTAACGCCTCCACTGTTCTCTATCATCAGCTTCCTCTTTATGTCCACATATCAGTGGGACTTTAAATTATCTAACATACCCAATCTCGCTCTGGTTAAATTTTCCAACAACCGTAATAATAATTAATTCATAATTATTCCATAAGCGTAGCCTAATTATTCTGATATGAAAAAAATCTGGAGTTTGTGCATATCGAGTTATAGGACAATTATGACCGATTACTGCCACAGTAAAAGTTTAGCAAATAATTCCATTATTAGGCTATTCCTACATGTATATCAAGAGACGCTCTTGTAAATAAATAAGAAAAAAATGCAATGGCAAATTGTGCTGTTATAAAATCACGTAAAATACATTTAAAATATTTCTTAAATTAATAAAAACATGATTTAGAATGCAATATACTGAGCATATGCCTTAATATGTATGTCTAACGCACTGAAGATCTTTATGTTGTAGGCCTACAGTATCTCTCTTCTCTCTTAGTGCACTGCCTACTGGCAGGTCCATGGTATATAACGCCTCCACTCTTTTCTGTCTTCCGCCTTCCTCTTCATTTCAACATTTGAGTGGGTCTAAAATCATCTAACATACCTAATCTCGGCCTGACCCTGCCTCTTTTTCCTTCCATTCTACCTTCTATGACCTCTTTTAATAGACCTTCCCCCCTTAGAATGTATCCTATCCATATCTACTTCCTATTTCTTAATACATTTATCAACTGTCTATCTGTGCCAACTCTCTCCAGGACTTCCTCATTTGTAACCTTTTGAGTCCAGCTAATCCTCTCCATTCTATATGCACAAACTAGAGTATATATATATATATATATATATATATATATATATATATATACATATTTGTATATATATATGTATATATATATATATAGGCCAAGATAAATCATTGCGTGTATAGGCATATATATATAGCCTGTAAACTAATATATATATATATATATATATATATATATATATATAATATATATTTGAGGGGGTACGTATACAAAAGGATGTCACAGGAGGCAGAACGGAACTAACTAGTGTAGAGGCAGACCGAGATTAAAAATATTAGATTATTTAAAGATCCACTCAATTGTGGACATGAAGCGGAAAAAGCTGATAAAGCTAAGGTTAACGTCAGTTTCATCACTCAAAGGCGATATCAGTGACGGGCGAGCCAAGGATTTGAACCCCGCACCATCAGATCAGTGGTCGAGTACATTACCGACTTCGCTACTGGCTCTATCCGGTGGTTAACGCTTTTACTCATCTATATCTTCTGGTTTCCTTCCAGGATACCGGAAGACATAGAGGAGTAACGGCGTTATATATCATGGACCTGCAAGTAGTCAGTTCACTAAGGTAATGATTATCTTTGGTGATATTAAAATTCAGTAATAAAATATTATCACACATACTGTAGATGGTTTTATTTAAGTGAGGCCTCTAGGCGGGGCTATTATCCCGGGTTCCCCGGACAAAAATAGGGTCCAATACTTATAGCATTGGGAGCTCTGAATGGGGTCCCTAGTAGCCAAATGTTGGGCCTCAAAGGGTCAGTATTGTAGTCTACCTTAAAATTTAGAGTTGTTGATGTTTTAATACTCAATCTGACGAGTTATGAACATGACGTTTTTATGTGTTATGGACTGTTGTAAAGTAACATATTATAATATTTAATTGAAAAGTCTTATTAATTGTAAGTTTGAAATGCAAATCAATTTACTAAATTCACTGTCAGATGCTCAGAAAATTCACCAGTTTTCCTAACACAACTTCAAAAGTTTTCCATTTGGGTGTGGGCTACTCACGACCTTGCGTTTCATCCGCTACTGATAAATTGCCTGTGATGATGATGAGTATATCGTGGGTATGGGTGGTGAATGGTGAAATACAGGTATTAATCTAGTGCAATATGGTTCAGCGTTGCCCATTCTAGGACCGTGGATATTAAAATCAAGCCCCATGCCTCTACCATCATTCTTTCTGATTGCTTCGTTGAAAACATTAAATCATCGTCACAATACCTTTGTAGCATACTTGACTAATCTACAGTAACTGGATAGCTGGTAATTTTTTATATGTTTTAATTAGTTTGGAAAGTAATTATTCATAAAAAGCCGGTGTATATTTATAGTGACCCAATTGAAATAGACCTATCAGGGTTCTGTAGAAATACTTAGGATCCGAGCAAACTAATCGGGGCCTGGACAAAATTTTAGCTACATGGTACGGATGATTTAATTAATCACTGTATTTAAAAATATTCATATGCCTACACATAATTTTTACATAGGCCAATGTATGTATATACAGGTAGATATACATGTACGTGTATATATATATATATATATATATATATATGTATATATATATATATATATATATATATATATTAGCCTTATATACATATCGGCTATGGGACTTATATATTTATTAATGTATAGATCTTTATATATGTATATATATATATTATATGTACATATATATATTATATATATATATATATATATTATAAATATATACATATATATATATATATATATATATATATATATATAAGTAGGCATACTTGCATATCATTTAGACATGCGTACGTTTATACAATTTTCACCGTTATATATATATATATATATATATATATATATATATATATATATATATATAATATGTATATATTTCCCCGTGTTGTGTCCGGGTTGTTTGAAGAATTGCCCAACCGTTGACTGAACGTGTCGTAGAAGGCGACTAAAGCACTAAGATCCGTACCATCGTCAGAAAGGGCATTCGGTTGGTGAGTGCCTAGGCTCCAGAAATTGCTACACAAATTTAAACGAATAGAAGTCTCAAATAGGGGATTGGCTGGTGGTGTGGTGTAGGACGGAGAGGATGTGAGACAGTCTATTTGTATCCCGACCTTAGTTAAACTGGGATTGAAGGGAGCATGATGATGATATATATATTATATATATATATACATGTATGTATATATATATATATATTATAGATATATATTGAAATAAATATAAATATATATACATGTATATATATATATATATATATATATATATATATATAGGCTTATATATTATGGGCTTGGAAAGCTTATTAACATCTTGTAAAGACCTCAATCGGAAAATCGAAACCCGGTTTCAGCAAATTCTTGTAGATCCATAACCATAGGTGTCATGCTCGAGTGCGTATCAACAATAATCAGTGACTAATAATTATAATTATCAGTGCTTCTACCTCAGAAGCTGATTATTTCCAATCCGACAGTTGCATTTTTAGAAACTGTATTGCATGACAAGTAGGTGTAGGAGGCCATGATCTTACACGTGTGGCTGAATCGTGATACCGAAAGAGATCTACAGTTTCTTCACCTGCTCAAAATATTACCAGCACGAGAGAAAATGTTAGTATAGTAATCTATGCACTTTAAATTTTAAAATTTAATGTGTTTTATATTATATCATAATTATTATATTATTTAAGTCGGCTAGCTGCGAGCTTGACAATGTTCTAAATATATTGTTTCACTGAAAAGATCGAAGAATAATTTTTCATTTATACATGCTTTAAAAGGGTGGAAGGCCCACTAAAATAAAGAAAGAGTTTTAAGTTCGAAGATAATCAAAGACGAGACGTATGACCTAGTTGTTAGTTTTAAAACTTAATGTTCGACATCTTTGCAGAGACTATGAAAATGGAGGCCATGGGAGAAAAACTGCAAATCAACCAAATGTGGATTTAATGGAGACACAAATAGCAGGGTAGTGCTAAATCTCTTCTCAGTACACATGTGTAATTCAAGGTTCGTCTATGCTTCACTGACTCTGGTACAATACGGGCAATAAACTCTTGCTCAATTTTACACCTACATGTATCATTATATATCTGATCATTATGGTTAGAAAAATAATAATTTGATTGAAGTGAAATTCCAAGGCATTTCAAGGTATTGTCTCAATCAATGTAAAGACTGCGACATGGTCAATGCGAGAACTTCAAATAGTGGAAGATAGAAAAGAATTTCGCGGGATTTCTAATTGTTCAATGTAAGATTAATCTTACTGGACCACAATTAAATGTTAGCACGTTCACCCTCAGTATAGTATGAAGAAAATGAGATGGAATTATGAGGTAAGTGGCAACGGTGAAATTAATAATATCATTGTGAAGGTGGGTGGGTCCTAGATCTGAAGCAGTAACAGGAAAGGAGAGTAGGGCTAATAGCTGAACGTTGAACAACACTAGCTGATATATTTATAGTAGAGAATCATTTCCATCAAATAATGTGCAACGTTGAAGACCAGTGATAACGTTAATGTTAATGTCAGTGTCGTCGTGCTTCCTTACCCACTCATTAACCCCAGTTCTCTTTTTAACGGGGGTGTTGGGGCTTCAACCTTCAACCTGACCATTGATGTAATAAAACATAAATATCGCAACTCCTAATGCTGCTCAAATGCCTTGTAGCCACGGAAGAATTCTTAGATCTACAAAAGTGAAAAATGTATGTAGGCTACATCTGATATTGGACAGTGGCACACTAATTGCTGTTATAGTAGTAGTTTTCTGGAGGCACTTTAGCACTTCAAGATCATGATTTTTTCAAGAAAAATAGTCGATAAAGTCGGCCTAAATAATCAATTTTATATCAATATTCCGTGACTAATAAACTAATCGCGTTAATTAATTAATTTATTGTCCATCAGTTCCTAAGAAACATCATCGTTGACTTATCACTGTCAATTAAAATAATTATTCTAAATCTATCAATAATATCTATTATCAGTCCATCAATCTATCATTAGTATTAATATAGTTGACGTTGAAATAATAAAAATATTAATTCATAAATATTATATAGGCTAATACAAAACTATACTTTTTCATAATTAATTGGACGAAAAGAAAAGTCAGTTCTTTCAAGCTTATTATGATAAAATCGAAATTTATTTTACAACTGAAGTTCTTTTGAAAATTGTACATACCAACTATGAACTTATTATCTATTATTATTATCTATTATTATCTAACTTATTATTTAATTAATAAGTTGTTAAACTAACAACACCCCCAACCAGCCAACAAACTAACAACAAACTAACCAACACCCCCGTTAAAACTTATTATTATTTATTATTATTTAACTTATTATCTATTTTTCCAGCATGCTGCACCGCAGATCTGGAATTCTCTTCCATCCAATCTTCGGAAATCTTCATTTTGAAGCACATCGGCCTTTGCTTTCCTATGAGCCATTCCATAGGCAGTTAAAGACCTATCCTTTCCATCTTTCTTTTTCACACAGTGTTCATGAGCAGCGACCTGCACCTAAACCTCCTTTTCTTTAATTCTCTTTACTTTGGACTGATTATCTGGATTTTGGAATTTGCACTGTTTTTGGACCTTCCTTTTTGCTCGCCGGCTTGATTTTGTCTCAATAGTGCTCGCTGTTGTCGTTGATGACTGTGGCACTCTAACTGTTGTTATGTTATGTTATCTATGAAAAGTAAGCGCATTAAGAGTTAATTTTTTTCAATAGATTCAAATAAATTTAAGAAATTATTTCATCTGAAATGGGATTTTCAACACCCCCGCCTTCAAATAAAACTGTCACCGCCAATTATTATCAAACCACTACCTCTAGAAACCCACGCTCCTTCAATTAATATTTCTCCAAAATCCTGTCTATATTTCTGCAAAACTAAAACTGATTTATTAGTCAGAACGACATGGCGCTGAGTTTCGAAGAAACTTATCAAAAGATTGCATGCGTATTATACCACAGCCGAATAAAAAAGATAGGGCACGCAAAGAACTCCAGCATACAGTAAATAATCGCTGGGATATTCAACCCTGACATTAAACTTACATTCTGATAAAGTTTGAGATTCTTAAAAATTACCATCGATTTAATTTTCTGCACAAACTAGTTACCACGAATTGATTAATCATGATGTCTGATGTCTGTAAGAATACTTTCTACTGGAACTAGGCCTATATTGATATTAAAGGAAAATATTCATTTCCGGATCTAGACTTAATACCATTTATCATGTATCCGGTATAAGTTTAGAGATCATTTTAAAATAGTAATACCTAAATCTAATAGCATAGATCTTGCATTGTGTGTGTCACGTACGAGTGTACCTCTACGTTGATGACAAAGTTAATCATTTCTACGTGGACCAGTGTTTTATGTGTATTATCTGATATGACACAATAGAGCTCATGATGAGTACCTACACTGCTACAGCCTACCACAGTTCTACTCTACATTTTACCATTTACAACTGATAGAACGAATTCGATCAGTTGATCAAAAATTGAGCTAATTGATAAATTTTGATCAATTTTTACATTTATACAGCTCTCTCGGGTGTTCAAGGTCTTGTGTTTAGCAGTAAACTCTGACCTGTGCGTTATAGCTCAATACTAATTCTTCTCGGGCGGGAGATTCGGAGGCGACGGATCATATGGCATTTTTTCCACCATTATTGAATGCAGTTGCAGCTATCCGTTCGATGCAAATGGAATTTATCAGAGTGAAACAATTTACAATACATAATAGTCCTCAAACTGGTAAAAAGATGTTAACGTCAATTTCCTCACTCGAAAGCGAAGTCAGTAACAGGCGAGCCAAGGATTTGAACCTCACACATATTGATCCACGGTCGAGTATCTTACCGACATCGCCACTGGATCTAGCCAGTGGCGATGTTAGTTTTAATCTTAGTTTTCTCCTAGAAGAAAACTAAGCAAGAACCCATAAATGCAGAGGTAAATAACCTCAAACTATATTCTCGCAATTACTATCATCATCATCATCATCATCATCATCAAAACCACCATCATCATCATCATCATCACCACTCCTTGAATCCAAGTTTAACTTGGGTAGGGGTAAGAATAAACATTTTTTCCATTGGTTTTAGAAAATTGTGTACCATTTCTAGAGCCTAGGCTCTCACCAACCGAATGCCCCTTTTGGCGTTGATTTTGTATCTTAGTGCTTTGTCGCATTTTGTGACACGAGCAGTCCACGGTTGGTCTATTCTTAAGCAACCCGGACATAACATGGGTAAAAGAACATATTGAGCAACAATTAGTGAATATTTTAGCATATTGGGTGAAAATATCTAACAAATTCAGGAAATTAGTTTCAATCTTCAACATTTCAAAATATTTTAATAATATTAGTTTTTTTAAATTTATTTGTCGCGGTTATTTTTAGAATGGAAGGAAGAGAGGCAGAGGCAGAATGAGATTAGGTATGTTTTACGATTTAAAGACCCACTCATATGTGGACATGAAGAGGAGAGCGGATGACAGAGAAGAGTGGAGGCGTTATATACCATGGACCTGCCAGTAGGCAGTGCACTGAGAGAGAAAGAGATAGAGAGAAAGAGAGAGAGAGAAAGAAAGAGACCAGCTTTAAGAAATAGCTAATAATCTTCCAGAAAGTGTACCGGTCCACCTATGACAATACTTGTTCAACTTAGTTTAGGCTTAAAGTGAGCATTTAGAAGAGATTAAAATTCAACCGGAAAAATTTGCCTAAGCTGGGAATATCGAATGCAAAGAATTGTATTGCAGGATGATCTACATGTAGACTAATTTTATCATTAGGGGTAGGAAATTTAGGCTTTTCGGCTTACATTTAAGAACTATCAAAAAGTGTTACATATTTTTAAGTTTGAAATTTTGTCTGACAATTATGACGTGGTACAAACTACAATTTAATTTATAACTCAAGTCATAATCAAGCCAATGCTGCAGCATTACAATTTTCTCATTCCAGGATATGATTTCAGATATTTCGAAATTTCTAACTCTCAGTGAATGGCTCTAGAAAAAAATAGAATCCTAAAAAAGTATTAAAAACATAAAAATCAAGATTTTTAGAGTAGGTTTTTAATCTCGGCTTATCATGAGTGGCAAAGTAAGTCAATCTCGGCTTGTCTCATTTATGTACTGTACTGTACTAAAGAGCATAGCATAATCTGCCGAACACCTTGCCGTAACACGTTTTTAATTTTCCGCTACACGGTCGCTATATTGTTTAGGCTTTTCTGCGTCCCATAATATATTTATTATAAAATGATTACTGCCTACTCCTATGTTCAATTTAATTCAATTTAATTTAATAAGAAGTTAAGAACACCAAAAATAGTCATTGAACTCTGTAGAGTACTCTATATAAAGTTGTCATTGTTAGAGATCATTGCATCACTATCTGTTATAAACTATTCGTCTTTGATTTTTTTAATCTAAATTATTTGTCAAACTTTCATTTAATAATGGTTAACATTTGGTTGCCTTTCTATTTTTGATAGGCAACGTTCATACGATCATTTTTGTTTTGGACACAAAAACCAAAACAATTCGTCTAGATTCATGCAGTAAACTTTCTCTAGGGGCGCTACACAGAGACGATTTTGCCGCTATAACGTCTGTTTCGATATCGCAAGGGATACTGTCAGTGGCGCAAACAGACAAAAATTCTAGGGGGGCTCAAAATATGTTCACTTTTATCCTCGGTTCCTAGAGTGAGTCTACAGTGAACCGTGTAATCCGTATCTCACTAGCTTATCCCCCCATAACTTATATTGCAGTTAGGGGTTTAGTGGGGGCATAATATATCCGTGGCGGGCGAAGATTAGGGCTGTGAAAGGTGGATGGTGCGGGAAAAGGCCACTTTGCCCCCTCCGCGAATGAAATATTTTGACAATAGCCTGAAAACAGTGGATTTTCAGAGCATCTTATAAGAAATATTATGGATTATTTTGTTGAATTTTTAATTAATAAACCTTTTCATTATTTAGCTTCTTCGTCATCATATCTGTCAAATTAGCATAAAATAGCCATGAATGCAAGTCCACATGTAACTATAGGTTTTTTTAGATGACAATCAATCAATCAATAAGAAATAAACGTCCGATTCCTCGCCATAAACCAATGACAGGGACGTCTCTTGCAGACTAAACACAAACAGGCGCCAAAGCACCACACGATGACAACTGAGTATACAGAGACCACAAGAGAAAGCGATATTAAAACAGTACAAGTCAAAGATCCAAGGCAAGCGGGTCAAAACTTAGACCTATGGCGGAAATAGATGAGTTTTTAGCTTTCCAAGGAAAGTACCAATACAATTACAAGATCGAAGATCTTGTAGCAGAGAGTTCCATATTGTCGGAGCAGAAAGCATGAAAGAGAGTCTGGCCATGGAAGATTTAAGATTTTTTTACAAGAGGAACGAAGACTGCAAGAGGGTTGATAGATTGATAAAAGATCTTATAGGATGGTTAACCATAATTTAAACTTTTCAAGGTCAAGGAAGCTACATGTGTCTTGAATTTTATTCATTCGGAGACTGGAAACTAGTGCAGTTTCTTAAGAAGAGAAGAGGTATGGGATTTGAGTATTTTTATATTAATGACGACTAGAGGAAGAGAATTTTGTATGTGTTGGAGGCCAACTAGAGAGGTTTTCGCGAGATAATTCAGAATGGAGTTGCAGTAATCTAGTTTAGAATGTAGAAGCGCATTAGCTAATACAATCACGAAAATAATATCAAGGGACTTACGAATTTTACGTAATTGACGATATGGATATGGAAAAAAGAAGACCGACAGACTGCTGAAGTATGAGTTTTAGCGTTTAGGTTTGAATGAATAATTTCACCAAGGATTCGTGCAGAATCTGTGCGTATTAAGGGGATATTTTTAAGTATTATGGTTGAGCTAGTTATTTTAATACGCTGCTGGGGTGCCGATGAAAAGGTATTCCGTTTAATAAAAAAATAACTAAAACAATTAATGTAGAAAGTAGTAAACTTAAGTGTCTTAATTTGGCATTACAAGAAAACATTGCAATTTTTCCAAAACATGAAAAAAAACAAATATAAAGTGTACGAAACCTAAATTAAATACTTAAAATCGAATTACATCTATGTATCCTATTGTCACTGAGCACTTTAGACCTATATTCTACAAATAAAGAAATTATCATCTTAGCTGTATAGAATTTATAAGAATTTATAATGGAATCTGTGACTATAGTGCATACAAATGAAGCCCCAAACTGACTGAAAAGTAGTATGAATAATCTACCTACAAAAAGACACCCAGTCAGCTAGAGAGCGCCCTTAACCGCCGGTCTTATAAAGCTTCAATCAGAACGATATCGCCGCCGTAAGTCGCTTTTGCATCTTATGAACGAGATGTCGGTCGATATCTGAGCTGATTGCAGCTACATGTGACGTAACTATATCTAGTCGAGATCGGGCGGATAGTGTCACCGTTAGATTAAAACAAAAGTCGTCGCCAGGGGCTGATACTCAACGGTCGCAGGTGGCTCCAGCCAATAGGAGAGCGCGAAATCCGCTTAAATGGTTAGAATTCTTGGAAATGTGACGTTACAGACTCAAGATAAAGGTGAGAATAGAGAAGTTTCATAGTATGCAAAAAGCAGATTGGCAGTTATCTCGGGGATAAAGTCAAATGGTAGAGATTGCTATCGGCGAGAATATCTTTCCGTTTATAATATTGGGTATAAGTAAATTAATGGATGTGTGTCAATTGTCTTAATACACTTTTGAAGTCGACCTAAAGTTGACTGCTAGGTAAGGTCGATGACCTTAATTTGTATTATATTAGCTCAATTACAGTGTAGCGAATTAACGTCTAAACCACCTTCAGATTCATTCCGGGAGATGTTGCATCAAATTATAAAATTAGGATGTTTTACGAGAGTTGGAGCGATTTTTACAGAAATCTTGAGTAAAATTCAACAGTTTTATAATTCGATGAAGCATCGTAAAACTTATACCATTTACACTGAAACTGCTACAATCTCTTCGTTCTTTTGCCGATGTCAAAATTAAATTCTTACTTGAATTAATCGGCCCACCCCTACCCCCTCTAAAAATACTCAACGGATCTGGACGAATTGCAAAAGTGATCGAATTTAGGTTAGGGGGACTCAAACCCCTCCCAGCCAAGGCTGGTTACTCCACTGGATACTGTTTAAGATGGCCCAGTTGGGATTCAAACAATTGGCATCCTTCTTATCAGGCAATCTTGCCGTCCAATCGGCCATCCAATCGGTTTGGTCCTTAAATTTCAGTATTAATATGTTGCGGACATAGTAAATACCCTATTCCATGTTCCTTGTCATATGACAAACGATGTTTTTATTACTTGTAAAGGTAGACCGTCAGTGGAAAATATTAAGCAGGTAAAATATCAGGTAAATAAAAAACAGCAGTAGGAATGTCTAACTACTGTAGATAATTCGTAAAGAGTATAACGTGTTTAAGAAAGCCGTCTGGGTTTGTGGATTCTATTACCAAGCGAGATGAAATCTAGAAAGGAAGTCTCTTAGAATACGCCATGAATACATGAGTTATCTGGTTAGAAATTTAAATATAGGGGTCAATGATACAACTCTAAAGTGATGGATATCACCTGGGTAATAATTTCACTTTTTTCACTGTAGCATGTGTGCCATAGCGAAGGTCTAATCTTTACTTCGATATAGAAATATTTTATATCGACTTATAAATCGATATAAACATGCAATTTAATCGGTTACTGTATTATTATTAGGGCTACATAAGTTAATGACTAATTTCTTCGTTAACGAATGTCTCAATAGCGCAATGGTTAAGGGTGTAGATAACGTCATGAAGTTTTAAATGACAGACCCTGAGGTGAATTGAACTCTCGTGGGTTCGAATCCCAGCCGCGCTGATCTGAGAGTAAAATATCGGACATTCACTGGACTGGCAACACGGAAAATGGACTAAATTGCCTAACGGTTTAGACATGTGAAATTAAAAGTGATAGATATCAACAAGGTGATCATTTGACTATAATGTGTGCTATTGTTATTATTATTATTGTTTATTATTAGTAGTGTTATTAACGCTTAAAGAAACTAACGTTTTAAAAATTTTACTATTTATCGAAAATCATAATGTGCTGATTTGACATAACCCAAAGCAATTTTCCGGAGTGTAAAGTAAGAAACAGTGTGCGACAGTATACGGGGCATGTGCAATTGTGCATATATAACAGACACGTAAACTATGAAGCTATAGATCAGTTCGGTAATTGAAAACATATTTTGTTGTATGGTAACACTGGTTTGTTTATGTTGACATCTGATACATAAATTTACATGTAAATGTAATGGGTCTATATTATAACTTCGTTATAATGCATGCATACCGTTATAATGGGTGAAAGAGTTAAACTATAAGTGTTAAGTTATTCTGTAATTAATATACGTATAGTAGGTTGTAAAGTAAATAACATTTCTAAAGAAAACTTGTATTAGAAATTTTATGAGGAACTAGTACAATTCAATAGTATTCTATGTAGTGTTTACTTTTTCTAGTCCACTGTTTCTAATTGGTGTCCACGATGTTCTATTTATAGCTATTACCGAAAAGATCTATTTATGGTCGTATGTCTGATTATTTTGGATAATAGGCTTAATTATGTACTGACAGTGCTGCATGCCCTATATTGAGCTGAAAAGGTTCCTGTGAGATTTGGCACAAATCATTCGCTTATCACATATATAATTATAGCACTATAATTAAGAAATTTGCGAAAAATTAACTAAAATTAGCGATTAGTGAATGTTTAATTTAAAAAATATTAACTAGTAAATCTTTTACAATTTGAAAAATGCAGTATATTTTAGGCCAATTAAGTCTATTTAATCTTCCTATGTTCTTTTTTAATGGTAAACCAACTATACGCTCATATGCATACACAATTTTCTTGCTTCGATGTCTGTTCTCCAGTAGTTTTGTTATATTTTAAAATTGCATTCTTGCAAGGCATACTGCAAATGTAAATGAAAATTAAAATAAGGCAAATGTAAGGAACTTCTTCCAGTCTAGTACAATGACCTATTTCTTTAAGATTTAACTCCAACCGACAACACTAATTTCCACGAAACTACTGATTTTTAGACCAATCAGTAGACCTATTCTGCAATAGACTTCGTATGTACCATAATCATTATGGTTTAGAGAATTATCCTTACTAAGGTGCTAACATGCTTTTTTTGACTTCCAAAATGCACTCCTTATTTTTATTTCAATCTCGGTAAGCTGTCAATTGGCAGGTCCGTGGCATATAGCTCCTTCACATAGGCTCGTAGTTCTCTCATCAGCTTTTTTATCAGATAAGCATGCGATTAATTTGTCATCCTGCATCCCAAATCTTGATCGTCTTCAAATCTTACTTCCTTAGATATTTCCTTAATTTCCCCTTGCAATAAACCAGCCCCTGTCAGAACATGACCCATTCATTTCCTTTTTCCATTCTTTATGATATTTATCATTTGTCTCTTCATGCCTGCTCTATTCTGGACTTATAAGTAAGTTTCTAAAATTGATATATTTGTGAATTTGAAGATTTATTTAAATTGTCTAGGTTAATAAACGTAGTTCTTTCGTGACACTGAAGGCCACTTGCTTGCGCAATTATCTTGTACATTTTTTCTGCTTCACTTATCCCATTTTCTAGCATTGTTTCCAAAATATCTTAAGCTCTTTTCATGTTCTAACAGCGAACCATTAACTTCTATGTTGATTCCTGTCTTTTGACATTCTCATCAGTTTCGTCTTCCTGATATAATTATTGGTTTCCTACTTTAAGGCTGTAATGTTCAGACCGATCATAATTTTTTGTGAACCCGCTTGGCAAATGACAAATTGATCGTCGGCAAAAATGACATCATTTTTAACTTTTGTCCAATTTGTATTCCTTCAATAGCATTTTCCATGTGGTTCAGTTAGCTTTAGTTTCAGTGGAAATATACAAGTTTAAGCAAATTATATTTGTCCAGTTTAATTGCTAGGCCAACATGTCGACAGAGATATATTAACCAACCTCGTACTCATTGCAAGCAGTATATTGCTAGAGAAACGAATAGAGCAGTAACAACAGATAAATTTGAGTAAACGTGCAAAAATTGGTATTTCGGTTTGAATATGTTCGATAAAATTCGCAGTAAAGCAATTATAATACTTCAAAAGTTTACCACTTTCAATGAATTTATGAAAAATATATTTGTCATTTTCTTCAAAAGGCAGAATTTCTCAACAAATGAAAATTTATCACAAATTGTCTTCACTGCTGTGGTTGTATAAACCTGCTTGTTTCTCACATTATTTGATAAGAAAAAATTCGATCATAAACTAGTATATGCTTTACTCAATCCTTGAACAATATTTTTAAAATTTACTTGTTATTTGGAATCACCAAATATTTTGTTGCACTTATGCTTTCATCTGTTTTGGTCTATTCTAGAACTCTATTCGATTAATTTCTGAACATGAAATTCTAACTGTTTTAACGGGTAACGAATATTTTGAAGAAATTTGTTTTCGGGAATATCGGCTCCGTCATGAAAGACAGACGCTCTGCAGTTGTTGTAGTATTATCCATAGCAATATCTATAACTACCATAACATCTACTACTATAACTATCGGGTGAGGCAAGAGGTATCGCCACTCCAAGAACGACACCAACAATCACCATTCCGGTTATTATTCCAGCGACTGAAGTGCGAAGAGAATGACGACCGAATTCCTGAGCCCTTCTTTTGCTATTCTCATCTCCATTGCGAGCAAGTTCCTCTGCTTTCGCTGTTAACACAATACGTTTACACGGAATTTTTTAAAACTATTTTCATGTCGTCGCACAAATATTTGCAACTCGAATAGCGGATATAAATGTCATTGCTGGTTCAGAGACAATATTTCTTATCAAGACGTCATGACACACTCTAACTACCGTCGCAGAGATTATAATGTCTTTAAATTGATAAATTGAAGGTTTCTAGTGCCTCCTAAATTCACATTTCTAAAAGTTTAGACAGGTCCCTCCGTATCTATTCCCCAAGCTACCTCTATAATATGTCATCATCATCATCATCATCGTCATCATCATCATCATCTTCCCTTGCATGTTAATGTTACTATTGTCGAAAATTAAAAACAAAATTATAGACATTTCGGGAGCTTAAGCGTTCATCAACAAAATGCCCTTTCTGACAATTGACCTCTATAATATATCAGAATGACAGATTAAAGGAGTAACATGATCTGGGTCAAATTTTGAACCAACATCGTATTTTATTAAATACCAATAAAAACATAAACATCACTCTAAATATATGTAATATAAACAGTGGCAGATCCAGGGGGCCCGCCCCCCCTTAGGCCTGACGATAAAAAATGTTAAACTATATATTAATTGTTTCTATGGCAATTTCTATGTGTCAGTATGCTTGTAAGGGTAGCGGTTAGAGTGGGGGGCGGGGTACGAGAGGGAACTCAGTTCAAATAGATCAAATTGTTTTAAATATGGGACTAGGGGCCCATATTTTGTATACTAGTAGCCCTGTAAATAGAAGGGGGCCCGAAAACGTTGACCGTTTCACTAGCTCTCAATTTTCACTTTAACCACAGTATATGAGGAAAGAAGGGTGCTAGTAAAATATGTAAACTCTGTCCCGGAGCAGTGGTGCAAACAGCCTTGGCTAGGAGGGTTTTAAGCCCTCCTCCTACCGCCAACATTAGTTCACTTTTGCAATTCGTCCAGATCCGCTGAGTTTCTTCAGAGGTGAACAAATCAACCTACTTTTTCCCAAAACAAATGTAGGATTTAGGCATTTTAGGTTTTCCTCTCACTTTAGTACGGGTATCAGTGGTGAGGGAGCGGATAAGATACACTCGCTCTCCTAGCCGAGCTCAGTAGTGAAAACATTTTGAGCCCCCCACCACAGCATTTTTTATGATTGCGTCAAAAGACCCATAGAAGGCGGGGCGTAAGCAAAAAATGTGTACATTCTTTGGAAAAAAATTTCGGGCCGCCCCCCCTTAAAAAATTCCTGGATCCGCTCCTGAATATAAACCAGGTGTACTACCGAAAGAAATACAAAATACTAGCGAAGAAATAACAATATAGGCCTAATAGCAGTTAAATTATAGAAAGATTTGATTCAAATTATCCTGTTCTAGGAATCAGTAACATATAGTGATATGTGCGCTGCATTCAAATGTAGACTTGCGTCGCAAAAGAGGTAAAACTCGACTTGTAGAGCACGCAAAATCACACAATTTGGTGGAAATGTGTATAATTTGATCGGAAATTATCCCGAAAAATTTATATAACCCACACCAGCCTTTTGAGTCAGTCTATAGAACTAGAATTATATATATATATATATATATATATATATATATATATATATCCTGTATATATATATATATATATATATATATATATATATTGTATACCTATGTGCCTGTGAGTGTGTGTGTACATATATACATATGTGTATGTCTAAAGTCCTCATTAAAATACTAACTATATGTTTGAAGTGATTTTGAAATGCAATTTTCATGTTTGAATATATATTCATATATATATAAATATATATATATATATATATATATATATATATATTATATATATATATATATATATATATATAGCCTATACATATATATTTATATATGTATTTATGAATAAATATATCATATATATATATATATAATTAGTGTAAAAGAAAAATATATATATATATATAGATATATATATATTTATATATATGTATATTAATCAGGTATCAGTGTCATATTTTTACGAAATCTTGATTAGATCTTTTACGAAGCTTTCAAAGTATTCATAACATACTCTAAGGCTGAAGTGTTTGTATTTTTTAAATCATTAAACGTGAACAAATTTTGTTGACAGTAATTTAAAGTGTTTTTCTGATTATTATTTTATATTGTACTTACTTGCAAAATAATAGGCGAGCAATCCAAGTACTATGCAGTAACACCACGTTACAAAACAAGCCAAATTCTTTTGAGACTGAAATGATTCCGTTTGCTGACCAAACGTATTTATCTGAGGAACAACAACTACTGTTGTGTTATTGGGGTGCACAGTAGTGTTGTTTCCATTCTGCCCTTGTAAGTACCCTTCACTCGTACCTTGCTGACCTTGTGTATACCAAATCTGAGGAGCTGGCTTAGCAGTTGAATCAATAATGGGATTCGATGGTTGATATAGACCTGAGTACGGCGCAGGCGTAGAAGTGGAATCAATAATGGGATTCGATGGTTGATATGGACCTGGATACGGCGGAGGTGCTGATGGAGCTGATGATGAGTTATCAGCTTCGCTCATAGATCTCGAAGACGAGTCAGTTTGCTGGGTGTGTCCGTGAACCATGACTGCGACGTTTTGGATATTTACAATACTAGAATTGTAAATTATAATATTTGGAACATACAACACTGCTACCCCCAACGCAATGTAGAGTTACCTGTGCGCTATAATATATAAATCATTATTAAACTTGATTTAGACCTTTCAGTGTTTTAAATGGTTGTCAATGAAATACTTATCGATAAGGAGAGCTGTATACGATGTGGTAACAGATATAAAAAAGTAAAGTAAACGAACAAAGAAATGACACTGAGCATGCATTAACAGTAACGCTATGTACACATAGTAATTTGAAAATGGCAAATAAAACAAATCAACGCAGTTATTCAGTCAAATATTCAATGCGTAACATTTTTTCAATAAGATCCAAAATTATAATAGCATTGTTGTAAGGAAATAAGTTTGAACACTAATTGAATTACCATGCACGGTTTTCACTATTAATTATTATTTGTGGCCTTTATATTCGACCTTGGGCAAGGGTTTCGTTAATGTAATCTTGGCTTTGCCTAAGGTGACTTGAGTGTATGCTCTGTTCTTGCTAATTTTTGGCTGTATATAGAGTCTATGTCTGCAGTTAGATGAAGGGCAGTTAGATGATGGAGACTCTGATATTGTGCTACATGTTCTACACCAAATGAGCGCCTAGAACTTTGCTGCAAGTTTTTTTGCAATTTCTTTCTAATAGAATTGCGCTGTCAATGGACTGCTATGGTAGGTCTTTCCAGATCCCTTTAAGAACAACCTTTAATTCGGTCTTGTTTCTGGGTTTGGTTTTGATCGTATGATACCTTTCCATCATCGTTCCCCGGATATAAAAATTAAGTAATTAACTTTTCAATTCTCATTCGGTCTTCAAGTTTAAAGCATTCTTATGCTTGAGAATTTCGATCCTTGATTGATATTGCGAATCAGCTATAGAAAATATAGCTCAGAAGCCTTCCTTATATTTCGCAATATTTATTAACTGGTCTGAGCCAGAGTACTAGCCCATAAGTTTGACGTCTATAGCCTGTTAGCCTGATATCATATGTGTGTTTACTTTGTCGGGCAGAAGCTGATTTGGCTGTGACTAAATATCTCTTCAAGTATAATATTCTGTCACTTAAAGAAATCAATTTTTGTTGTAAAACTTCAATAACTCTGGTTCCTTTCAAAATATTTATACAACACTTTGTGAGCATGTGAAAATATTACTCCTCTATAGTCACCTAGACTTTCATAGAAAAATATCAAAAATTTAAACAGATATCACAATTGTGCTAGAGGATAATGTAAATGCGCACCTTGTATACTCTGTGCATTTTATTGTATATTGCCTGTTTTACCGTAACTGTGGTAAAGAATAGAGATGCCTTAGCAAGATATACTCTATTCAACATTAAGCAATATATATGTACAGTATATCTATCTATCTATATATATATATATATATATATATATATATATATATATATATATATATATACAGGGTGAGTAAAAAAAAGATTACACCTGCCAAAAGTTAGAATAACTCAGGTTATTGTTACTATTTTCCAATAAAACTTTAACCAATTACTAAAGGACTAATTTCTGATGGGGTGGCAAATTTCCATCGATTTTGGTACATAGATTGACCAGTTATGCAAGTTTCAGCAGAGCAACCCCCATTTTCACCTTAAAATGGCGTATGCTACAGCGATAAGGGCAGATTGCATTTCA
This sequence comes from Enchytraeus crypticus, assembly GCA_905160935.1. NCBI lineage: Eukaryota > Metazoa > Annelida > Clitellata > Enchytraeida > Enchytraeidae > Enchytraeus > Enchytraeus crypticus. The sequence continues at coordinate 116,417 of CAJHZI010000641.1, forward strand.
TTGACGAGAAGGTAAAGGTGAACTCTCAGTATTACGTCAATAATTTGCTTCCGGAGTTGTTTGATGATTGCTTTGCTCTTCTACCAAATGGTTTCATCTTTCAGCAGAATGGTGCTCCGGCTCATGCGTCTCGTCATGCACAGGAATGAATCAGCGAGAGAAACCCGGATTTCATCAAGAAGAATGAATGGCCACCAAACTCTCCCGATCTAAATCCTCTGGATTACTATGTCTGGGGAACCATGCTGCATCTTTATCAGAATTACCAGCCGAAGCCTATAAACAAGACAGAACTGCAGGAAGTGATACAATTAATCTGGGAGAGAGTGAGTGGTGAAATCGTATCGTCTCCGATATCTCTTCACTAACCCTTGTTCTTCTGTCCCATAATTAGTTGATTAGCTTGTTGTTCCATTATCCTTTCTCTCTCTCTCTCTCTCTCTCTCTCTCTCTCTCTATTCCATGTTTGAATGTTCACCTTTGTTCTATCTTGCTTCCTTATTATTGATTAATAGTTTATTATAGCTCGTGCATCTGTTTCTTTACTTCTATGTGTATCTCTTCTTGTTCTAACTCCTTATCTCGCTCTTAGTATCTCTCTCTCCTTCTTTTGTCTATTTAATGACCTGCTTCCTTGTTCTTTAGTTAGATCCTAGTTCAGTCTCCCTAAGATCACTGTTAGTGTCTCTAGGTCTCTAGTTGTAGTCTCTCAGTTAGTCTCAAACTTAGTTCTTAGTTCTCGTCTCTACGATTTGGTCTTGGCTCTTGGTCCGACTTGTGAAGGTAACTTGGTAGTATTTGTAGTATAGTATGATAGAACTGATGAGGTCGCTTATTGTTATTATTATTTGTATTTGAACTGTTTCTGTAATACACTTTTATTTGTTGATTGGTCTCGAGTTATATATCTTAGTGGATGAATTAGTAGGCTCTTCGCTCCAACTCCTCATGGTTCTCAGACAGGTTCGAATTCCCAGCCTATGCCTTTACCATTAGCACGATTCTCTATCACTGACTATGGGGAAATCCTTTCTTTCTTTCTGGTTTAGGTTAGTCCTAATCCGGTGGTGGCTCGTTAATCCTTCTTGCTTTTCTTCCTCTTTCTTTCCCCGAAGACGGTGATACTCTTCCTTCCTTTTCCCCAAATAGTGCCCCAAGCTGAAATCAACAAGGCTGTCCAAGCGTTCCGAAAGCGACAGAATTCCTGCGTAGCAGAGGGGAGGAAAGCATATCGAATAGTCAGCAATGCTAGCAGATACAACTTGTACTTTCTGAACCACTACACGGCCTTTTACAGGGCTAAAATAAAAATAAAATAAAGTAAAATTTAAATTTACAGTTCATTAAAAATGGGGGGCTGCTCCGCTGAAACTTGCAAAACTGGCCAATTGATGTACCAAAATAGATGAAAATTGGCCACCCCATCCAAAATGAGTTCTTGAGTAGTTGGTCAAAATTTTATTGGAAAATATTAACAATAGCCTGTGATATTAAAACTTTTTGCAGATGTAATAATTTTTTTACTCACCCCATATATGTTATATATATATATATATATATATATATATATATATATATATATATATACTGTATATATATATATATATAACAGATTGTAATAGATTGTAAAGATAATATAATAGATTGTAAAGTAACTATCGTTAATATTAGCTTTTAATTTTAATGTTACATATGCAACGATTCGTTACAAATGGCAGTAAAGCATTTTTCAAATACATTAGTTTGATGTTTGATTACATGTATATCGTCTACTGAAAAATTGCGATAAAAAATCAACTATAATCTTTTAGTACTAACATTATATGCACCGACATCCCTGACATTGCCTTATGGCGAGGAACCGGACGTTAAATATTCTTATTGATTGAATGATTAATTGAAGAGCCCTGGTATATTTTTAATGACTGGTTATATAATTATATTTCCGTCTACAACGGCTAGTGTAAGAAATGTAAGATAAACACTGTAAGATATTTCACTGATCAAACTACCGGAGAACTGATAACATCGGATGATGTTATCAGTTCATATGTCCATAACGTTAGGGTTCAATAAACAAAGTTGAATGTGTTGTAAAAAGACTAAAAGCTGACTATACTGTAAAAGCTGTGAATCATTAGTATACACAGTTTCTTATTTGCAGACGTTCTGGAAACGTAGAACGTCCCTCAGAAGACAAATGCGAAAAACAACGCAGTCGTGATTACGCGAATATTCTTATAGAGACAAGTGATGGTCTGTGCAAAAAGGTTTGATAATGAATCTGCCATAGAATTTGTCAACAATATCTTAGAGGCAAGTTATTGTAAATGTAGATAATATAATTTTACTATTAATGTTGCTAGTCAATTCAACCTGTTTTCAAGTTTAAAACTTACCTTTTCCCACCATAGACATAATCAATCTACCTTGACCATTTTTTTTATCACCGGAATGGCTTTCGTTTAGGACCTCCTTACTTCTCCTCAGCACATTTCTTTTGCAGATTGGTCTGGGTGAATTGATCTGTAGTGATGTGTGCTGTTGGGGACGTCCCTGACATCATCCCTGGATGAGGAAACGGACGTTAAACCTTTATATATATATATATATATATATATATAACCGTACATAAAATTATTATAAATGTACATATTTATAAGTACATGTATATATACATTTTACACGAACACTTAGTAGAGTTACATTACTAATTTAGCTATACCACGATAAACTAAACCTAAGCAATATAATAACTGAATATTACATCCAAAATGAGATGAATTTATAAAGGGCCGCGAAGCTTTACTTACGCGATATGTAATTGTTGAGAATGCAGTCATGCCTGAATTTGCGAAAATACCTTTTCTGTTCCAAATCTAGTTGCTGATAAAGACCTACAGTGTGCATGTTTACTACACTACCTAAAAGTGAGCATTATATTTTGCAAGTTTCTGTGATATATATGTATACTTCTTGCTCAGGTGCAGAAATGAAATGTTTTTCTATCATGGACTGGTGAATAAGAAATCTCTCTCTCTCTCTCTTTCTCTCTCTCTCTCTCTCTCTTTCTCAGTGCACTGTCAGTTCCATGGTACATAACGTTTACACTCTTCTTGGTCTTCCGCGTTCCTCTTCATGTCCACATATGAATGGATCGTTAAATCATATAACATGATATACCATTATTCTGGGGGGTTCTGCTTATGACGAGGTGGGCCACAAGGCCTTCCTCAGCTTCGACTTACATTTACAGGGCAGGGGCGTCATTCCCTGAGAAAACAATCCTGTCTACCCATAAGAATAAGAAATATATAGCCTAAACCGTGAACATATGAAAAATTAATAACTTTCTCCAAAGTAAAATAATATCTAAATTTATTAGCTATCTGCTGTATGTATTACAGCGCACATGTGAGTAATTAAGTAACAGACTAACCATAAGGCTCCATATTAATTCAAAGAATACTCATGCTTTCATCTAACGATTACCTACTAGAGATGGGAATTTTATGAATTTCCAGAGTTCGGGTTCGATTCGGTTCGTTGAAAATGAAAGTTCGGTTCGGTTCGGGTTCGGTTAGAACAAGGGTTCCGGTTCGGTTCGGGTTCGGCTTGCTTTCCACCTCGCAAGACTTCGATTCGAGTTCGAAGAGGTTTAGTTTGGATAATGTTGCAATTACTTAGAATTACTTATAATAATCATGGTTATGGTAAACATATTTAAAATGGTTTATGGTAAATGAGCTTAAAATTACATGAATTAATAATAACTGCCACATTTTTCACCTGAGTAAAAATATGACAATGAAAAAAGGAGAGAAGTGGTATTTATTCCTGTACATTTCAATATTTCTTAAAATATTGTAAGTTGACAAACAAATGTTCAAAACAAAGATATTTAGCTTTATTACTGTATCTGAAAAATTCTACTTGATTATAACCAGCAAATAGTATGCTTCATCAATTTAAAAATAAATTTTGACACTAAGCCTATATATTAGAAATGTTTATAATTAAGTGGAAATATCTTGGCAAAAATTGATCCAATATTTCAGAGACAAGTGCAATTTATTAATATAAAAATGTCAAATAAGGACGATTTGGTAAACACATTTACATCCACAGAAAAATTATCGCAAAGTATACCGTTTGCTATCAACTGAAACAGTAGTAAACTTCATAATTTACCTTACGGTTTTAAATTTGAAACTAATAGATTATTTGAGTCCTGTTAATCCTTTCCATTCATTTCCATATCCAAATTTCCAGGGCTTGTAGTTTCCTGGTATTTTCTTTCCTTGATGTCCATGTTTCACACTCATATAATAGCGTGGTCCATACCAAGGTTTTCGCTATCTTTATCTTAGTGTCTTTCTTAGGCTTTTTGTTAAAAGATTTTCTTATTATCGAAGACTTCTTTTTCTTGTGCAATCCTACTATATAGTTCAGTCTCACATTTCCCATCATCTGTTATAGTATGACCTAAATATTTGAAATTCCTTACCTGTTCCAATTTCGTAACATTTATTATAATATTGACTTCACCTCTATTCTGGGATACTCTCATCACTTTTGTCTCTGATGTTAATCTTAATTCCATATTTCAACGCCGTATCATTCAGACTATCAATTATCTTCTGTAGACCAGTCTCGCTTCCCTCTGCCGTTCCTTTGTAATTCTACCATTCCTTTATAATGCTGATATTAATTTTAAAATTTGTGTCGGAACCAGCCTTACCCAATATATGCTGTTAGATACTGTAAGACATGTAAATACAAAAACTAATATATGTAACTATTATTATGTGTATTGTTCTTATTATATTTATTTAATGTCAACCATTCTCCTTAATATCTTAATGAAGACTTTGAAATATACCTGAAAAGAAAAGTGTTCCTTTCTGCTGAAGCTGGGGAAGGAGAAAGGAACTACAAGAGATAGGCTCGGTTCGGTTTGGACGAAGCCAGGGTTCGGGTTCGGTTCGGTCAAAATTCCAGATTTTAGGGTTCGGTTCGGTTTCGGTTCGATTCCCATCTCTAGATCGTTATGCCTACATAACGATCTAGCGGCATCTGAGCAATTCAATCTTGCATAATGTCTAATGCTCTGGGAAAGATATTTTTTATTTTTATTTAAAATAAAATGAGGTTTTATCGGAAGATGTTTATTAATAGCCTACTATTTCTGTCAAAACGCCCAACTAATTATTCGTCGGTTCCGAGCAGGATGAAGCTGTATGTGCCGTTTATTCTCCTTCGGTCTTCTTTTTTTCTTCTGCTTCTTATTTTTCTTGATATTCTTCTTCCCTTTTTTCGTCTTCTTTTTCATTTTCTTCTTCTTATTCTACTTTTTTCTTCTTTTCCTTTTCTTCTGGTTCACTGCCTAACGGCAGGCTCATAAGATATAACTCTTCCAACCAATTCTGTCCTCAAATCTATCCAAAACCTTCCTTTTCATTTCTAGATATAAATTTGTTATCAGATCATCCAACATCCAATGTCTTGATCTTACTCTAACTCTTTTCCATTGCGTTCTTCCTTCTATATCCTTTAGCAAGCCAACCCCCTGATATCATGTCCTATTCAGCTTTGCAAATGCAGAATGTGCAGAATGTGTGTGGCTGTTGGTGTTTTTTTTCTTTCAGAAGAGATGGTTGGCTGGCCTAAAGTGATTGTGTATGGAAAGTTTTAAAAATCAGCCAAGCAAGAATTTGCGAAAATTCGTTAGTATTCAGAGTCTGTTTGCATGCTTAGACAATATATTGCATGTATATTCCGTTATATATATATATATATATATATATATATATACATATATATATATATATACTGTTGATATATAGTAATTACTTTATTCGTCAAAAACAGATATATACATATATACAGAATAAATGTCTGTATCACGAATAGTGAAAGTCCAATAAAAATTACCAATAAACCAGAATAAAACACAGTACCAATAAAACAGAAAGTATAAATACTGAATGTAGTAGTAGCAATTCTATAAAAATATCCCAGCAATAAAGGAAAGAAATAAAGTACACACTACATTAGAATTCTGCTTTTAATATCACAGTTAAAAGCAAATATAAAAGAACTAGTTAAAAATCAAACATTTGGTAAATCTTGAGATTTTAAGATCTTTTTAAATGAAGAAATCGATTTGGACCAATTAGCCATTACTAACTTATTTCAATTTACTAGAGACAGGATTCATTTTTTATTATCCGGCTCTTAATTCAAGTTATTGAAAGAATACTCTATCATCTGACTTAATAAATAAATATCACGATGCTGATAATGCACTTTTTTGCATAGAAATGATTTGACTTTCACTATTCATGATACTGACATGTATTCTATTTATATTTGTATGTGTACATGTAGATGTATGTATACTGTGTATGTGTATGTGTGTGCATATATTTGAATACATGTACAGTATGTATGCATATATGTGTATGACATGTATGTACATGTATGTTTATGTACATGAATATATTGTATATATGCAAATATATACATATATAACTTTATTTGGGTCCATGTAAGTGCCTAGTACCTTGGATTAGCCATGATTTTTTACAATTATGTGGTATTTAATTAACTACATATACATTTGCTAAGCAAAATCGAAATTTTAAATAAATAAATGGTAGGCCTAAGCAGAATCTCTTTATAAATTCGCTATCAGCTTATTATTTTTTAAACGTGTACTCATATACCTTGCTATGTTAGCTCCTCAGCGGTTAACAAAACATTGATCTTGCCTCATCTCTAATGGGTAATATCCAAATGTCACACTCGGACATGATGAAAAAGCGGAAGACAGAGAAAATAAAGGCCCTCCCCATGAATCTGCCCCTGGAATATTATATGGAAATTGCAAAGTTTTATAATACATTATATATATATTATATATATATATATAATATATATATAATGTACATATACATATTGTCGCACATTTAGAATAAAATTTGCAGTGGTAAGGTTGAATTCCTCAGGATTTCTGGTGGCCGTTGACTGAGGCTATTGACTGATATTTCAGCACACGCCGCCGTAAAGAATAAAACGTCTGCGTCGACTGAAGTATTTGCGATGCCCGTGAACTCTATTTCAGTACGGATCCTATCTTGAACTGCAGACATTCAACAAAAACGCAGCGAAAGCCTTTAATGAGCCTGAGACGCTTCGGTAAATTCACTCTAAAATAATTTAGACCTAAATAGGATCCAGGTCTCTGCAAGTTCTGTCAGATTTGCTTCACTTTACTTCGTGCTCTTTTATGCAGGAACCAGTTAGAACCACCAGACATCAATTTTTGGAAATTACTTATTTTGCATGAAATGTACATGCAAAATTATTTGTAATTCATAGGTATTTATATCGTGCAACTGAAGAAATCAACACATATAGGCCTATGAATGAAAGCGAATCAGTGGTCAGTGACCTAGTATATTGCTTGAAATTGCAAAATATATTCTAATAACAGGCTTAGTTTCGTTTGTTAAAATGTTTACATAATAACTTAATCAGATTTGGTTAAAAAAAGTAAACACGCATTATAGTGAAATGATCAACTGTGTTGATATCTATCACCTTTTATCACCACATGTTTATACCGTTAGGCAATTTGTTCCATTTTCCGTGTAACCAGTCCAGTGAATGTCCGAGATTTTACTCTCAGATCAGCGCGGCTGGGTCGAACCCACGAAGGTGCAATTCACCTCAGGATCTGCATTTAAAACTTCATGACGTTACCCCTACGCTATTAAGACATTCTAAAGAATGTATAAAAATGAATAAAAATATATAGGAATGAATAAAGGTTGTGAAGATAAAGCAATTATTTTGAGTTTGTACAAAAATCAAAAGGTAGTTACTCAATAATCAGTTGCAGTTTTAAATTCATAGAAAATCAAAGGAGTTAGGCAAGGCAAAGGTTTTACTTTTTAAAGTGCATTTCAACATCCGTGCAAAGACAATTAAAATAACCGAGTGGAAGTCATTGACAAAAAATTTGCAAGACCTGGAAATAATGGCTAAGCTTATTCACATTCTGCTTTCGTGCGCCATAAATAACACATAGTCCCCACTCCAGCTATTCATCGTCATCATCATCTTCTTCTTCCCTTGAACCCCAGTTGAACTGGATCCCTAGGGTCCATATTCCATCTATTAAGGAGTTAAAATCTTCATAAGAGGCTTAGCTACATCCATACTTTAATTTAGCTTTAAACGTCAATACAGTTTTTAACCCAGCCTTCTCGAACTATAATTATGAACTTCCACTTTTTTAACTACATGCAACACTTAATCTTTTGTTAACCACAATACATGAACCTATATTTGAGACAAAAAACTGAACTGATTAGGCCTAACTTCATATTGATGGAATAAGGAGCATAACTCAACTGTTCAATGGAATACGGAAGTCGAGCTTTGACTTTAAAATAAAATATTTTTTCTGCTCCATTAATGTTGGGATATTAATAGAAATAAGACCAAACGACACGACTCTCGGATTTGAAGAAACTCATCAAAAGGCCGCATGCATTGTACGTGTCGTAACACTGCAAAAAATTATGACACATTGAAGTTGAAATGTAACTTAAAAGGCTTTTTATTTTGCTTCTACTGATTTTAGTAAAATTACTAAAAATATTCACAAATAACAATAAATTGGATTTAAAGACACTTAATTAATAGGCTACGTGGGTGTTGTAGCACAGCCGTAGTACTAAACGGCCTACAAAGTATATCCATGTACAGTAAGTACAATAGGGTCCGATAAGTAGACAGGGCATGATTCCTTAGGTTGTGCATGGCAGCGCCGCTGATCCGCTCAACTCATTTGACTCATGCGATTCCACGAATCATCTGAATAGTCGTCTTGAAGGACCCTCGGCCCAACAGCATTTTCTCTCTAGCGCCCCCCCCCCCAAATTCCCCTCAGTATCTTCTAGCGCAACTCATACAGAGACCTCAACCCCCTCACGCCGCTGCTTTAAGGCGCGATATCGCACCGGCGCCGCCATCGCTTGCCCTTCAATAGCCGCTCTCGCTAATCACCATTCCAGAATCTCACCTGATCAAATACCAAGATCCCACGAAAGGAGGATTTTTGTAACGCGGGGGTAGTGAAACAACGGGGGTTTATGGGTGTGGTCTATCGCTTCAGTGTTACCAGGATGACAGTGTTACGTGGAGCAGTGGCAACACTGTGGGGAGGAATATAGTGAATAAGTAGATAAGGGACTGCAATATTATTAATATTATTACATTAGAACTGTACACCAGAAATTCCACTATTGGTGTATATTGTTTAATTTAAATTGGAATAAAATTTTATTTAAAACGACTGAAATAAGTTAATGAGCTAACTTTATCTTTTTATTTAGCTTATCTGGGAGTGGAGTGACTGATTAATTCTATTCAATGAATACTTCACACGTTTTGAAGTTAATCCAGAATACTGAGACAGTATTGCACCGTATGGCTGGCTATATAGAATCTATTTTAAATTCAAATACTTGGCCTGATATTATAATTCTATGTGATATTAATTTTGGACTGGATCACACTAACATAGGCTTTAGTTACTTGATTCGTTAATGAAATGTGTAATATATCTTCTTGTGCTAGATTATTACAATCAGAAGATGGTGATATTCGCACACTCATTTTAAAGCACAATAAAGTAGGATCATGTAGGCACATTTTTATCTCTGATCGTCTGTTGTCTGATCCTCCGTTAGACCTTCATTACTATTATTATTATTATTATTATTATTATTATTATTATTATTATTATTATTATTGTTGTTGTTGTTGCTGTTGTTGTATGGTATCATTGAAGCGAAAGTCATATGTAGATGCTTGAACAATAGCGATCACTGGCCTTCAGCAAGTTTCAGCAGAGAAACTCCCCATTTTTCTCTAATAAAGGACAAATCGGCTAATACCAATATTGTGGAGAATTACCATGCTAGTACATTAAATCCTGTTATATAAAAATTATTTGAATTAGTGTTATTATAGATCTTTAGATCTATGCGATGACCTTTTTCGTACGGATGAATCGGATGTTCGGTTTTAAAAAAATACAAGTTGTGCGAATTCTATATTTATCTTATCTGAAATGATTAGGTATTTAACTGAGAATGGCAGCAGTACTTTTCATGCTGCGCTGGTTCTGAAGAAAGTATGCGTTCGCGTGAATCATTGATCAACTGTTTGTATCCTTATTGAGAGGCAAGACTCCGGTTTGGATCATTGCTTTATAATTAGTAATAATATTAATAATATAATTTATTATATTAATTTATATAAATATTAGTAATATAATTTAGTAATAGATTGGTACTTTAATCTAACTGTGGCTGTGCACTTGAATACTACTCTGTCATACAGTTGCTGTGTGAAAAGTGGCGTGAGGCAAGGCATTGCTTTCTCACCAGCCTTATTGTACTATTTTGTGAACCCATGTTTGAAATTTGCACACAATTCTGGTGTAGCATGTGAGACTGATTATATTTTAGTTAAAGCTAAAGCTAAAAAAGCTTAGTTTGACGTCAATTTCCTAACTTAAAAGTGATATCAGTGACGGGAGAGCCCAGGATTTGAACCCCACACATACTGATCCGGAGTCGAGTGTCTTACCGTCTTCGCCACTGGCTCCATTCTGTTTGCATTATTATGTATGCAGTTGATATCTTGTTACTGTCTCCAATTATTGTTGGTATACATAAACTCCTGGGTATGTGTTCTGTGTTTTTTGAGTAAATTCATGTACATGTAGAGTTTAATATACCCAAGTCTAAATGTCTCGAAAGGTCCATCCGCTGCTTTAAACATAGAGTCACTCTTACACCAAGGTGGCAAATTATCTTGGAGAAAAGTTTTCAAGTATTTTTGTATAATTTTATTCTTGAAAAAATATGTGTGCTGATATGAAATGTGTAAAAGGAATATTTTGCTAGCTGTAACTCAATGTTACGGAAAACTTACCAAAATGATGATATCACAAAACTGTGACTGATTGAGACAAGTTGCTTGCTTTTTTAAACATACTCCATCCTAGCTAAGAAAAATCTATGTAAATCTCAATTAAATGATTTAGACGTCTATTGGAATGATGTCTTCACAGTGGTATTTGGTTTTCGCAAATATGATTTTGTAAAAGCTTTAGTCCTATATGTGGTTTGGAGAGATTTGATAATCAGCACCTAAATTATGTTCATTTTTAAAATTGATCTAAAGAATGCTGAACCTCGGAATCATGCATTACTAGGAATCATGCATCACTTCATGCGAAGGTAATATCTTAGTTATTATGTGACTGAGTAGGGCCTACGAAGTAAAGTGTTGCTCAAATTGACCTCGATTCGGTAAAATACTTTGATATAAAAATTGCAGTTAGGAATGTATTTACGACTACGCCGTTCGCATATAGTCCAACTGACACACTGATAGTAATTTTCTTATATATTGATATGATTATAGTAAACATTTAGATATATCTGTAACTCTTATATATATTAATATAACCTTTTATTGACATTTTGTTCACCATGAATGCAAACGTGTTGTGGTATTTGTTTCAGTAATCCAGTCAGTCTTTTTATTTTACGAATAAAAGAGATTCACATAAATAGCTTACCTTATAATTATTATATAAGCATTCCAGCATAAGTAAACCATGCTTAGAGCCATGCTTGCTATAACTTAATATATCAAAGTAGATTGGTTAGATCAGCAATTCTAGACAACAGTAGGTTTGGGCTGAAGTTCAACAGCGCATTCTTTATAATTGGATGCTGATCGCAGTCAGAAACGAACATTGAAAAAAAACGGATATTGTAAAAGTTAGAAACGCAGTCAGAAACAGCATTGTCGGCGTCTGTTGTTTAGCTTTTGTTTATATATATAATCATTAGCAGATTTAGCGAGAGTTGTATGACTACCTCTTCTCCTTTTTCTCCAGCCAGCGTTGAGAGCCTTATTCGCTGATGGCCTTTAGAGTCTTTGCCTTCAGTGTCCATCTCTGCTGGCACCAAATTTCTTTCTTTCTCTCTCTCTCTCTCTCTCTCTCTCTGTCTCTCTCTCTCTCTCTCTCTCTCTCTGTCTATCTCTCTGATGAAGCGTAGCATCTACAACTTCTGCCCAAGAACGAAAAGATAACCACCAATTCGTTCTTGGGCAGAAGTTGTAGACATCAGCACGAAGGCGCTGAAGGTAAGCGGCAATCGGTCACCCACCTTGGATATTGGCGCTTAATGACAAATGATTTTCAAAATTATTCATGCATCTCAAATCGTCAGACTGAAGTCAGGTATCCTAGTGTGTCATAGTGAATGAAGAACTGTTAAGCTTCTACTCAAAGAGTCTGTGTTATTAAGAATACAAGATAAATCTCTCTTCCGCTAATCATAGTGAAATAGGTTTTACCATTATGACTGTTACGAATATTAATATTATACAATAGTAGTACAGGTTTCACATCGGTTTTCTCATCAAATTTTATATCAGAGACAAATAAAACACCTTGATATAATTCTTTAATAATTTTGACGTCGAAGACGTCCAAAGCATAAAAGAAATATTATGTAGTGAATATTATATAACATTTTTATATTATTTCATTTTGGCTTCCTCGGGAAGCCACAAACTAATGTTCACAATATCAGTTTATTATATTTTGTCAGTTTATTTTATCAGTTTATCTAGTTTGTAAAGAGTACTGGCTTGAAATAAATAAATAAATAAATAAATTGAATGGCCGTTCCTTTATAAAGAGTTATTAAACATTGAGAATTCGCTCCTTTATAAATAGTCATTAAAGATGGAATATTTATCTCAATGAGTATAAATGGAAAGAAATGTGATGAGAATGTCAATGGGGTGCTCCATAAAGAGCGAGAGAGGTGATAGAGTTTGCTATAAAATATTCTTCTACTTGTCTTAGAAATCATAGATTTGTAGATCTCGTTTTGGAGCATCACTGAAGCAGCTGTCATTTGGTCTACGTAAAAGCTCTAGTAGATTTAGTTTCTTAATTGTATATTTGCAACATCCTACTGGTTCTTTTATTTTTGGAAATAAGCTTAGATCTAGGTTCTTTATGATCAACTCAGCCATGAACAAGCCACGGTCAGTAGTAGTGACAGTATAATCATTAATATACATTATCAATAGTGACTTGTGACCGACATCGCCACTGGCTGGAATGTCGGTAAGGTATTCGACCGTGGATCAGTATGTTCAAATCTTGAGCTCGCTCTTACTACATCGCTTTTGAGTGAGGGAGCTAACGATAATATTAGGTCTTTACCTTTTTTAATATAGATTGGTTCCAGTCGCATAAATAACAACAAAAAACACTGTAGCAGCTATGCTACCTAACATTCCAATGATTATTCCAGCGAACGAAGTGCGCCGAGAATGACGAGCCAATTTCCGAGCCCTTCTTTGACTTCTCTCATCTGGATTGCTGGCCAGTTCCTCTGCTTTCGCTGTAAACACAATGAATGCATTAATTAAAAAAAACACAATAAATATTGTTTTGCTTTTCAATATGGTTTTCTCGTCGCGGACGCCCAACTTAATCTTGGATATTTGAATATTCCTGTCTGAACTGATTACAAATGTAGCGTGTGCCGACAAGCCGACAAACATCCTTCAAAGTTAGAGCTCCAATTTCAGTGCAATTCTCAATTATGAATGTCCTCAACCACCTGTCGAGGCTCTTACATTTTTCTCAGGCTAATTTCAAATCCATCAGCTTTAGAAGTAGAAAGAGCTATAAAGAAAATGAAGACTGCAAGTCTACTGGTTCAGATGATATCCCTTACGAAAAATGGAAGATACTAGGTTCTAGAAGAACTGGCATTCTAATTGGCCAAATCAATCGCCTTGTCCATAAATATGAAATATATATATATATATATATATATATATATATATATATATATATATATATATATATAAAAATATATATGTATAATATATATATTTGTTTAGTACATGAAATCTGACATACTGCAGAAAACGTACAAACATACCTGGAACAATATCCAAAAAGAAAGTTCAATAATACCATAAAGCCCAAGAAATAAGTTTCATAACAGTCATTATATAACATTCTAATAATAAAATTTTATCTACGAAGGAGTGCGTTTAAATGGTAATCAAAATGGATGAGCCCACTTACTGAGCTTGATGTTAAACTATAATAAATCTCCGTTTATTTCAAAACAATGTAACAACCGCAGATAGGTATCATACGAACATAATTAGCTTATACGATAAGTAATATCATAGTAACGCAAATACAAAGCATAGATTTTAAACTAGCTTAAATTGCAAGATTAAATTAGCTCATTAGATTATATATATATATATATATATATATATATATATATATTATACATTATATTATATATATATATATATTTATATATATATATACAGTATATATATATATATACATACATGTATATATATATATATATATATATATATATCTGCAGTCTGAACCAAAACCATTACAACACTGATACAATATAATCGCTACAATTTTTGCTTCTTTCCACCTCAGGAGTATATAATAATTATGTATCCGTCACTCATAAAATCACCCGCCCCTGGCCATATTACCTCACATAGCCCTAATAGATTTAAATTGTTTCACTTCATCTCTCTCTTAACATTCTCAAACTTCCCCTTTATTCATTGTTCTTACGGTCCAGGTACCTATTTTCATCCTTTCCTGGGAATTTATATTGGTTGACATGGTAATGGGGCACCCATGGTGCCGACTGACCGTGAGATTGTTTGCACCGTCTCCAGATTTAAGGAGTGGTACGGAGGTACGGAGGGCCGTTTAGTATAGTTCTATATGCCATTTAAATAATGAGTAAAAATACATGGTCGGGTGGATCCACTTTGCCTTCCTCACACCTGCTTTAGTCACCCCTTACGTACACATCATTTTGCTCGCGGTTGCCCAATTCTGAAGTTTCCAATCACACTCGGGCGCAAAACGGGGAATATATATAGGCCTATATATTGTATATTTCTATTTGCCTATATATATATATATATATATATATATATATATATATAATTATATATGTATAAATATATAAATACCTATGTGCCTGTGAGTGTGTGTGTACATATATGAATGACTAAGACCTTAACTTTAATTTGTAGAATGAAAGAAGCCTTGTCTAAAAGCCTCATTAAAAAGATAACTATATGTTTGGAGATAATTTGGTATGCAATATTAATGTTTGCATTACTTAGTAAGTGTCAGGGTCAAATTCTTACGAAATCCTCATTAGATCCTTACTAAACTTTAAATATATTCTGAACCCAACTCTAAAGCTGAAATTTATTAATTGTTGAAACCTTTCTTAAACCTGAACAAATTTTGTAGATAGTATTTCATATGGTTTTTATGTTTGATATTTTATATAGTACTTACTCGCAAAATAATAGGCGAGCAATCCAAGTACCAAGCAGTAACACCAAATAACGAAACAAGCCAAACCCCTCTGAGAGTCAAATGGTTCCGTTTGTTCATCACGCCTATTCGTACGGGGCTCAACAACTACTATTGTGTCATTGGGGTGCGCAGTAGTGTTGTTTCTATCCTGCCCTTGTAGGCATCCTTCACTCAGACTTTGCTGACCTTGTGTATGCCAAATACTGGAATAAGGCGGAGGAGCTGACAGATCCGAGGGCGAGTTATCAGTTTTGCTCATAGATTTCGAAGACAAGTCAGGTTTCGGGGAACGTCCGCTAACCATGATGGCAAACTTTTGGAATTTTGCAATGCTGTAATTGTAAATTAAATATTTGGAACATGCTACAACTGCATCTGCAACTTTTTAGAAGTATGTGCGTTATAGAACAAAAATCATCATTCAACTTAATGAGACCATTCAGTATTTTAGATCATGTTCAGTGAAATAGTCTACCTATCGGTAAAGAAAGAGATATTGTAGTTATCATTGGATACAAACTGGTAATCGAGGTGGTAGTATGCTTGCAGGATAAGTAAAAGGCTACATGTTTAAACTCCGATGTATCAATTATAGACTTTATTTAACCAATACATGTTAAATTCAAATAGACATAAAAAGCAAAATAAACGAACAAGAAGTAAAATCTTAGCTTACGATAATAGTTAGTAAAGATATGTAAATATAGTACTTTACAAGTGACCTATGAAGCAAATCAACTCAATTTTTCGATACAAAATGCAATACGTGGCATCTATTCAACAAATCTATATTTATAATCTTCATTTTGCAACAAAAGCAGCGGAAGTATTAATATTTTTCTTTTGTAGACATTCAAATTCTAAATAATCTGGATGATCTATATCAATCGTTTATATTAATTTACCATTCTTTACTAGTTTATTTTATAAATTATATCTATTTTATCGTATAAAATATTTAAAGGCCAGAAACCAAAATTACATTGAGACCACATAATTACTTTGTCAGTTGTGTAAAAGATCTTCTTAAAGATATTATTTATGTCATATTCATTGTTGTTACTTTTTAAATCAGATTCTCGCAAGGTGATATCAGTAATGCCATAAAAATATAATAAAGCATTGATGACACTCCATAACTATTAATATGTTTAATTATGAATTGCCTCTTCCGCTGCTTTGTTCCTAATCTTCCTAAAATCGTTTTAGCGGTTTTCAAATTCTATTTGAATATTGCTCCAGATTGAGAATCAAATGTTATCAATTTAAAATCTGAAAGGCTGACCAGTTAAAATGAGCTGAATTCATAAATTGCCATTGTCTTTTGGACGGCGCATTAATTGATGTCGGCACCGATTTAAGAATAACCTTCCAACATCCTGGGAATTTTCCATTCAAAGCTGTCAACGCTCGGTCTTCTAAGGTGGTCATCCAACCATGTACTAGTCGAGGCAGACTTAACTTCGATTATTGAAGCACAACTTTAAAAAATGTGCTAAATCCAAACATATAATTATATAGATTTATTTAGTGCATATAAAATTACTATATATAGAAGTCTTTAAATACCAGTATTATACATTTCACACGCACACTTAGTGAAGATACATTTTTAATTTAGATACTACATGATAAACTAAATCTATGCAAATGTGTATAGTTGCAAACCATCTCCAAAATGAGATCTATTTTATAAGGGTCGCGGAGTTTTAATTAGGGCCTAAGAGTTATGGAAATGTCGAGAAATACCAGAAGTCTTTAAATACCAGTATTATACATTTCACACGCACACTTAGTGAAGATACATTTTTAATTTAGATACTCCATGATAAACTAAATCTACGCAAATGTGTATAGTTGCAAACCATCTCCAAAATGAGATCTATTTTATAAGGGTCGCGGAGTTTTAATTAGGGCCTAAGAGTTATGGAAATGTCGAGAATTCAGCCATGCCATGCACGACGAAATTTGCGGAAATGCGCTTTCTTTTCAAATCTATGCGTGAATAAAGATCTGCAGTTCGCATATTTACTACATTAACTAGAGGTTAACAAAACTATATTTTGTCAGTAGCCGTGATATGTGGTTCATAACTCTACTGCGGCAATGCTTTTTTTCTATGATGGCCTGGTGAATAAAATATAGGCCTATATAGGCTAAACCCTGCGAATAATGAAATTTATTATTTACGCTAAGGTAAAAGAATATCTGAATATATTAGCTATCTGTGTCTTAATGCGCACTTGTTTATATATAAATACACGAATTAAAATATAAAAATTTACTCCGAGATAAAATATATTGCGGACCTTGAAAATTTTCAATCTTATTTGAAAAGGTTGTCGACTGGGCTGATGCATGGCAGCTTAGCATATCCATTAAAAAAACTGTCTAAAGCATATTAGAACAGTAAATCATAAATTACTGAAAACTCTATTTATTTCAATAGTGTACATAATGAAAAGCTTGATAGCGTCGAGTAAGTCAGAGAGATGGGAGTAGTGGTTAACTATAAGTTAACATTTTCTCTGCAAATTGCTAAGATTGTCGCTTCTGCTAAACTATGAACTGCTTTACTTTTTAGGGTCTTTCAAACAAGAGTGCCTAGATGTTTGATTCTAGAGTATATGTCTTACGTTTTACCTCTTTTATAATACTGTTCACCAGTCTGATTTTCTCACTCAGTACAGGACATATTGCTGCTTGAGTCAGTTCAACGAAGTTACACTACGTGGACTTATGGCTTCGGAAATACATGTATATTGAGATATTAAATATATTGAGAGATTAAAATTAAAGATTCTATATTGATAGATTAAAATCCCTAAATTTAATAAATATGGAACTCAGACGGCTTTAGGCCTAGTTCTCTGTTACAAGAATCTTAATGGACTTGTAATTGGCTCCATTGCAAAAGTTGACCTGACTTTGTCTACTCGGAAATCACTGGGAACCTCATTAAATTGAGCATTGACGCATCGGGAATCTTTGCCAGAAAGCAGGTCCTATTTCTTTGTTCCTAGAATTGATGAGCCTTAAAATTCGTTGTCCGATTACAAAGTTTTAAATTATATTGTAAAAGCATTCAAACGACAAATTATAAATGCTGATTTAAATACGTTTTTAATTTTAAACTACTACAGTTTTATTTAACTATAAAGTTATTATTTATCTAAAGAGCTCTGGTATCTTGTGATATATTTTGCTGAGCATTCGTGATCTACTCAAGCAATTAAAAGCGTTAGAAAAGTTCAGCCTTACAACGACGAAGTGATCAGCCGGCATTGACTCAGCGAAACGGCGAGTAGCATGAACTGCTGCCTCACAACCACCTGGAATACCAGATCCAAGTTGGAATAATAAAAATAAAAATAATTGTTATTTTGATTTTTATTATTAATGTCCACGTTTCACATCACGCAGAGGAGTCGACCAAACCAATATTTTCACAATCCTTATCTTTGAGTTTTTCCAAAGCTATTTGCTAGTTGTTCTGTTCTTTCCGGAAGCCTCTTTCCTCTCTGCAAATCAATATTTTATATCCGCTTCACACGTATCATCCGTGAAGGTGTGACTAAGAGAGTTGAAGCTTCTTACCTGCTCCACACGCGTATTGTTCAATGTTATATTTGCATCAATGTGATTTCTAGTCTTTCTCGTAATCTTTAACTTCTTTATCTTAATATTGATACCATATCTGGCTGAGTATGTACCCAAAAATAGGATACGGGTTTCCATAGCAAGCTCAGAAGGCCTCTATTGGGATAAAGCTAAGTAAATCTTCCTAAAGACGTAAATCTGAACACCGTTTAGGCGAGTTGCAGTATAGCTGCACCCTCTTGTATCATGCTCTAGTGTGAATCGATCTGTTGGAATTTAGCCTAGAAGAAAATTTGAGATTTTTTACATTTTCTATGGCCAGATTTAGTGTCAAGGTTTTCATTTGCGCTTATATATATATATATATATATATATTTATATTTATATTACATATAACATATGTAATAAATAATAATAACAATAATAATAATATAATATTTATAATATTATAATTAATATATATTATATTAATATATTATATTTATATATTATATTATTATTTTTTATATTTATAATATGCTTTATATGTACTGTACGCATTAGCATATACAGTACATATAACATAATATATGTACAGTATATAAACACACTGTGTCTCAATAAAAGTAGGCACGAATAAGTTTGGGCCGTAGAGCTACCGAACATTTACAGATGCATGTATGCCACTAGGGATGGACACTTAACCTTGAAACTGACCAAAAGAAATTTAGGTGGCGGAAACCAGTTCAGGCAGCGAATCAGCTTAAGCGGTTACCATAGAAACCGAAAAATACAGTAGCCTCAAGCAAAACTGAGATGGAATTTACTGAGGATTTGCAGAATTTTGATTTTAGTTTATATTTTCGTGCTGTCTAATAGACGGTCTAATCAATTTAGTGCTTCCTGATAGAAGCTGAGAAATGTTTGTTTAATAAATGTATTAGATACAGGAAAGTCAATTATAGATCGGTAAAGGGAAAATATTGTATTATCAGACCAAAACTGATAAAACATTGAACAACCGCTACAATCAGCGGATTGCAACATATTGATGTTGAACAGAGAGATCGCGCCCCCCACTCACCGAACAGTGGGTCAGAGTGCACAGAGAAACTCACATTCTTTGATCTTCAGTTTCTAGTATAATTCATGATGACTTGCAAATCTTCTTCTTATCGTATTATCTTACAGCATTAATTCAGCGTCTGACACAATCTCTCGCCCGATCATTGAACTCTCTGAGATCCTGACGAGTGACACCATCACCGGTCAACTTGCAAGTGAAGTGCCGCAAGAATCGCCCTGCGCAGGAACTTACCGCCGCCAATTGTTTTACTCTCATGTATCGGGCGTAGAAGAAGCGAAGACAACTTCTCAAATAATCTCGTTTCATTTATTTTCTTATAAAATGAGAAGATATTCACGGTTGCATCAACGTTCAATCTCCAAAATGACCGTCTTTATATACACTTATCTCAAGGGATCATGCAGCAAGCGAGGCATTGGTGCTGTCCGCCTGCTACTTTAAAAAACCCGTTCATTAGAAACTTCTAGGTTGGGTTGTAGTGAGAATATATTTGTAGATCCTGGCAGGAAAATGCACATTCTTTTGTGCAAGAGTCAAACCACACCACAGATCATCTCATCAAATATCTGGTCACCTAATAACTCTTACGTAAACCCAGTTGATTAACAAATTTTAGATATTCTTAAGGATCGTGTGTATCAGAATTGAGAGCACGACGTCTCTGAGTTGAAATAGGGTCTATTGTGAATTTAGTAAAGCAATCGTCTATGATGACATTGGTGACTGGAGGAAGTGACTGAAATATATAGCAATTTTAGTATCAATTTAGAAATACCGTGCTAAACAAAATAATGCATAATGCGCTGAATGTGTGCAGCTGATAGTGTGTTTCTTTCAGATGAGATGGTTGGCTTGTCAAAAGTGGTTGTATATGAAAGGCTTTAGAATCAGTCATGCAAGAATTTTCGGAAATTCGATTGTATTTAGAGTCTGTTTGTATGCCTAGGCGTAAAATTGCATGTTTAGTCCGTTATGTTTTCAAAAGGGTGCATTTTCTGCATCGCGATTTTTATTTATTAAGTCAGGTGTATTCTTCCAATCAACTTGAATAAGAGCCAGGTAATAAAAATGAATCCTGCCTCTAGTATATAGAAATAAGTTATTAGTGCTAGGCTTAATCAGATTCTCTTTAGAAATTCTCTATCTGCGTATCATTTGTCAAATTCGACACAAATACCTAACGCTTTTAACTCGTCATCGCTTAACAAAGAAATTTGGCATACATTGATTTTGCCTCATATATTATGGGATAATATCCAAACGTGCATAATTTGCAATCTCTCAGAAGATTGCGTGAGATCGAAGTAATGGAATCATTGCCAAAATAGTTTATCAAAAGGCGCTCGGGTTTAAACAATATTAACTATCCTCAAAGACGT
Source organism: Enchytraeus crypticus (assembly GCA_905160935.1). Lineage (NCBI taxonomy): Eukaryota > Metazoa > Annelida > Clitellata > Enchytraeida > Enchytraeidae > Enchytraeus > Enchytraeus crypticus. Next base: position 137,979 of record CAJHZI010000641.1, read on the forward strand.
AGATAATCCTCAAAGACCAGGTTAATCTTTCAATTTCTGAAGGAATTTTTCCTTCTGATTTTAAATCTGCTGTCGTATTTCCTCTGCTTAAAATGCAATCAATTCCTAAAGACGATCTTTCTAGATATCATCTCATATCCAACTTATATTTCATTTCCAAAATCTTGAAAAAATTATTTACACTCGCTTAAGCAATCATCTTGAATCTTTTCCTTCTGTATCTTGCTTCTAATTTCATTTAGAAAGCTTCAATCCACTGCAACTGCCATACTCAACATCCATAATGACCTTCACCTAGCTTTTACCTAACTTTCAAAAGGAATCAGCCCTTATGCTACATGGTATTTCGGCTGCCTTCGACACCATTGAATATAACATTCCAAACAGTAGACTTAAAACGTGCTTTGGTATCTCTGACTCTGCTTTCACTCTGAACTCCTATCTATCTGGTCGCACTCAATATGTTATTTTAGATAATGAACGCTCCCATAAACTACCTCTTCTTCGAGTTGTGCCCCAAGAATCTGTACGTGGACCTTTACTTTTTCCCTCTACATTATCCCACTCAATTAAGTTTTTGACAATAAAATTTCACTCCTATGCTGATGATACTCAGTTGTACAGCTCATTTTCTAGCTCAGATTCTGATCTGAAATTGCAACACATTTCATCTATTCTTGACAAAGCTTATTCATGATTTTGCTGCAATCCTCTCTCTGTCAGTCCTTATAAAACTGAATATTTTTTATCGGCACCCCCAGCAAAGAACCCAAGTAGCCAATTCTTGTATCTATTTTCAAAATCTTGCTCTCGCTCCTTCTCCCAAGGCTAGAAACCTGGGTGTCATATTTGATAAAAATCTTGACTTCAAATCTCATATCTCATCTCTCCGTCGTTATATTTCTTCCAGATCCGTTAAATCAGACAGATACGGTCATCTCTTGATCAAAATTCATTCGTAATTCTTGCTAACTCAATAGTTCGTTCTGCTATATGGCTTATCTTATTCTTCCCTCATGCGTTTGCAACGCGTTCAGCATTCTCTAGCACATGTTGTCTGTCAAAACGCAAGGCTTCAGGCCACCTCTAGTTCCTTGCTTAATAATCTTCCTGTGGTTCAAAGAAAAAAAATTGTTCTGTTAACTTTCAAAACACTTCCCTTTGGTAAACCTTCTTAACTTACTGATCTCCTAATCCAATATCAACCTTCTCGTAAGCTTCGCTCTACTGACACCATACTGCTCAAAATTCCTAATATTCTCACGTAGTTAGGTAGACGTTCATTTTCTTTCTCAGCTCCTACTGTTTGGAACTCTCTGCCTCCTGATAACCGCTCATGTTATACTACTTCCACTTTCCGCTGCATGTTGAAAACACATTTCTTCCCACCATTGACTTTTTCAACTTGCCTGACTGTTTTTTTTATCATCAAACTGAAACCGTTTAGAATCTTTTCTTTCTCTGCAACACATGATTTTCAGATCGTCTGGGGTGAATAGATTTGTACTGAAATGTGATGGAGTACTCCCTGATATCATCCTTGTATGAGCAAAAGGACGTTAATACTTCATAATTATTATTATTATTAATTACTGTACTTTTTAAAATAACATTTGCAGTGATAAGGTTGAATTCTTCAGGCTTGCTCGCGGTCGTTGACTGAGGTTATTGACCGATATTTCTAAAAATTACGCCGCTGAAGATCAATAGCCTACGTCGTTGTCGACTGAGGTATTTGCAATGCCCGTGAACTATTTCAGTACGGGCTCCATCATCAGCTGTAGGCCTTCAAAACAAGCGCAGTGAAAGCCTATAATAGGCCCTGAAAGGCTTAAGAAAATTTAGTAAAATAATGTAAGAACTCAATCGGATTCAGGGCTCGGCAAGTTCCAGTAGGCCTAGATCTGCATAACTTTTCTTCGTGCTCTATTATGAAGGAACCAGCTAGAAATCAGACAGACACCAACTTTGGGAAACTGTTTATTTTATATGGAATGTATAATTGTACATGTATAAAGCATAGGTTTTTCATTGGTGTTTGTATCGTGCAGCAGAATGCATAAAAGATTAGCTCAAATTGAAAATGGTAAGAACAATTAATGTATATTTTCTATTTGTATATATCTTTCATGTAGATTAGCAGTAGCATTATGTTGAATTTAAATATAAGGTCTATCATAAAATTAAAACTAACCAGTAGGCCTGCATTGAATGAAAATCACAGTTGCTTATGAATGAAGTAGTACGTGAGAACCTGATTCTATATATTTAGTATATAATTGTATTTGTAATTGTATTTCTAGTAAATTATTTAATAATACCCCTGGATAAGTAAAGTTAAGATTTAAAGTATTGTGTTTTATTAAACTGTGAGCCTATAGGCGGTAGCTAGGTGAGGGCAAGTGACCAATGAGGGCATGCCTAAACAGGAAGGAGGGGGAGATCCAAGATGGAAGAGTGACAACACGGACGTAAAACGTGCCAAGTTGAAAAGAGGTTCAGGAGATTTGAGGAATCTCAATAGTAGACGAATTCAAGAGCAATTCGAAGGGTTCGGTTATTCGAACTATTTGTAGTCCATCGAACAGTCGATGAGAGAGAGAGTGATCTGTAGAGGATCAAACTGGGAAGAGAGTTCCATCGAAATATTCTAACCTAGGGATTTTATTAGAAGAAATCCTAGTAGGAGAATAGTCGAGAGGAAAGCAAAGTGTAGGAATTTGAGCTAGAGAGCGTAGTAATAGTTTATGTGTCAAAAGTAATTGTATATTATGTAAAGTACTTACTTTTTGAGATATTTAGAGTGAACTGTAGTTCGATAGGAAAACATAATTTTAAGTTATACAAAATTCGCTTACACGTGGTATTTGAAATCGTTTTAATTTTCGTTCTACTCTATATCTTTATTATTTTATTTCTTTTCGTATTAAATTAATAGTTAATTTAATACAGTCGTTGAAGTTATCAATCATCTAGTTGGCTATATAGATTCAGTCAAATCAAGGACAGGTAAAGATTCCAAAATAATTATTAGAGGCATATTATTAGGAATTTGAGCCCTGTAACATTTAGTTTCAGTACCTCATTTTACCTCAGACAAAATTGTAGAATCAGGTTCCTGACATAGTATTTCAAGATTGTAGAAATAAGCCTTTAAGGAATGAAAATTTAGATGAATATAAATATAATTATCTCTCACTCTTTAGATTTTTGCTTAGTGGTAGATTAAAGCAATTACTCTAATTCCGTGTTCACATTCTGCTTTCGTTCCATATAAATTGAACATAGGCGCCCTACTCCATCGATTAGCTCGTCAAAAGCTTCAAAAAAGGCTTTTGAAATAAAATGAATTTATCTGAAATATGTTTATGTATACACAATCTGGTTCCTACGATTTATCTTCTCGGAATTTGCAAGTGCCTCAACAAGGCATTTCTTTACGTTCATACTCTTTTCTCTTCTCTTGCTAAACATACATGTACATGTATTGCATGTAGCTCATGTGGAATGCGTTTGATAAGTGATTAAATTTATAAATATATAATGCTGATTTAAGTACAGCAGTGTATGATGTGAATTGGTAGAGATCTTGAAGTACTGATAAATGCTTGGCCTGCTTTGTCACCATGCTGAGTAATCAATAGTCCAGCTGCATAAACGCTGCTCTAAAATTTGACGATTTGTAACTACATGTAGGCTTACAAGCAAAATTTTACGTAATAAATGCATTCGAGGCCTATATTTTAATATTGGCCTACGTAGCTATACTTAATAAATGACAACAAATATCATATTCATCAACATAAATATGATATTTGTAACGTATCTATGTAAACAGAGTATTAAAATATTAAAATATTTAGAATATTATAAATAAATAGAACTTTCTGTGTTCCGTTGGAGGTACCGGCCGACTTTAGGTCGTTGCAGCAGTATTTGGATAGTGCTCTAAGCGCCTGCAGCCCCAGACATATTTTGGAAGAAATATTTACTGGTCCATTCTTTATAAATAGATAGATTGGAAAAACCCTCAGTCATAATATTCCCTGAATTTGCTACTCAAAATTTCGTCACGCATCACTGGTTCCTACAGAAGTAGCTGCGGTAGAATCACTGATATTCCTGTTGTGCCCATATTGTCATTCGTAAGATGGCAGCACTAAGCACTGAAAAGCTACTCGAGAATGCTCTCAATAGAATTAAAGAGCTGGAGATGGAACTTGCCTCATTTAAGAGTAAGATAACTGCAGATAAATTCGATAGCCCTACTCACTCCGAAGAAGAGGAAATTGTAAACTCAGAAACTGCTTGGCGAACTGGTCGCAAACCCAGGAAAAAACGTAAAGCTGAAAAATCACCTCAGAGTTCCCCATCAACTAATTTATCAGAGTCAGCAACTATGCTAAATCCAAAACCGGCTCAAATTGTAAAACCACCTCCAATCATTGTCAGCCAAGTTGTCAAATATGATGAAGTGAAGAATGTACTAGAAAGTGAAAACCTTCCATTCAGAGGAAGAATATAAGTCGATTTTAAGTCATGCTGTCACTTAACAATATATGTGCTTGACTTAATAATCTGGAATCCAGACTTACGCTAGTGGCATTAAATATATGAATAACGGTCAGATTAAAATCAATGTAGACAAACCGGAAGAGTACAGAGTGCTAAGAGATACTTTGGTACAGAACAACTTTCATTGACATACATATGAAAACAAGCAAGATAGGCCGATAAGAGTTGTGGTAAAAAATGTGCACTCTTCGTGCAACCCTGAAGATATAAAATCTGAGTTGCTCACAAAGAATTATAAAATTTTGACGGTTGAGCCGATGCTTAAGAAAACACCGGAGGGGAAAAAACCGCTACCTATGTTTCTACTAGGTTTTGATAAATCTGAAGACGTCGAGCGCATCTAAGACATACAGTACCTGTGCTATATGCGAGTTAAAGTTGAAACATTGCGGCAGAATAAACAAATTCCGCAATGTAAAAGATGTCAGAGATTTGGACATACGCAGAATTTTTGTAATAGAGATGTAGTATGTGTGAAGTGTACAGGAAAACATCTTTCCTCGCAGTGTAGTAAACCCAAAGATCTCCCAGCTAAGTGCTCTAACTGCGCCGAAGCACATCCAGCTAATAACAGAGGCTGCATCATTTCTAAGCAGCAGCAGCAACGAAGGGATGCCACTCAGAAAAAATCGACAAATACACTAACTAACAGTACTACAAGAAATGGAACCTCATATGCCCAGGTTGCAAGCGGCCAATCTAAGGAAAATCAAATATTGGCCACTACAACTAATGCAGAAAATCAGGAACTAGACGTGAATCAGACACTGTAGAAAGTCATGCTGTCACTTAACAATATATGTGTTAGACTTAATAATCTGGAATCCAGACTTACGCTAGTGGCATCAAAATCTATTTCATTGCATGGATCATAAAGGTCTACGAATAGCAACTTAGAATGCTAATGGAATCACCAACAAGAAACAAGAATTTGAAGCATTTCTTTACACTCACAGTATAGATGCTTGTTTAATTTCAGAAACTCATTTTACCAGAGAAAGCCATTTTAAAGTAAGAGGCTATAGAACTTATCATACATACCACCCAGATAATAGAGCCAAAGGCGGTAGTGCTATAGTGATCAAGGAATCTATATCTCATTATGAAGAAAAAATATCCAAAAGCAAGAAATTCAATTAACCCTCGTGCAACTTAAAACCTTCAGACATAATTTGAAATCCTCTGAATATAGAGAAATACTACAGCAAGCAGGTGAGAGGTATATTATAAGTGGAGATTTTAATGCTAATGAAATAGATTTTGACTGGGGATCAAGACTAACCAGCCCGAAGGGTAAAGAACTAAGAACAGCTATGAAAGACCTAGGCTGTAACTTCCATTCAACAGGGAAACCTACATATTGGCCTACTGATGTTCTAAAAATTCCAGATCTATTAGACTTCTTCATTTCGAGAAAAGTCTCAAATAATTTTATTAAAATAGAAGATACTTTTGACCTATCTTCAGATCATTCGGCAGTCTTGTTAACATTGAGTGAAAATGCTATGACGAAGGAAGCTAGACCAACTCTAATCAACAAAACAACAAATTGGGAAGATTTTAGGCAAGACTTACATAATGAAATAAACTTAAAAGTAAGCCTTAAATCGAATCAGCAACTAAATGTTGAGTCTGAAAAAATTATGCTTGCAATACAGTAAGCAGCTTTTAACAACACTAGACATATAACCAAAACTGCCAAAGGCTTCCCTTATAATTATCCATTAGAGATAGTGAAATTGATATCAGAGAAAAGAAAAGCAAGAAGAAAATGGCAACAATCCAGGAACCCAACGAGTAAAAATAACCTCAATAATAGTTCACAAAGACTTAAAAGAGAAATTCAAAAGTTTAAAGATGAGTCAATCGGGTCTTATCTGAATGAACTATCTGCAGATAAGAAGTCAAATTACTCACTCTGGAAAGCAACAAAAAACATTAAGCAGCCTACTGTCTCAGTTCCTCCAATTAGAACTGCACAGGTCCATGGGCCAGAAACAATGAACAAAAGGCCGATCTATTTGCAGACAGTCTTACTGATATTTTCAAACCAAATAAATCAAATGTAGAAGAAGAACTGGATAGCCTCTCGAGTTTAAGCGGTGAAAGCATAAAATTCACCACACCTAAGGAAGTGGCACAGGTTACAACAAACCTCTCTGCCCGCAAAGCTCCAGGCTTCGACTTGATCACTGGGGCAATCCTTAAAAAATTGCCTATCAAGGCTATTGTAATGCTAACCTACCTCATAAACGCAGCATTCAGACTTAGTTGCGTCCCAGACATTTGGAAAGTAGCAGAAGTCATAATGACACCAAAGCCAGGTAAACCACGACATGACGTCAAGTGATATAGACCTATATCGCTCCTTCCCATAATAAGTAAGGTTTTCGAAAAGCTACTCCTTACAAGACTTAAACCAATCATTGAACATAATAGCCTAATTCCAAATTATCAGTTTGGATTTAGGCAGAAGCATTCAGCAATAGATCAACTACATCGCATCACGGATGTTATTGAGCGTTCTTTAGAGGATAAATTAGTCTGCACTGCAATATTTCTTGATGTAGACCAAGCCTTCGACAAAGTCTGGCACGAAGGACTAATTTACAAGCTTAAGAAATTTTTGCCCAAACAATACGTAGATACTCTAACGTCATATCTAACTGAAAGAACCTTCAGAGTTAGATGTGAAAATGAATACTCTGACCTCAGAAACATAAATGCAGGAGTTCCTCAGGGAAGTGTATTGGGACCAGTATTATATGTTCTATATACTAGAGGCTTACCTGAGATGGAGGAAACTACGGTTGCAACTTTCGCTGATGATACTGCTATTTTGGCAACAGGAAATGATGCACAAATTTCAACTGAAAAAGTTCAGCTAGCTATTAATCGCCTTTTAGGATGGACTGATCGCTGGAAGATTAAACTGAACGAGTTAAAATCTATCCACATAAATTTTATCAATAAAAAACAAGTTAATCCTCCTAAACTAGTAATTAATGGAACGTATGTCCCGCATGAAAATGCTGCAAAATATCTAGGGATGAACCTTGATGTTAAATTAAGATGGAAACACTATATTAAGATAAAATGGAACGAACTAAACTTAAAATATCAGCTGTTCTATTGGATTCTCGGTAGAAAATCCAAATTATCTATACACAGTAAACTTTTAATCTACGCCCAAATTTTTAAACCGGTCTGGATGTATGGAATCCAAATTTGGGGCTGTGCAAAGAAATCAAATATTGAAATTATTCAGAAATTTCAAAACAAAGTACTGAGGAACATTGTTAATGCCCCCTGGTATCTGAGAAATGATGATATACATCGTGATCTACAAGTACCCTCGGTTGCAGATCAAATACAGAAGGCGGCAAGCAGGCACGAACTAAGACTTCTCCACTTGGCTGCACACTAAAAGAAAAGTGAGAGAATATGTATATATATATCTCTCTCTCTCTCTCTCTAATGCAATAAATGCAGTGGTACCAGTGTACAGGGTGAGTAAAAAAAAAGATAACACCTGCAAAAAGTTTGAATATCTCAGGCTATTGTTAATATTTGTAAAGTGAACTTTTACCAATTAATAAGGGACTAATTTCTGGTGGGGTGGCCAATTTTCATCCATTTTGGTGCATAGATTGTCCAGTTATGCAAGTTTCAGCAGAGCAACCCCCATTTTTACCTTAAAATGGCGTTTGCTACAACGGTAAGGGCAGATTGCACTTCATTGACGAGAAGGTAAGGTTGAACTCTCAGTATTACGTCAGTACTTTGCTTCCGGAGCTGTTTGATGATTGCCATGCTCTTCTACCAAATGGTTTCATCTTTCAGCAGAATGGTGCTCCGGCTGATGCATCTCGTCATGCACAGGAAATGATCAGCGAGAGAAACCCGGATTACATCAAGAAGAATGAATGGCCTCCAAACTCACCCGATCATAATCCTCTGGATTACCATATCTGGGGAACCATGCTGCATCTCTATCAGAAACACCAGCCGAAGCCTAAAAACAAGACAGAACTGCAGGAGGTGCTTTACGCCATTTTTAGGTAAAAATAGGGGGGTTGCTCTGCTGAAGCTTGCATAACTGGCCTGTCTATGTACCAAAATGGATGAAAATTGGCCACCCCATCAAAAATTAGTCCTTTAGTAATTGGTAAAAGTTTTATTGTAAAATATTAACAATAGCCTGAGATATTCAAACTTTTTGCAGGTGTTATCTTTTTTTTACTCACCCTGTAATTATGCTACTGCTTATTAGGAAACAATGTTCAAACTAAAACTTTAAGGAATTTTATAGTACCTTTAATAATTTACTTATTTATTGATGTCTTTAATTACCGATGCGACGTAATTAGAGATGTCGTAAGAGATATACATGTAAGCTCAATGAAGGTTCACCAAGAGACAATCTGGCAGACTCCTCAGAGCTTTTCCAATCGTGAGAAGAGCCTTGGGCAGAGGACATGATATAACTGGATTGAATGATGGCAACATTGAATTATACGACGACGAGTTGCACAAGATGATATCACTAATACTTGTGTTTGTGATATTACTGCTACTGCTAACTAACTACTGACTAACTACTGCACTTGTAAATATGAGGATAACACTCACACTGCACTGATAGGCAATTTAAAATAAAATATCGTCGAGTCTGAATAGGGAAACAAAGCATATGCAAGAAAAATGTCTTATTGTAGTAGCGTCTTATTTTGTACAACATATTTCCAAGGACTTTCAAATTTCGGTTACTATAGAAAAATAAAGTATAATATAAAATATTGTAAATTTTCAACTTTTGCTCCTTATTTTGGCAACACAATTTTCACTACGGGAAATAATATACCTATCACTCTTTAGTTCCTTAAAGAGTTACAGAGCGCTTACTTTACCCTATGCTAAAATGAGCATTAGATTTTGTAAACTACACTGTAGGCCTATATGATGTAGGCCTACCTCATGTAGGCCTACATCAGGTAGGCCTACATGTATACATGTATAACAACTCCGCCTACTCCTGGCCAGCACAATTGTTTATTCCTACAATGAAATTAATTGATACATTTTAGTGCATGGTTTTACCCGCAGCCATTCTGCTTGTTTTAAATATATCCCCATTATCGCAATATAATATAATAAATTTAATAAATAAAATTATAATATATTTATAATATAATAAATTTAATATAATAAATTTATGTTCCCCGTGATGTGCTCGGTGTTCCCGTGTTGTGCTCGGGTGTTCCCCGTGTGGTGATCGGGTATAGTTGGACCACTGCATAATAGGGCAACCGGAAACAATCTGCTGCGTGTACGTAAGAGGCGACTAAGGCAGGAGCTGAGGATGGCAAGAGGGGACCCACCTCAGCATGAAATATTTTCCCCATTCTTAAATGGTATTTAATCCATCTAACTGAGGAAGGCAACGGGTAACCACCTCAAAAGTCAAATTTTTCTCAGGCTATAGGCTACATAGGGTATTGATAAGGCATTGACTTTGTGAAGGGATTAACTTGTTGATCTAAGGAATGCTCTTATGGAGCGTGAGAGCATACTTTGAGTATGAATATGTACCTTGAATCTGCCACTTGGCAGTACACTGTCGAGAGATCCCTATTATGTAATGCCAAGCTGTGAGCAATGTTACAACAAGTTCTCTTAATGAAAATGTTAAGATTTATAACAGTCCTTTTAATTAATAAATAAAACTCTAAGTAATTTTAAAGTAGAGCATGAATTTTGTTACCTTTCAATATTGCAAAATTTGTACGACATTTCATGTATGATATTTGATTTGAGAAAAATTATGTAAATACTTGTAAACTTATTTTCAGTGATAATTTGTTGACCGAGTCAGTTGACAAGTTTATCACTAGGTAACAAGAAGCACCTTTTCGAAAGCCATTCCAACTGTAAAGACAGCTGTATAGCTTGTATAATTATTTAGTATAGTGTAACTCTATAAGGATTTTGTAAATTAAGCTGCAATGCTTTATATCTTTATTGACAGATATAGAGAGATATGAGCCTAAAATTGCGTATACAGACTGGGGCAAAAAATAATAATCCCATAACGAAATCTCAATAACTTTAAGAAAACTCACAATATCTCTACGACATTTGCGGAGCTTATAGGGGAGGAATTTCTGCGTATATCCTGCAAATTTTATGAAAATATTTTCATTAGTTACGAAATTACAGCATTTCTACGAGAAAAGTGCTAAAATCAATTTTGACAAGGCTTTTCGAAATGTCAGCGTTCCTTTTAAGAAAATAACGACCCTGAAAAGGGCCGTTTACTGAAGTGGTGGAGTTTAAGCCTGCACTACCTTGTTAGCTGCTCCAATAAATGATGCTTAAAATTCTTTCTTATGTTAAAATTATTCCTAAATTTTGAAGAAAATGTCCGGTACTTTTGTTTAAAAAAGCCTTGTTAAAATTGATTTTAACATTTTTTTCGAAGAAACTCTGTATTTTTGTTATTACTGAAGATATTTTCACCAAATTTACCGGATAGGTGTAGACATTCCTCCTCTGGAAACTCCGAAAATTTTGTAAAACTATTTTGAGTTTTGTTCAAGTTATTAAGAATTTTGGTTAAAAAAAGCCTTGCTAGAACTGATTTTGCACTTTTTTCGTAGAAACGCTGTAATATTTTTCCTGCTCAATAGATTTTCATCAAATTTTCAGGATATATGCAGAAATTCCTCCTCCCCTACAAGCTCCGTAAATTTCGTAGAGATATTTTGAGTTTTCTTAAAGTTATTGAGATTTCGCTAGGGGATTATTTTTTTTGCCCCAGTCTGTATACATCAACAATTGCATAAAAATTAAAATCACTGTTGTCATTACCTGCAGGCTGCTAAAAATGAATGACGATTTACAGTATCGACGCCAAAAGCTTTGAAAAACGATTTACAAACATAGCAACGCCGAAATAGTATTATAATGTATGTTGCACTCTACCCACATCACCTGTGAAACGTGATCGCTAGCAGGTCGGGTATCGTTGGAAGCTAAAAGCATCGGAATTGAGCCCATGGATTGAATTTGAAAAACTCATTGGGTTCTCACAGACACAGACCTAGGTGAAAGGACGAAACAATAAGAATGCTGGAACATACATGTATATATAAGTGATTGTGGAACCGCAACCGGATTGACACTGTAGATACACTGCATATTTAGCTAACATTTCTTTTCATTAAATATTTAAACATTAATTTGTGCAAATAAGAAGATACTTTTCATCCGAGGCATAAATTTTGTGCAGCAATATGGAAGAGCTATTTTTAATTACTTGGTTTAGAAATTACTACAGGTAGAACTTTGACTTTTGAAGAGAAAGTTGATGACAAACAGTATGCATCATTTCTTCCAAAAAGCACGACTCTCGAGATGAACCTGAATTATACGAAAATAAATATAAATATTTCATGCGTATCGTGCTTCTGATAAATGCGCAGCGTACAGTGAATCAGTGTCCGGTCTATACTAGAATGTATATATTCATAACTTGCCTAAAAATGCTATTTGAGACAGGCTATATTTATGCTTTAAAGTAAGAATCGTATAGTCATTTTTAAATGTGTAAACGTAATTTTTCTGTCAAATTTTATAGCCTACAGCATATAAAATATTTAATAGAAAATTGTGTTTGCCTAATTTTGTGCAATATATATATAGGCCTACACATGGGGTTGAGCAGACTACTATAAATGTCACAGTTACTGCATTTCTACTCTATATTCTAAAATCATCTTGCTTAAAAATAACATGATGCAATTTCTGGTTATCAGAGGACTAACCCGTTTGTTAAAAAATATCACAGCGTGCTTTAGTAGAGTTAGACTATATTAGGCAAAGTCTGCAGCTGGCAGAGTTAATAACAATTACCTATAATTATTTTTCTTAAAGTTGAACTTGCGTCTGATTCCATCTGCGATTTGCGGAAGATATAAGTCATAGGTCTATCCCAGTTCTTAGGCTTAACTAGCCGCTCAATATACGCAGTGGCGAGAATATGAGAAATATCCAGATCCTCTTTTCTGTGCAATTGCAACATCATGTTCCGCTTAATTAATAACTACCAACTCGAGACCAGTTACAGTCCTATAGGCTACGAATATTTCTACTAAAAGACTCTGACACTCTTAGTACCTATGATAATATTAAAGGTTTAAGCCAAGTTTAACGTAAGTTTCCTGCTCGATAGCATTTCAGTGACGGGAAACCCCCGGGTTTGAACCTGCACCTACGAATCCGCTGTTGAATTCACGTCATACCAACATGCCTCAGCACTTTGTATATTAAGTTCACAAAATTAAATATTTTATGAAATCACATATTTTTCAAAATCCATTAAATATCAATCTGCCTTAATTTAAATTTAAATTTTTTATTTTCTGCTTTTTCCTTGAGTGAAACAAATTCGTGGCAAGACACATAATATGGAGCTAAAAGTAAAGTGGAAGACTAGGGTTTAAGAGTTGTCGATCTGGTCGGTATCGATGATTACTTATTTTTCTAGACATCAATTTAAGTTAAATTTAAGGAACCAATTCCTTTCATTATTCACCTCAGATTAACAATTACTAGTGTTTATCGTTTACTACGAGAAGTTAATTAGTACTAAACTGATGAATAGAATATAAAAATATTAAACACGCATTATAGTGAAATGATCAACTATGTTGATATCTCTCCCTCTTAGTGCACTGCCTACTGACAGGTCCATGGTATATTGTGATATATCATTATTTTCTTGGGGGAGATGTTTTTTGACGAGGTGGGCCCCCTACGCCTTCCTCAGCTTTCACTGACATTTACAGCGCAGGGGCGTCATTCCCTGAGAAAACTATCGTGTTTACCCATTGATATCTATTACTTTTAATACCACATGTTTAAACCGTTAAGAAAATTAGACCACTTTCAGTTTAACCAGTCCAGTGAATGTCTGAGATTTTACAATTAGATCAGCGCGGCTGAGATTCGAATTCACGAGGGTACAATTCGCCTAGTATCTGTCATTTAAAAGTTCATGATGTTTCCCCTACGCTATTGAGACATTCAATTCACTCTATTCATTGCACGAATATACTTTAATCGACAGATGGCATAGGCAATATTATGATTTTAAAATTCTGTTGAGTTATAGGCAGAATTAGTTTCGATATCAAGATTGACAAAACAATTGACGAGCTAGGGCAGTGGTTAAGTAATGGACCCCAGGTCAATGGACCCCAGGTCAATGGACCCCAGGTCAATGGACCCCAGGTCAATGGACCCCGGGTCAATGGATCCCGGGTCAATGGACCCCGGGTCGATGGACCCCGGGTCAATGGACCCCGGATCAATGGACCCCGGGTCAATGGACCCCGGGTCAATGAACCCCGGGTCAATGGACCCCGGGTCAATGGACCCCGGGCAACGGACCCCGGGTCAACGGACCTCGGGTCAACGGACCCCGGGTCAACGGGGTCCGTTGACCCCGGATCAACGGACCCCGGGTCAACGGACCCCGGGTCAACGGACCCCGGGTCAACGGACCCCGGGTCAACGGACCCCGGGTCAACGGACCCCGGGTCAACGGGGTCCGTTGACCCCGGATCAACGGACCCCGGGTCAACGGACCCCGGGTCAACGGACCCCGGGTCAATGGACCCCAGGTCAATGGACCCCAGGTCAATGGATCCCAGGTAAATGGACCCTAGGTCATTGGACCCCAGGTCAATGGACCCCAGGCCCAACGACTCCCAGGAAGTACTTAAATCCTTAATAAATCCTGGGCTCGTCCGTCACTGACATCGCTTTCGAGTGAGGAAACTGACGTTAACCTTAGCTTTACCAGCTTTTTAGCTTTACTTGGCAACCCTCTAGGGATAGGCCTACGTGAGGAATTATCGAAAATTCACAAATGTATTATACCAATAAATGCATTGCCATCAAAACAAAACAATTTTTGCTTTTAAACAATTTTGCCCTTGCAAGTTTGGAGTTTAAACTTTAAGCCCCTGTTAAGGTTAGAGTGTAATTTTTTATAATGTTAAGATTAGAATATTTTAGTTGTATTTCTGTTTTCATCTATATGGAATGTTACGGGGTTAACCATATAAAGTTTGGGGGGTCCGCAGACTCAAAAGGATTAAGTGCAACAAAGTTAGGGTGTAAACATACAAGATTTTGGGCTTAAGAGACTTGTACAAGCTAGTCGTGTATGCTATAATGGGTACCGGGATGTAATCACAATCTTTCCATACTTATTAATTATCATCTACTCTCTTAGAGAAAGTAACATAGGAGATAATAATCAAGATTTATGTTCATCTCTGTTAATGGAACATGTGCCTGTCAAGTGAATATTCCACAGTTTTATTTTTAGAGTATCTCATCAGGATTCCAACACACGGGACTTTAATGCGCAATATGAAGGATCGGTCATCAGATCTTTATACCAAAAAGTTAGGATGTAATTTGCTTTGATGATCGATTTATTTATTACTAAACTTAAGACGTAACGGATTAGCCGATTTTCATAACAAGTAGTAGGCCTAAATAAAATCCGATAAGAAAATTGAACTCAGTTTACGCTGCAACAATCCACAAATTACCAGATTCGCTATCCGTATGTAGCCGAAGTCTACAACAGAGCTGCTTTAACGAAAAAGGCAAACAAAAATGATGATTCCTTTCGGTCAGGATGAAAGTGCACGGCTCGGGAAACCAACTTATTTGAAATATTAGAGCCAATATTAAAGTCTACTGTTATTTGTTGTTGTTAATAAGAAAAGAAGCACATTCACGAATTTAATTTTCTAGCATTGGTAAGAGGAGATTGGTCGGTTCTATATGTATACTGAAATTAAACATAAATATTCATAGCTATTTCTAACATCAAATCAGATTTCTATTGATCAGTCAAGCTCGATCTTACCTGGCTTGCCGCTAGGCGCACCTGTAGGCCTCTTGCGTATATGAAAGATAAATTAGCCAGGTGTGTTCTAAGCATGGCTTCCTGTAACTGCTATCAACGTATCGGTGATGTCAAAAATTATCTTTCAATAGATTTTTTGGTTAACATTTTAATTCATTATTTATTTGCTTTTCTATCAATATAGTCTTATTTCTATTCTGCAATTAAAAATACCCCATGTTATTTCTAATAAGTTGGCAGATATTGAAGTCTTATTATATGCGCTACATAAATTCCTAATAGGGGCCCAATTCTCCTTATTTAATCTCATCACTGTCACTTGCAGATGACTAAAAATATCGTTTTTTATAAACCTAACGCCTGATATATCATAGATTTGTGGCCATAGATATTTACTAAATGTATTTATAATATAATAATTTAAATGTAATATTTTCCAATATTTCTCTCTAATTATCCCTGCATCAACATTTCGTCAAATAATTGCATTATTTTGGATTGCATTTTTGTGTGGTTTTCTTTCGTTAATGTCAGTCGATTTGATTTCATACTAGTTCTACGTTGTATTTATAGGATAAAATGAATCTGCGCGGAATATAGCAATTTCATATTAAGAGACACGTGTTACGCCAATAGCAATATTATTTCCTCTTCAATCTACCTACCTACAGAAAATGATTTCGTTTTCGCACAAAATACCAATACATTTATCTCTAATTACTATCAATGAAAGTACAAACAGCTAAAACAGGCCCTATATCTCTGGATAGAAAAAATTAATAAACATTATGCGTAAAATGTGAGAGTCATGAATTTAGGTTCTAACTCTAACATCCTAAAACTCTTAGTAGTTATTTGTATTACGAACGTAAATCACAAATACACAAATTAAGAGTTGTGATCTCTTCCGGATATAATTCTAACTTTTTACGCTGAGAGGAAGTTTTTCGTTTGAATTGTAAACATTTTATGACAGCTTTCAGCAGTGAACGCAGCAAGCCTGTGGATTACTTTTCATTGAACGTACTTTACAGTGTTCATGCTGCGTCGTGTAAAAGTACTTGTGCGTTTAATAATATATTATACATAAAGTTAACATAGGAATGTTGTGATTATATACGAGAAATTTGAGTTAAAGTATTATATCTTTGAATTAGTTTGATTTCCATAGGATAGAGATAAAAATTAAAAGTAATTAATCCTTTATAAAACGCTAAAACGTTAAAAACGGTTAGCGTCTGTTTCAGTATCACAAAGGATTTAGTGCGAGACAGTCTGTTTGAGATTCGTAGCTATGGCCTCCTGCGTTTCTGGCAAGTGTGCTATATTATATTAGGCTATAAAATCGGTACCTCTATTAAGTAACATAATACTATGGACATTGTTATTCAGTTTTAACTTCGATGACTAAAATTCTAAAATTCCAACAGTTTGTTTCTTATAACTAGATCAATACTGGTAATTGTTCATGGTGAGGATAAAGCTAGAGAGAAGCAATTAGCCAAATCACCTCTTACAAAGCAGGTGTGAATTTTGTGTGAGTGAAAATTATATATGCTAAATTTATATCATTGCCGAAATTAAGGTGTGGATTTGGCATAGACATTTTTGAAAGGATTAACTCGCTAATTGATGCTGTGCTCTTTATGGATCATGAAAAGTAGCATGTGACTATGAATATGCACCTTGGACGTGCCGCTTGGAAGAACACTAGAGAGAGAGAAAGAGTTTAGACATCCGTAATGTAGAGATGTGTGGTTAAAAGGGTTGCAATGTAGGGCCTAATCGTTAGGTTAACAATCTACTCGTATATTTGAATATATTTGAAGAATGGTGTGTACTTCGACTGTCACTGACATCGCTTTCGAGTGAGGAAACTGACGTTAACATTAGTTTTTAACTTTGAGACTAAGCGTTGCTTAAGCTTTTCTCAAAAATAATTGGCTTATGGAATGTAGTTTTGAATATATTCGAACTTTCTGAATGTATGTCAACAGCCCTTGTCCAAAATTCAGAATATTTATCTATTTAGGCCTACCTCTATTTATTAGTGCAGGAAGAGGCACAATGGACTCCCCTAGAGGCTCTTAATTGCTTGTCCAACAAGATATAATAAATACAATCGTCTTCAAAGCATTCGTCCGGCTATGTTCTTTTTCTTTGAGATCGGTTAATTAAACATTGGTGAAAAATAATACTAATTGGATGTGACGGTAGTTATACGACCGCTGTCAATATTTTCATAGACGAAAAAGTAAGTTTTGTATAGTAAGCCTATCTATAACCACAACAACCTGACGAGATTTTTATAAACTGATTTTGATTTTAATGCTTTAAAGTATGCAGGGAATTGTTTGATGGTTTATTTGTACCTGCGGTTGGGTTAGGAGCAAAGTGGAACAGTAGCTTCCTTTCTTCGATATTCAATTAAACTGTGCATATTCTCAGGATTAGGGTCTACGACTGGCTGCCTGTGTTTGGCCGCGCAATATTACACTAGATCAACCACACACTAAAAGTGTCGTCAGACTATTAATCAGGAATTAGGATAGCAACGGAGAACTGCCTCAAAGGCCTCGCCTTACTCAAACGAAAGACTACACCAAATACTTTAGTTTATTAAAGGTTTAGTTTGTGATAGTATCAACTGCTGACAGCTGTTGGAAAGAGCTTATGAGTAGAAATGTGTTGTTTATGCTGAGAAAAACACTAGAGACAAATGTTCATAAAGAACATCTTATGCGTCCTCGAACGAACTACATTTCAGTTTAATTTTCACTTAAACGTTTTTGAAGTTAATTCGTTCTTTTTGTCAATTTAATTCGTAGCTCGGCATATAATGAAAATCGCCTTTTCTTATGTAAAATGTAAACAACTAGGTCTGTTTGTGATGAAAAAGAGTTGAGTTTTCTACTGCGCCTACTTTAACTCTAATCGCGGATTACTTCTACACTGAATAGCGTGTCGACTTTAGTACAACTTTAGATTTAAACTAATTTATGATTTAGCATGAGAAGAAATTTCGGAATGACTTCCATATTCGGTTTGTTAGATTCTTTTTAGTTTTTAATGTTCGTTCTGTACGCTGCTGTCTTTCTCGTACATAGATGAAAAGTATTTTTATTACTCAATAGCTACGTTTATATAAGTTTAACTTTTCAATATAAAATAAAATGCTATATTTATGCTTGCAGACGACTGCTGTTAAGAACTTTATTTCTTAGATTTTCGATCATTTTCTGATGGCCCTATCCTAATTTCGGATTAATGAGATAGAAACTAAACTCTGTCGGATAATTTTAATCATAAAAGCGTGAAATGCCTTGTTGCTCAGCCATGCTGAGAGTTCTGGAAAACATTCCCATCCTAGGACACCTGATAGCCGCATGCTACGCCTGCTCCGGAAGCAAGGAGAAGGCTGAGAGAGCTGCTATTAAATCCACTGTTGGGATCATCCTTGCTCCGGTTAATATACCAGCAGAGGCCATCGATGAGGCATCCCAACACAGGTTTAGTGCTTCTGGTTTTTATCGTCGTCTAATAGTTCTCCGTGTTGTGCTCGGGTGTGGTTGGACCACTGCAGAATAGGGCAACCGCAAACAATCTGCTGTGTGTACGTAAGAGGCGACTAAGGCAGGAGCTGAGGATGGCAAGAGGGGACCCACCTCACCAAGAACTATTTTCCCTCAGGATTAAATATTAATTAATCCATCTAACTGAGTAAGGCAATGGGAAAGCACCTCAGAAGCCATACTTTTCCCAAGCTATAGGCTACGTATGGTATGGATAAGGCATAGACTTTGTGAAGGGATTAACTTGGGTTTAAGGGTTTAACCCAATAAATTAAATTAAGCCATTCATCAATCAATCACTCATTGATCAATTAGTCAACGACTAAGTCGGCCAATAAGTCAGGAACTTAGTAAATCAAATCGCTAAATCGATCGTTCAATTAAGTATCAGTTAATATTTGGATCAATTTATCTCTTAAATAGTGAAACAAATACTTAATGAATTAGCCAAACAGTTGATAGAAATCTCTTTATCTTTAACGGGAAGCTGACGCTATAATTGTGTAATTATACTTTTTATAAATCATGCTCTAACAGAAGTTCTTGTGTAATAAATAACTTTCTTATAGTGCCCTAAGCTTATTTGCTTATCTGATGCTTTATTATATAACCCACTCTACTGATATTGTATATTTATAGTTTGTGTGCTGCAATATGTAACCTACTTTATTGCTATCCCCTGGGCGTTCAGTGCTTTGTTAAAATAAACACATATACACGTACACATTACAGTTATATGACTTAACTGTAGTAATATATATTCAACAGCTGTTATAAACAAACGAACGTTTATCGGCACTGCATGTTATTATGTTAAAGTCCATAAATTATATATCGTCTAAGTTAAAAATGCATTTAAAAACCCGGAAACAAATAGATTTATGCCTAAATTTCCTTTTCTGAAGTTGCACTGCTGACTTCGCTTCAGTCTCGGAGGGCTTCCAGATATCTCGTACATGTTTATTTATGAAGATTCCGTTACTCGTGTAGTTCGCTAGAACTATATGTACACTATAGTATCGTCTTTAATTTCCAAAAGGGCCTTTAATCTTAATTTATTAATGAGTTGATTTTTATTTTAGCGTGTTTAGCTATATTTTTTCGTTAAACATTTATTATTAAGAACTCGATTACTAACAAGCGATTTTTCAATTGTTAAGTTGCTGTGATAGATTGGATTATATTTTATAGCTATGAATGTTTCGCTACAGAGATTCTATATACTTAATTTTTTGTTAAATTGGTAATGAATGATTGTTAGTTCCTATTATTTATTATTAGTTCCTATTAATTAAGTATATAGATTCTGTATACTTAATTTTATGTTAAATTGGTAAGAAATGATTGTTAGTTCTCGTTTTAAACTTACAATTTGATATTTAAAAATGGACAGCCCTTCTTAAATTGTTCTCTACAAAATTGGATTTCGCTTGCTCTTTTGCCTTCCGCAATTACGGACACTGATTCCTATCATTCCGTCATAATTACTTACGGATTTATATCCGGCTTATATAAAAATTCAGTGAATATTTGTGCTTTTCAAATCCTTACGCTGCTCTCGACAGAGATGTTAAACTTATTTAGAGTACTCAAAGAGTACTTTAGTGTAGTTTAGTACCCTGCATGTAGTTGAAGCTTATTTTGAAATCCTATTCAAAAGTATAATTAGTATACTCGACAATTTGTCGTGCAAGAACATCAGACGATGTGAAATGTGATGAATATAAATTGAAATAAAAATTATTTAATTAATTGCTTTAGGACGGAACGACTAAAATCTGGTCCACTATTGCTGCGTCGAGATTGGATGAAGAAGCACAAGAGAAAGGTTCTGCGTAGCCTTTGTCTTCCAGGATCTCATTCGTCTGGAATGTACAAAGTGACTAAGAAGTTTTCCAGGCTGCCACTAGTGGACGGATGGGCCAGGTGTCAGCAAGAGGATATCTATGTGCAGCTGATGGGTTGGGTATTTATTATATTTAAATGTTAATATTTTAAACTTATTTTAAAGGAATTTCCAAGGCTGATTCTAAGCGTGATCCAGGGCTGATTCTAAGAACTAATAACTGATGATAACATACTACATATAAACCGACATCGCTTTCGAATGAGGAATATGATGCTATCATTAGCTTTATACTACATTTAAACAAAGCTACATGTAAACTTCAGATCAACTCTCCCAATGCCGGTGCTTTGTACGTGTAGGGCAGTTCGCAAATGCCTATAGGGTCTATAGAGAGTTAATCTTGTGTCGGAGTTTGCTACCAATTGACGCTTTCACCAGCAAAGATAGTATCAAATAAGAAAAGGGTTTTGAACCGCGCCTTGAACATCCACAGCAGTCTCGAAGGCAGGTCACCAGCCGTGACAATGCTAAAGAAATCACTGTTAAATGCAAATACAAGAGATAATATTCCATTTCAAGCTTTCTGATTATTTTAAAGAATGTTTAAATTAACATGTTTAGAATTAATTTCTAATAAAATATTAATTATATCTTAATTAATTACATTTTGTGAAAAGTTACTACAAATTTTCCTAAGACTGGCAATACCATTGTATAGGTTGAACATAACATGACATAACAACCAATAGTGATACTGTTTTCCATGACAACAGACGATGAAGATGTTGAACAGTATTTCTGCTTCGTTGTTGCTGACAATTGGTTGACGGACAATAGAATAACTGCAATTCTTTATATCTAATTTTAATTTTTTTAATTCGCAGATCTTTCTAATAATTGACAGTAATTCTTCCAAACTTCACAGGGACGCCTAGTACTCGTTAAGCTATTGATGTATGTTCATTACAAATTATAATTGCGTAGTAATGAGTATAAAATATAATTCCGTTGCTTCAGGTGGTATAAGGTTTCTGGATGTGCGAGTAATTAATTGTGATGGAGACATCTTCGTCATTGACGACGCCTGCTACGCGAGGGGCGTGACCCTCAAAGATCTGCTTTCTTCCGTTAAACGTTTCGTCGGTGAAAACCCTTCTGAGATCGTATGCATTCATCTGCAAGAAGGCTTTGCCGTTAACACCTCTAATGGCGATAGTGAATCGAGCAAGGGCCAGCGGAATGCTTCCAACATTTGCTCCATATCCGACGTGGACTGGAATAAAGTTAAACAATTGTTCAACGAGCTCCTCAAGGGTAAACTTATTCCGGAGATAATGAGAGATCTAGTTATTGGTATGTAGCAATGAAGATTAATAGTACTGTTTTTATAATGAATAGGATCATATATGAGGCAGCACGTTTAACAGATTTAACTTCCTCATATGTATAGTTGCCTATTTAATCCTTTTGCATATTTTCAAGAAATTAATTAATACATTATATCATAAAAATTTATAAAACGAATAGCAATAATGTCATAAAATAATGACAATAAGGACAATAAAACGAATAATAATAATAAGGTCTATTCATATCCCGATCCAAATTGTACTGGGATTTAAGGGAAGAAGCTTATGTTATTATTATGTTACAACAATGCGACGTAAATATTTGGATATCACTTTAGATCAACTTTGTAGCCAGAACGTTTCGTTTTAGTGACCAGTAAGACCCCGATTCGAGCGCCAGTGTAACCATTGCGGTTGGACTATAGACCGATGCGATGCTGATTCGACTGCTAATTCGAATCCACTCGAATCTTCCAATCGATTTCATGTCAGTGAAACTACCTATAGAAGTGAATAAAATGAGAGAGATATACATTCATGTACAGCTTTGCGACGAAATTCTTTTCTAATTTGACCCTCCCAGATGTAATGCTAAAATTTCCTCTCGCATTCTTTATTAGAAATTATTTTTTCAGTTATTAAATAATGATACATGGATATCTAAAAATTATGTACATATTATATACTGTATCATATGTGCATAATGTTCAGGTGCATTTGTCGCAACTTATTTAAAAATATTCTTATATATTTTTATAATTTGAACATCAATTCTGAACCAGCGAATGGGATGTACCCTGACATCATCCTTGTATGAGAAAACGGTCAGTAAATCTTTATTATTATGTAACAGCTGTAATCCGTACACTACCTTTACATTATCTGATATTATCTGATATTTAATTTCCAGGTGATATCATAGATCAAGGGAAGAACGTAATTCTTTGCGGACTTCCGCTGGACGTAAACATCGGCTGGCACAATCCCCCGATAGCTCACATTCGACCCCATGATCCCAGCCCTTCCAAGTTACTGTCTCATCTTCAACTGACCCTTGACGAGCCCCCTACATATCCTTCCGCCATTACGTGGTACCACGCCGAGAGCCCTTCCAGCTCCTCTAAGGTAGCACACAGCATGGGGGGTGTGGCTGGACTCCTGGCTAAACGTCACAGTTCTGGAAAATATGACTTCCTGGAGGATCTAGCAGCGGCTGTCAACTGGTCCGTTCTGGAAGCGATGAGGGACGTAACGAGGATCCCGCTGAATGCTCTCACCATGGACTATGTTCAGGACGATATCGTGGAGCGAATAGTGCAGCTAAATGACGCCGCTGAAGTGGGAAAATATTCGCCATTTCCTACACGTCTGGACGAATCGATGGCGTCAGCTAGATACTCGTCAATGGTTCGTCTAGACGAGTCGATGATGAAACGATCTCCGTCGCGCATCGATGCTCGCATGGACGAGTCCATTCTAGGGATGGAAGGGATGAGAGTATCGGGGGTTAAGTTGGACGAATCCATTATGAGTCCGAGCAGGCCTTCTGTAGTTAGAATGGACGAGTCCACTATCGGAGGGGAGTACGTAGATTACGCACATAATAATTCTATGATGACGTCACAAAGACTGATGAATATGTCAGTCGTGACGGGCAGTAATTTGAATACGTCGTTTGACTTTCGACCGACAGCAGCGCGACCAATTCAAGTTCGAGACACAACGGTGTAGGAATCTTATTGTGAAAGTTATGGTATAATGTGTAGCCGATGTCAGTCTAAGTGTGCATCTATCCAGTTACCAGATAGCAAAATAATTCAATTCCGAAGCAGTATGGTGTGTTAATTATTTTCGCATTGCCTTGGTAAATGAGGCTAAAGCGAAAGTAATTTAGTTAGAAATGGGCATTGAGTACTAATTTAAAAATGAAGTCTTTTGAATTGGATTTTTAGAGAAAAATAAGCCCCGTGGGAGTGGGTTTTAGCAGCAAAATTCTCAAGGGAGTGGTTTTCATCCACTGGCACATGTGCAAATACTATACCGTATTGGCACATGTGCCATTGCTATACCGTGTTGGCACATATATAAATAGTATACAACTATACTTCTGCATGGTAGGGCAAGCTAATTATTAACTGTAAGCGATTAGATTTTGTTAAACACTAAGCCTGATTTTTGTATTTAAATATCATATTATTTTATTTAGTATTTAATCATTTATGTGCATATAATATACGGTATATATACAGATATATCTACAGATATGTATAGATATATACATTACTGAGGAACTATTTCTATTATGTTTTATTTATTCCCTACCACCTGTTTTAATGGCGCTTATTTTCCTGCATCATATCCTTTCGTGCTTGACACTTTTCAAACTACGGGTTTAAGTTGCTAAACTCAATCTAATCAAGTTCTCTAAAAAAATCCATAGGCTACTGAAGAAATATTTATGACAATTTTACAAAATGTATGGGCCCAAAAGAGGAATTTCTGATATTCGATGAAGACTCTATGAGTTAGTCAACACAAAGAGTTTTAAGTGCTGAAATATGTCCTACTTCAAATTAAATATGCTGCTGCTTATGCGAATCTTGGAAGAGTTTCCTCATGGTTTCGTTATTTTTATAAACTCATTTAGTCTCATGGAGATCAAACTCATTCCTGTTTGCTTTTCTATTACATTGTCAACGTTCTTCTTATGTGACAAAATGAGTTATGAATAATAAGTCTGTACGGTTTTAATTAGAAAAATAGGAATGCATTTTTCCTATATTCTGAAAAGGACATGAAAGGTATCATAAGTTTAATTTATTTATACAAATAGCTAGCTCAGAGCTTAAAGCGTTGGGTGACGTAACGTTTTCAAATTTTAAATATCCGATTCGAAAAAAAATTATTTACTCTAATTCGATTCTTTGATAACAATTCAGATTGCCCCCAACTAAAACTCTTATCAGTTAGTTATTTCGTTGTTTGCAAATAAAAGTTATCAAAAGGGTCATTTTATTTTCAATTTGAAAAATTGAAAAATTGGAAAAAAGATAGACAAGAAGGAGAAACTTAGAACACAGGAAATCTAGAAATATATACAAGAAATGTAATATATGTATTGTATTGTAAGTTGCTACTGGGCACCTTTTTAAAAATCATGTACATATTGCACCTCTATTAAAAACCTAAGTATTTTCCCCTTCCCATTGACAGTTTTTAAAAGAGGGTATGGTACGTCAAAGTCTGAGACGTATATTTGAATGTTTGATGGACTGACCGTTGTAATGATTTGAGCATGTAAAGTGGTGGATATCACCTTAGAAGATAACTTAGAGAAATTATTAATATAAATAAACACAATGTGTATTTAGTATATTTAACTACAAGACTTTCGTATTTCTCTCACGCTTTATTAGGTGTGTGTTAAATAGGAATCAAATATGTGTGGTTTTTGTAATATACTGATAATTTAGCGTATTAGATTTTTCGTAATTGAACTTAGTAAATACTTGTTGTTGCCTGATATGTTAGTTCGTTGAATGTTTTCGCTTTATGCTTCTCTGTGATAGTTAGGAATAGATGGTTGTGCAATGTTTTCTAGAAGCTCTTATGAGCATTGCCAGTTAATCTCATATCTATGTTCGAGTAACAATACAACTAATGCACTATTATTACTTGTTATGCTATTTTTACTTTCAAACTGGTATATTTTTATCTTGTCGCAAATAAAAATGTATAAAAATATAATCAATAAGCGAATAAATAAGAAGGTTACCACAAAGGAGACAAAGTTCTATGCGGTAATGGGGTCTTACCAGCTAGTAAGACTAACAAATTCGGCTATATTTATTATATTCCATGTTGTAGATATAGAGCCTATGGTAACGATTTTCAATCACTACTGCAATACACCCGATTACCATTTAACCACCACCCTAATTACAACTTCTTAGACCTGTGAATGAGATGCACTATTATACTAATATTTCTCTTATAAATCAGAAGAAATTGTCTCTTTGATGAAATTAAAATGCGGAATAATGAAATTTGTTGTGCGGGGATACATCAAGAAGTTTCTGGAAATCTTGAGTTCAAAGGAAGCTAAGACAACATGGGATACTCATGCCATAAGCTTGAGATAAAAATTTGATTTGATATATGTTTTGAGATATTTGAGATAAAAAACTGAAAAATCATCAAAAAAGCAGCCATTTCTGTAATTAACTTTGCCACCATACATATAAGACGCACAACTCTAACCCAATTTCAAAATTACTTACAATTTCATTATTAGTTCCTATATTCCGAAGGCTAAATAGTATAAGAGAAGAAATTGTTAAGATTTAATTATTAAAAAATGGATCTAATGAGTTGTTTACCTATTTTCCTAGTCCATTGCATGATATGTTTAACTCTGATACCACGGTTATATGTTTGGCGTATGGGTTAAATCTACCTCCAGCTAATGCTTCTTGATTCGTTATTTAATACCCTGACTATCGAGAAAAACTCATGCAGGGGTTAAGATAGATAAAAATAATAATAATCAAATAAAATGGATCAGTGCTGGCGATTACTTGGCTGATCTTGGAGATTACTTGAATTAATACTTTGATTAAGACGTTGGTTAATATATTTTATTATATTTTATTGTACTGTGCTGGTTTGGCTCGTATGTTGTTCCTCAGTAATATATTAATAATTAATAAGCATTCCTCACTTAAGTCAAAAATTAAATAACTCTCCTTCTAGGTATATAACAATTGTTCCTATGTATTTACAATGTTTTACAGTATTTACTATGCTTTCTTATGTAAAAGGTTTATCCATATTGGCCTATATACTAAATTGCTTATCCATTCCCCTCCTTGTCGACCCCGAATAGGGATTAACGGCACACTAAAAGTAAGACAAGATATGTATATATAAAGTAGCCATATGTAACACGCGTATCTACAATTCATTTAATAAATCATGAATCTTTTGGCATTGTGCATCAACTTATTTTGCATCACATTTAGATAAGATTTATGGAATTCGTTAAATTCATACATTAGGTCTATATCACAAGAATTACAACACCGGAGTTGTTGAACTTAAAAACATGACTGATTCATTTGTTATGTTGCAGGAATACAATTTAATAATATTACTTTGTCATATTCTGTCAATAATGAAATGATTAACTAATTAGCATCTTTCTGTAATAAATCGGGCCTATATTTATTTGAGGATTCAGAATACTAAGTAATTGGTTTCTTAATTTAAGACTAACAAAACTAAATATTTTGCCTATTAAATAAATACAAAATACATATACACAAATATTTAGATTACAAATAACTCAATATATTTATGCCTAAGGATATTACAATTTATATCGAATGTCACTATTTATCATAATTTTAATTATTATAGAATTTAAATAATAAACTTACTATCCAACTAAATTATTAAATTATTGACTAGAGGAACGCCAAGAATATCTCAAGCCTGCGAGTATTAGGTCAAATTAATTTTAAGCAGGTACCAGCAACTTTTAATTTCATTATTTTAGCTACATTACAGAATAACCCAGGGCACCTAGTACATATTTTCATGTGACAATTTTAATTTCTCTACTCGGAATCTAATAGTTGTTATGAAATAAAAAGCCAGTTGACTTCCGGTGAATCCCTCTCTACTTGTGTCCACTCTGGACGGTCTCCGCAGCCCTGGGTGATGACATTGGACTCGATCCGGTTAACATCTTCGGTTTATTCCCTGTGTCTCTCGGACTGCTTCCTCCCGGAACTTCTTCCTGCTTCTTTCCCGCTGGAGCCGCACTCGCTCCGCCCATCGGACGGAGCGACGATGACGTCATATACGGAGCAGCCTTCAGCTCAGGATTCAGCGGTTTGGTGGCTCCGTTACCTCTCTCGTCGGATTTAGATCCAAGTCCAGCTCCTGGCTGATTTTCTGTTGCCGGAATATCCCTGTCCGAATCCAACCCGGTTATCGGTTCCTCTTTTGGCTTTTTAACCACGCCGAGTTTTTCGCCAAGCCACATAAACTTGGAGACTATTTCCTCCTGGATTAGATTGAATGCCATAGAGAGAATGGCCATTCCAAAGATCATGTAGAAGCAAGCTCCTAGCATCTTCAGCTGATCATCAGAGCTTTGAAACCCAGCTGAGCCAGGTACCACGTCGCCAAACCCTGCATAGCATAGCAATTAGAGTGATACTGTCGTCCTTGACAACGTCATGCACTTGGAGACAAATGGGTAAAAAAAATGGAGGTTCAAAACGGTGCAGATTTCAAAATCAACAAAGCCCGTTCAGAGATAAGAAATATTAACGAATGCTTAACCTCTTTTAAAATTCTGAATAAGTGATTTTAAGCTAGCTTAATAGTTAATAGTTACGTTCAGCTTAATACTTTCACCCTTCTGTTGCCAGCACTTAAATTTTCATATTTGACCGATGATTCTAACATATAGATTTAGGCGTACTTCATTTACATGTCTTCCTTTACGAATCTCGTCAGTCTACGAGCTTTATTCTTTCCCGTTAATTATATGAATAACGTGTATTTGCCTATATCGGCACTAAAGTTATACATATAGCAGAAACATTCATATAACATCACATAGATAAACAAACTAACAAAAAGAAAGTGCCAATTGTAAAGAGCTTACGCTCTGTTCGGCAATGCAAATAGAAAATGGCTAGCAAAAGTCATCTCAAATTTGAATGACCATAAATTCTATTGCACTGTGTAGATAGATACAACACTTGTAGCAACTGGGTGCCTGACGATTTGAAACAGTTTGAAACCTAGTGACCCAACTAAATGATGGGAATATAAGAAAGTGGAGCTTGGAATGCAAGCTTAAATACATGTATATTTAGTTGTTAAATGGTAATTGCATGGCAAGCAATATTTTGAGATAATTAACTATTTACCAATACTTTAGAGCATATTGAGAATAATGTAATAACTAAATCTATGTATCTGTAATTGAAAGATGTAATTAATACGTATTTAATAATTATACAGCTGTAATTAATATAATTAATAACTACATGTATGAAGCTGTAATTCTTTGACTTAATTAATAAATGTTTAATAATTATGTATAATTAATAGGTTAGAGTATACCTAATCACGTCAGCATAAGGAAACCGTAAATTTAATACTACCACCGGCAGAAAGCAGAAACCGTTGAGTAGGTAAAACTAATATATCGGGAATTGAATGAAACGATTAAACATATATGAGAACAGGAATGTGAAACCACCTTGCTAAAGGCTGTACTGCTCTTACTCAAAGTCTATATAGTGTAGCGACTTATTGATAAGAGAACAAACATAACTGACCTTGAAGGCCGACTATCAGTAGAAATGATACTAATAACGGTTTAACGTTCGTTTCCTCATACAAAGATGATGTCAGGGACGTCATCCTTGTATGTACCTTGAAATAATGTACCTTGACCCTTTCTATGGTAATATTGGGAGACAGTGGCAAAATACCATAACATTTAATACGCAAATCATACATTTATAAACAGTATAAGAAAAAGTCTACATGCTAGTTATAAAATATAGTAGAAGCATTTAATTCTATTCGGAGGCTAGCTAATTAACTGTTCATTTGCATTTAAACTGGAAAATAAATTTCACAATAATAAACCCATCTAGCAACACAAACCGATGGTGGATATGGTGATGAAGCAGTAGTAAGCAGCCTTGAGCCAGTCCCAACCCTCCCAGACAGAAAATAGAACCGAACCCATGAAGATGTACCCTGCTATGAGGCCCATAGTTACCGTCAGCGGCACGCTGATTCTTTCTTCGTCGTCATCATCATCGTCGTCATCGTCTACGACCTAGATTTAATTAAAAGTATGACATTTGTGAGTTTGTTCAAATATATCTGCTACTTCTCGCTCTCGATAGTGCACTGCGGCTTGGCCAGTCCATAGTTTACATAGGGAGTATATTAACAACCCTGAATTGTCAGGTTTAACCCACCATATTGGCCTCTCAATTTCTTATGCAAAATTCTTAATTTCATATTTTCTTAATTTCTAATTTAATTCCAATACAGTGACGCCTTTTTAAGTACAAAAATGACTTTTATGCTGGTTCACAATGCAATCGCTACTAACACAGCCTATTTGTCGTTTAAAACACCACGTGAGGGCGTCTAGGATTGAAATATATTCTCATGTTTTCGAGTGAATTTGTTCTGGTTTACATTATTATATTAAATATTAACTGATTTTGTTAGTACTAAAAATTAAAGTTAATTTATAAAATTATTAGAATTTCTTCAAATTTAAAATAGAATTTTAAATTTTAAATTTATTGATTGATTTAATTTTTTTTAATTTTTTTAATTTTTATTTATTTAAAATTTTAAATTTAAGGTAGAGTTTAAGATAGAATTTGATTTAGAATCCAAAGCTCGTAATCAAAGCGTTGCATCTACTGAATGCTAGACAAACCTGATTCGAATTGCTCATTCCCGGAGCAGCTATTCCCGCTGCCTTCTGGGCTTCATACTGATCCCTCCAAGCGTCCGGGCTGGTATTCGAACCTGGCTGCGCCTGATCCTGCTCAGACTTCGGAGGCTTGGTCTTCCTCAGACAGCCACAACAGCACACCTGGGAAACGAAAAATATAGACAGAGATATGTTTATTAGATCGAAACACAACACATACAACACAAAATGAAAACAGGCACACAAAAATAGATCAATTACAGGGCTCTAATTTATCCAATAAAGCTAAAGTATAGTATAATTGTAATTTTCCATCTGTTAGCGTGCATATATAATACAAGTACATGTAATTAAATATTCGACTGCTAGCTTTTCAAGCATAAACTCTGCCAATTGTCAAATTGATTCTAAATTAAATTAAGTTAAAGTTAAGTTAAATTCTAAGTTGTGAGCTAGCAACGGATTGCTCGAGCACTCCAGCAACAATAGCGTTCCTGGTTTGACCAAACCACCAAGTTACTATATAACCTTAACTTTATCTCTTTCCTTTATTGCAATATTTGATGACTATTCTGCAATATTTTGATTCATTGGTTTGCATTTTCTTAATTTTTCTAATATTTAGGCCTACATGTTATAAAAGAAAAATAAAAATGGTTCTGTCGGAAGAATTTTCTGTATTACATTGATTCACTCTTTACACTGCGTTTCTTTTCTCAATTACTTAATTATAAATGGTGCCTCGTTGAGTCCGGGTTGCCAAAGATTAGACTAACCGTGGAGTGCACGTGTCATAAAAGGCGGCAAAGCACTATGATCCAAACCAAAGTCAGAACGTCCATTCGATTTGTAAGAGCCAAAACTCTAGAAATTGCTACAAATTATCTAAAGTTATCCCGACCCTGGTTAAACAGGGAATCAAGGGAAGAAGATGATGACTTGATTATTAATGGACACAAAGAATTTCTGTAAGAAATTCTTTGTAGGAAATTTCTTACAGAAATTCTTCTGTATAACTCTGTGCAATGTACTATTCACAGTAGCCTACATCTCACAGGGTTGTACGTATGTACGTATGTACACGATGTACGTATTAAAATATAAGTTACAAACATATTTAGGCCATCATATTCGACATTAGTATGACTCTGTACATATACCTCCTACCCAAATCTGTAGTTCTGAAATTCTGAATAGTTACTGTACAGAATAACAGATGTGGGTTATGAACTGTTATTCATACAGTTAATATACATGTAGTGATAATAGTAATACAGCCAGGCAGTTTTTGTAATTATTCAATATTTAAGTACGTAAAATAACAAATTAAATTCTTCGCTAAATATAATGATAATAATTATACTAAATATAATAATATAATAAAAAAGCTGGTAAGGCTAAGGTTAACGTCAGTTTCCTCACTCGAAAGCGATGTCAGTGACGGGCGAGCCCAGGATTTGAACCTGCATCAACTGATGCGCGGTCGAGTATCTTACCGACTTCGCCACTGGCTCCAGCCAATGAATAAATAATTATAAATATAATAATAACAATCATAACAATATACTAAATTTAATACAAATACATATACATGTATATCACATATATATTGAATTTTTCAAAGTTTGGAAGTTGCTTAAGAAATAAAAACCTCAACAAATTTAAAACCTTAACAACACTACCAGTACCATATATTATTACCTGTCAAATCACAGATCATATCGAAGCGAAAAGCAAAAGTCATGGAAAAATATTAGTAGCAAGTGAAATATACACGTACGACCAAATTAGATCACAACTAAACATACCGTGGCGTAGACGAAACGGAAAATATCCGCCATGATTTCGCCAAGGTTTGCCAGACAAAGCAACATAAGTGGAATCCCTATGATGGCGTACGCTATGCAGACCATGCGACCCCAAAACGTCTTCGGTGCGATATTTCCATAACCTTTTCAACAAAGTAATATGAAATTTGTTGACTAATATATAATTTATTTGAATTATTTATATCAACTAAGTCTGGGTAAACATGATAATTTTATAAGGGTATGACGCCCCTGCTCAGCAAATGTTAGTCGAAGCTGAGGAAGGCATAGGGGGCCCAGCTCGTCATAAGTAGAAGCCCTCCAGAATCATGGTATATCAAAACGATTGTTATAGATGACCTAAAGACCCACTCGCATGTGGACATGATGTGAAAAACGGAAGACAGAGATGATTGGAGGCGTTATATACCATGGACCTGCCAGTAGGCAATGCACTAAGAGATAGAGAGAGAGGGAGAGAATATATTCGATTAAGATCGCTTAGAGAGATGGATTATATTCGATTAAGGTCGCTTTAACGGCAATTTCGCCGCTCGAAAATAACAAGTAGCCTAGCAGTTACAGGTTTTGAAACCCGTCCCGTACGTAGTGGTAGTAACATCAAAAAGAGTTATAATTAGATACTTGCTAGAAACATAAACGCTCCTATACCACTGGCTCAATATACTAGTAGTTCTAGATGTTAAATGGACACCAAAATGGGAAGCAAGTGATACCCATTACGCAATGGAAAAAATAACTTTAGCAAATTTACTTCTATAAAACTGAATTTCGATGCAGAAGGATCTCATTATTTTGAGCTTTAACGCCTTATGATAAGAATATGCGATACGAGAATGCAATTCTTTACTTTACTTCATTCAGCCTTTCATTTCTGTCGCTCAAATTATGGTGATAACTACTGAACCAAATTATTTGAGTAGTGTATGCATGTATAATGTAACATTGCCATAGAGGGGATTTTTCGCGTTCTCGTTTTCATTTCAAAACGCAGATTAATTTTTCATTAAGTAAATTTAATTAATTAAAACTCAATATATTTCACTCAGGCAGACTGTCATACTGAATAGACATAAATCATAGAAAACTTCGGACTGATTTTCTGGATTTGAGAATTTGCACCGTTTTTTGACCTTCTTTCTGCTCGCCGGCTTGATTTTGTCTCAATAGTGCTCGATGTTGTCATTGATGACTGTAGCTCCTATAGTATAGCCTCTAATTGTTGTTATTATTATCGAATAAAAATGAACAGTTAAATCAAAACAGCATAGTAATTTTTAAGCGAAAGTATGATTTTTTAACACTCTACACTGTGTAAATAAGTTAATTGCAGCAGAATGGACTACAATTATGCATAATTATTTAACACTAGACAGTCAGATTTCAACTGCCTTTCTATTAAATACATGTATGCTATTCTTGCATATTTAATGAGAATTTAAAATTTGATAACACTTTTGACCCAGAATGTAAATCAAAATATAATTTATTTTTAAAGAAACTCCTGCAAAGAGGTCTTATCTGATTCAGAGACTCCATAATAACAGCTTTAAACTAGAAGAAGTAAAAGCAACGAAGAACAGAGAACCTTTGCATTATAACCCTAGCAACCGTGACAACACTGCAACTCTTTCAGCTCAATTCGTGAATGCATTTCTCTGCAAAACAATGCATCGTACTTTGTGATCCATAATCGTGCATCGATTCCACCGGAGAAATCACAAATAGATATCGATCTTGTAATCCTAGAAATCAGGAGGAGATATTGACAAAAGGGTGGCGTTTTATTAGGACTCTGCATGACATCCGAAGTAAAGGCAGGATTCGATATAAAAATAGCCGTTGCTGTAGAGTAAGAAATATGATATTTATTTCAAGGAGACGCTCACGAAAACGATTGTGGAAACACGATAATTGGTGAGATTATCAATAGAAACTTCAAAACTTATGTTAGCAAAATTTAATATATGGCGAACAGCCTATTACATTTATAGTTATATATTTAGCATGTTATATATTTTTTAATAGATTTATATAATAAATTAATTGCAGTTGTAAACCTGCGAAGTAACGGTACTCCTAAAATACGTTGTACGCTGACATATTTAAGTTCAGTTTAAAGGAGAAATCATGAACATCTAAATCTAAATAATAGTACATCTGACATGATATACGATGTCATGTAAATTGTCAAAACAATCAACCTACATAGCCTCCTATAACATAGCCTCCTATAGCATAGCCTCCTATAGCATAGCCTCCAATAGCATAGCCTCGTATAGCATAGCCTCCTATAGCATAGTCCCCTATATCATAGCCTCCTATTGCATAGTCTCCTATAGCATAGCCTCCAATAGCATAGCCTCCTATAGCATAGACTCCTGTAGCATAGCCTCCTGTAGCATAGCCTCCTATATCATAGCCTCCTATAGCATAGCCTCCTATAGCACAGTCTCCTATAGCATAGCCTCCTATAGCATAGCCTCCTATAGCATAGCCTCCAATAGCATAGCCTCCTATAGCATAGCCTCCTATAGCATAGCCTCCAATAGCATAGCCTCCTATAGCATAGCCTCCTACAGTGCACCCAGTTGCTCAACAGTTGTTATGATAAGTTGATAGGCAAATGTCCAAAGAGACGACGTGCCGACTTAACGACATAAATAGATCAAGATTAAGCTGTGTTGTGAAAACAAATACTAAAAGCAAAATTTCCTAAACTTTTGACATTAGCAGAATCTCACTGTGTACCATTTTAGAGAAAATTTATACCGTTTTAAAAGCTAGGTCATTTTTCACTGCACAATTTCACACGCAATATAAATTTCCTTTACCGTGGCCATATCAGATATTTTTATATTTCTGATATGATCAACATCATTAAATTTATCTTCATTTCCCAGAGTTTATTCCTGTTTTTCCGGAGCACTGAAGAATAGGTCAACTATAAATTACACGTTTCGTAAGAGTCTACTGAGTAAGTACTAAGGAAAGCAACAGGAAACCACCTCAGATGTCACATCATTCTGAAACTATAGGCTACATTAAGGTGTAGATAAGGCATTTTGTGACGGGCTTAATAAGTTGACCGACGTAGTGTTCTTTATGGAGCGTAAAAATCAGTATGTGAATAGGAATATTTACCTTGGATCGTCCATTATAAGAACATCACTGAGAGATGCTCTCAAATATCTACCACATTAGCTATTTGTGACCCTCGCCTTATCAGAAAATCTTCATTTCAATTAGACATATCGACGATTTATAATTTCGCATTAAAATGCTAAAATTACAAAATGTCTTTCTTGACATATACATATATTTAAAGAAAAACAAATAAGAGCAATCGTTTAAAGCATCGCTCGAACGTTTCACGTTACCTAAAAGTAGTGATTGGCTTTGGGCTTTGAGGTGACGTCGCTTATTACAAAGTGGAGTGTTCCTAAAAGATGACTTTGCCTTTGGACACTTTAAATTTACTTCTGTGTAACGAAGAAGATTTTGAAAACTCTCTGCTGCTATCCCATAATCTACAAAGGAATTCAGTTACCGATAGTCGTGAAGACTGTGATGGAGAAGAGAATGGACGCGGGTATATTCCACAGGTACTGGGGACCTCCTTCTTTTCCCATGGCTGAACAGTTCTGGCCGGCGTACTGTAGCGCTAGGACGTTGTCTCTGAACAGGCGCACCTGTTTCTCGATCTCGACCATCGCCTCGTCCACACTTTCCTCATCACTGTGTGAGGCATTCAACAATACAAATTATGCAATATAAGTATAATATAAGTACGATATAAGTGCGATATAAGTATTGCACAATTTACTGAGTCAGTATTTTCAAAGTCAGTATCAGTAACGGATCCAGTGGGGCCCAGGGCCCCCCTTAGGCCCACTGAAAAAGAATTGTAAATATATTTTCATTGTTTCTCTGCCAATTTCGATGTGTAAAAATATTTATTAGGGCAGTGCAGTGGCGGATCCAGGGGGGCCCAGGGGCCCCGGGACCCCCTTAGGCCCGCCGATAAAAAATTGTAAACTATATTTCTTTGTTTCTATGGAAATTTCTATGTGTAAATATGTTTGTAGGGGTAGTGGTTTTGGGGGTGTACGAGCGGGGGACTCAGTTCCACTATAGCTCGAATTTGTTCAAATATGGGTCATACTAGAGGTCCATATATCTGATGTACTAGGATCTCTGTATAATGGGTGGGGGCCCGAAAAATGTTGACCGTTTCATTAGATCTCAATTTTCACATTAACCACTGTATATGAGGAAAAAAGGGTGTAAGTAAAAAAATGTGAACTCTCTCCTGGAGCACTGATGCAAACAGCCTTTTGAGGGACTTAACCCCTCCCCACCGCCAAATTAGGTCCCTTTGCAATTCGTGCAGATCCGCAGAGTTAATTCGAATGTGAAAAAATTAACTTGCTATTTTCCAAAACAAATGTAAGATTTTAGGCATTTTAGGTTTACCTTGACTTTTTACGGGTATGGGGGGGTAAGATACGGGGATACACTCACTTTATGAGCCGAGCGCAGTAGTGACAATTTTTTATGTCCACCCCCCCCCCCCCCTCCTCACAGCATATTTTCTGGTTGCGTCACATGTCCCGAAGAAGCAAAAATGTGTAGGCTACACTCTAAAAATAATTATTTCGGCCCCCCACCTTAAAAATTCCTGGAGGCGCCCCTGTTCAGTATTTTCAAAGACGTTCTGAAATTATAAATTATAAACATGATACTTGGTAGTTACCAATTACAATACCATTGATTACGTATCAACACCATTGGCTAATTGTCAATGTCTCCAGCTGATTGCTAATTTCATTGGTTGTTTATCAAAGCAAATGGCTGATTGCCACTTTCAATAAGTAATATCACTGAATGACTAGCAAAGCCATATCCTGAGAGTTATTGTCGGGTTGACCTTTGGCTTCAGAATAATAAATACAGGAATCAAATTCGAGACGCGCTCGTCACTAAAAGATTTTGGAGGAATGAAACTGACGTTAAACTCGTTACCAACCATTCTAACGGCATAACAAAGCAATTCATAATAAGCACAAAATCAAAAGTTTTAAATATAAAGTATCTTAAACTATCTTCATGAATTGTAACAAAGTGTGAATGACATTACTATCTGAGGTCCTATCGTAATTGATAGGCCCAAGGTGTGCACTTACCCGTAGGCCATCGAGATTCTGAATAAGCGGTTTGCGGTGTTATTTTCCATTGGAACATATTTATTAGAAGCTTGTAAGCATTCCTGCTGCTCGTTCGTTTTCTCCAATACCTTTCGATAAATGAGTACAAAAGAGTTTATTGGATATACTGCTATTTGATATAACTGACTGGAGCAAACAATGGATAGATATACATGCGTATAATTTAATAATCGAGTATCGCAGCAATAACTACACAACATGCATAAACTGAACGTAAAATACTACGAATTGCAGGTACATGTACTTCATTTTTGTCTCGTATTTTCTCTATCATTGATATCTATGATAGGGTAGTACGAAACTAACAAAATGTTCATGAAATAAAAATTTCCAATTTATTCGAAAAATTAAACGCTGTTAATAGTTAGTTTCAATTTCGAACGCATATATCCGTAATGGAAGTGTCAAGGAATTGAACTCAGTATCTGTGGATCACAGTTGAAAAGCATCAACATCGTTTCACTAACTAGCAAATAATGAGATCGATTTTTTTCAAATTAATCATGTCATAATCAATTTGCCCGTGTTGTGTAAGGGAGACCGAAGAATAGACCAGCCGTTTATTGCAAGAGGCAACTAAGCAAGAACAGAGGAAGAATCCATAGTATAAGCCATATTTTCTGAAGATTTAAGCTGCATAACGTATGGATAATGCTTAGCCTTTTGTGAAATTATTGACCTCTTGATCTATTGAATGTTCTTTATGGAGAGGGGAGTGAAAGCAGACTCTCTAAGGCCCGCCGATAAAAAAAATTAACTGCGTTTTCATTGTCTTTATGGCAATTTCTATGTGCAAATATGTATGTAAGAGCAGTGGTTAGGGGGGTGGACTTAGTTTCACTAGCATACACAGTACAACTACAGGCTGGAGCCAGTGGCGATGTCGGTCAGGTACACCGCGGATCAGTATGTGAGAGATTCAAATCCTGGGCTAGCCCGTCACTGACATCGCTTTAGAGTGAGGAAACTGAAGTTAACATTAGCTTTACCAGCTTTTAACTTTCAAAAATCGATCCACTGGCTGTGGCCTTGCCCTGTACGGTAGAAGCAGCGCCGTGCGCAAACTCCTCAAGATTTTCTAACAAACGCTGAACGATACTACAAAATTTCATTTATAACTTTCAGAATTCAAAATCGAAATCAGTAATATATTAATTCTTACTATATGCGGCTTCTTGGTCTTTAACAGAAATTTATCCATGATGCAATTATGTAGAACTTGGTTTACTGTCTATGAATTTATATTGTAACAAACTCCATAAGCTAAACCTTTATGCACATTTTTCAGGGCATCTGCCGATGTTGGATAAGTTGACCTCTCAAGATACAATAGGCTTATGCAGCCGCAAACTCTAGATAGGCCATTATAGTTTCATCCTGCTTAGCTCGGCTAGGCACACTTGGCACTCTCCCATATTTCGTCACACTCACTTAAAATCGGTTGCTCAGCCCTATAGTCTCCTGTATGCTACTAAAGTATGTGACAGTATATAAAAGTCTATGGCCCAGCATACACAGTACAACTACAGCTATATCATTAATTAATGTCATGGAAGCATATCAGTTTACCACTCGATCTACAGCACGCCTCTATAAATGCTAGTAATACTTACACATGCAATTATTGAGCGACATTGAAAATTCGCAAAATTTCTTACATAAAGTATATATATTTGAGGCTAAATTCTGGGGGGACATTTGCATGCTTGTCCCCCCAGTCTAAATTCTGGAGGACGTGTCCCCCCTGTCCCCCCTGGTGGTTACGCCAATGGACTCAGGCTCTTCAAATTAAACACCTCTCGCATTGAATAAATTCAATATTTAAAACTAAAGCCTATACTCAAAATTACCTAAACTATAATTTAATTATAGTTTATTTATAATTAACTATAGTATAGTAATTATAATTATAGTTAATTATAATTACCTATTTATATTAACAAAACTATAATTTAATATGAAATAAATTAACACACCTGAAAGAGAAAACCCCCTCCCACGGCATACAACCCCACGACCAGGCACAGAATGGTGTTTGAGCCTATGATCTTGCAAGCCTTCTTGCAGGCCTCCTTTCGAGCCTTCCTAATCTCCTCTTCATCGGCGGCACTCTCGGCCTGGGCGGCTATGGCGTGTTGGTGATGAGGCTTCGCCTTGGAACGTCGAGCGTCCCGTCCCGGGTGAGCTTTGACGTGGAATGTCGCCATTTCCGGTTGATTTATTCCAGTAGAGTTACGTCTGGTAATTCATAAAATGTGATTAAATGCAGCTACAAACAGCATTAGAAGAGGTTAGAGCATTGCAGTAGAAAATGTTGAATATCTATTTTGTCGAACTCTTTAAAGAATGCTGTATGTCTGTGAATATTAATGTGGACAAAAGACTTCTCTTATTATGGATGATAGTATTTCGTGTAAGTACTCCTAACTGCACTAAAATTACGACAAATTCACTGATTAATATTGAATTGTAGTTACATATTACAGACTAACTTAGCCTACTTAGACAGTGCATTAGGACTTTAAATAAAATAATTTTAATATTTGTTTATTTGTATAAATCTGAGAGCAAAAATTAACTTCTACTTGTTTCTTCTATAACCCAAATGCTAAAAGAGACGGGAAGAAGGGTTGGATGGAACACAATCTGAGGGGAGATGGTTTACTGAAGAAAGTCATTGAGGATGGAATGAACGGAGGGAGAGACGGAGGCAGACCGAGATTAGCAATACTGAACGATTTGGGGATCCACTCGTGTCTTGACATGAGAAGGGCAGCGGAGGATGGATAGGAGTGGAGACATTATATACCATGGACCTGCCAGTAGGCAGTAAACTATAAGAGAGAGAGAGAAGAAGAGAGATGGCATCACTATAACATAAAAATAAAAGCGTTTTGGCTCATTTTATTCGATAGCTTTATTCCGCAATCGTATTCTAGTATAGTCAACTGGACCAACTTTCATATTCCAGCACATATAGCCTATATTTTAAGCCTACCGTATTGATGGTTCGAAACAAGTCTCCGTCACTAGCTTCCTTTCGCATGAAGACACTAGGGCCTACCATTAAACTAGACTTTTCGTTTTAGCTTAAGACCATCCTACCATTAAACTAGACTTTTCGTTTTAGCTTGAGACCATATTTATGGAGATAGAGAGACCCTGAAAAGATACCTTTGTGAAAAGATACCTATGTCGGGTACCACGATAGATACTATATGACGTAATTGAAGCACTAGGGGATACGTTTCAGAGGAAAGCTTGATCACAAGATGAATCAAAGCTCACGTAAACGTTTAGCTTTTCCTTTAATAGCTGACGACGCTCTGGATTGATTTCTCCACGGTACAACGACTCATAGGCTTTTGTTTCGTGTGAAATATAAAGTAACTGTGACGCCTGCACTTTAGAGAAAGCAATGTTGAGTCTGCAGCATAAGCAGTAGCAGCGGTTGACCGCCGCGCTGACGTCGTCTCGACGTCGTTATTTATATAGACTGCGTCAAAAAAATAAAAATGGCACCCCTTAGAAAATATTTTATAGTTATTGTACCTGATATCTGTTTGTGATGAAAAATATTCACGATGACGTCTGGTGCAATTCTGCGCATTTTCTCCAAATTTCATTACAATATGAGCTGCATACTTAGGGTTCTATCTTTTTTTGCACCACAACCCAACTGGTTTTTTTGCGAATTTAGTGTACCTTTCGCCGAATTGTACAGTTCTGGGAAAGCTATACGGATCTTTTGCTTTCATTTAAGCACCAGCCTATTTCTTGAATCTCCCATGCTTTGTGTATCCCCGATAATTTTCTAGATTAGTAAATTAGAGGCTTCGCAATAACCCAAAAATCTGGTCCACACTAAGAATAATTATTGCCATAATAAAGGTTTAACGTCCGTTTCCTCATCCAGGGATGATGTCAGGGACGTCCCCAGCTGCACACATCACTACAGATCAATTCACCCAGACCAATCTGCAAAAGAAATGTGCTAAGGAGAAGTAAGGTCCTAAACGAAAGCCAGTCCGGTGATCAAAAATGGTCAGGGTAGATTGATTATGTCTATGGTGGGAAAAGGTAAGTCTTACGGAAAAGGTATGGAAAGTCACCAGTGGATTAACATCCACTGGTGACTTTCCATCTTGAGCAACTTGACTATAACCTTTTTGGAAAACTCTATGTTATCCGGACTTGATATCTTTAGTTTATAATATTTGATAAGATATGAGATTTATTGTATTCTGAGCCCTAAACCACA
Source organism: Enchytraeus crypticus (assembly GCA_905160935.1). Taxonomy (NCBI): domain Eukaryota; kingdom Metazoa; phylum Annelida; class Clitellata; order Enchytraeida; family Enchytraeidae; genus Enchytraeus; species Enchytraeus crypticus. The sequence goes on from CAJHZI010000641.1 coordinate 180,084, forward strand.
GGATGTCAACTTCTTAAAAGAAGCATTACAGGTCATCTTTAATGAGCCACCCAAGCTTCTGTCATTAAGAGAATTCGCACGTTTCTGAAACGGTTTCATGCATTTTGGTTCCAAATAGATATTCCAAATGATGATAGATGTGAAAATAGATGTTCCAAATATCTATTTGAAACCAAAATGCATGACTTCAGCCGTTTCAGAAACCTGCCAAGTCTCTTAATGATAGAAGCTTGGGAAGTAACTGTTATAAATTTTATAACAGTTAGGGCCTACTTCGTTAGCATATTTTTAAATAAAGTAACAATAACAGTCTTTTAGGTCCAGTTGAGTAAATTAACATTAGTGCACCAGGCATAATTGTGTAGTGTGTGTGTGTGGGTGTGTGTGTGTGTGTGTGTGTGTGTGTGGGTGTGTGTGTGTGTGTGTGTGTGTGTGTGTGTGTGTGTGTGTGTGTGTGTGTGTGTGTGTGTGTGTGTTTGTGTTTGTGTTTGTGTATGTGTGTTTGTGTGTGTGTAGATTAAAAGTGATCAAAAACCCAGCTCTCCGGAACAGTAAACTCTGCAGAAACTTTCTTTATTTTATTTAATTCCTTTTCAAGTGTGTTCAAGACAGCTGAAAGATTTAAGTGCACTGCCTACTGGCAGGTCCATGGTATATAACGCTTAGAGTACACAATAGATCTTTTACCCTAGAGGGACTGATGATCATGCATGCACAAGTAGATACCGTACGGTGCGGCGCCTTTGTAATATTATACAGAATTCAACGCAGAGTCCACGTGTATAGGCCCTAACGGTTCGGCCTCCTATCATGAAATTACAACAACTAAATTATTGATATAAAAATTCTAAAATGCTCGGATCGATTATAAGCATAATTTTCTTCTCAGCAAGTTACCAACTCTCAACGAGAAACTCTGTCTTCGTCTAGTTAGACATAGATCTATTACACAATCACGGTTGTATTTATTATATTTTTTCAAGAGGATCGTTAGGGGCGCGCGAAGGCTCCCCACGTGATCATCGGGGCTTTATCATACGATGAGTTAAAACTGGGGAGTTAAAACTTTAATCAGGGGTTTAGACATCTGCAAGGGTGTCGACCCCCCGAACTTCCCTGGCCCTCAAACAAATTCAACCCTGAGCGAGCACAACATATACGTTACAGCGATTTCCTGCTTAGTTTCAGTTTTGTAATTATTGTTAATTAATCCTTCCTTTCGGTATTGACAAGTAATTGTTGCCTTTTGATTAGCGCACAGCGCAGATATAGGATAAATATTCCCTCACCGTAGGCTTTAGTTCAATTCTGACAGCATTCAGTCTTCCATTATTGACGTCCCTGACATCATCCCTGTGTGAGGAAACGGACGTTAAAATTTTATTATTATTATGATCGTTCATCCACATACTAACCGAGCCCTAGCTTCTTTAACTTCGATTATGATGAACACACACTACAGGTGAAAATCTTGCAATTTCATCAGATCGTTTGAGGTGAATCGATTTGTAGTGACATACGAATATAGTCCCTGGTTAAACTGGGATTTAAGGAAAGATGATGATGATGTTGATGATTTTTACCTTTCACTTAAGTAAATTTCTGATAATTAAATACTCTCCATAGACCTTTCATACAACTTGTTTACTTTGAAAAAATCACATTGTATATATTCTTATTCGATGGAGGGCGCCACTGTGCACTCAACCAACAGTTGACTGTTTTAGGGCAGGCATTTATAATGTAAGATATCTCATAAATGTAAGGTATCTTTTCTATATAGTTTATTTAGACATATTAAGTGTGAATTACGACATAATTTTATTATCATTTGGTAGTTAATTGAAATATAATTTCCTTTAAAATTTATAATTAATGTCATTCTCTTAATATACGCAGAAATACTTAATAGGTATTTGCATATGTATTAAACATTGCCTGCCTTCACACGCCCCCACCACTGCTCACCTGGCTTTGTTTATAATTCGTGCACAGTAATGTCTCAATAGCGCAATGGTTAGAGGTGTAGATAACGTCATGAAGTTTTAAATGAAAGATCCTGAGGTGAATTGAACCCTCGTGGGTTCGAATCCCAGCCGCGCTGATCTGAGAGTAAAATCTCGGGCATTCACTGGACTGGTTACACGGAAAATGGACAAAACTGCCTATCGGATTTAATATGTGGTATTAAAAGTGATAGATACCAACGTAGTTGATCATTTCACTATAATGTGTGTTATTATTATTATTACAGCTGCCACTATATATTATGAAAGGTCTGTACTTTTACTTTTACTAACCATTAACTTTACTTAATACTCCTATATTAAATATTAAATATTAATTTCTGAATTACATTCTCAGATTAGCGCGGCTGAGATTCGAACCCAGGAGGGTTCAATTCATCTCAGGATCTGTAACTTAAAACTTCATGATGTTACACCTACGCTATTATGCCATTCAAGTGAGAAACTTAAAGTATTAAGTTTCTCAGTTAATTGAGAATTTATTTATTTTGAACGGGTTTTCTCAAACTTGGATTTTTGCATTATTTTGGAGCTCTTTGGGCGTCGGCTTGGACTTCGCTTAATAATGCTTAATATTGTCATTTACGATTGTAGCACTTTAATTGTTGTTGTTGTTATTCTAATCAAGAGCAAAATTAACTAGCGGCGCACTCTGTCGACAAGCGGTCGACTCTCCACGTTCTTGTTTGTTGCATAGTTCGGTAAACACGTGAGTAATTAAATTCTTTTTAATATAATATTCCAATTTATTCGGTTTTTATTCGTGATTTTTAACTGCAATTACTTTGGTTTAGTTTAATTACGTGTCAACTAAAGGTTTAAGGCTGAAAAGGTTGTGATAGGAGTATGCTGAGAGATTTACTGTCATTTTCGTATCCCCTCAATTTCTTAAAGCGCCCACATCCAATTGTCATTGATTTTAGACAAAAATTAGATTAATTGCCCTTATTGGAATTTTAACTATAAATAGCTGCTAAATAATGCTAATTATGGAAAAATAAGTACACATGTTGTAAAGTCTGGAATTTCAGGGAGATAGATGTTTTAAATCGCAAGTTACGTGAGTGATTCATTCTAGAATTATTAATATAGAATGGTAGTTTTTTGAAGACAATGTTGGTAGTGTTAAAATAAAATTAGTTAAGTTTTGAAAGAAATGAGAGTACTTTTGTTCTTAAAATTTAAGTTTATTTCTTTTAAATTGAAATGTTTGGATTGGTGGAGCATATCGTTTAATATGTTTATGCCTCTATATCTAAACCTTTTCAATTACTTATCAATAAATATTAAAATAGAACTGTAGTAACCAGACTTTATTCATGATCTCGAAGTGTTTCGAATAGTAATGTTACTTAATTTTTTATTCATATGTTTACACACATGACAACCGCATGTGTTTACACAAAATTTCCTGTCTTAGTTGCTATGTTTGTTGTTTTTGTTATTTCCTTCCTCTCCGTGATTAGTAGAAATCATTACCATTTGAAGGCAAAGATCAAAGGCCTTTTGAATTGCAGCCGACCCAGATTTTAGAATAACATTCAAACACTCTCGGGATTTTTTATTATTTGTACCTGTTAACACTCGTCTTCCAAGACGGTCACCCTCTAAGTATTAACCGCATCCAACATCACTTCATTAAATATAATGATCATCTAAACTGAATGTGTTAAATCCTGCCCAAAAATCTTAGAAGCCTACTAATAAGAATTGATGAATCTAAAAATAAAACTAATTTGTTTTGATAATTGTTTTCTATTTGAAGATCTTTCTGATAAAATTTAAATATTTATAATTATACAACAAAAATTCTGACATTGATAGGGAATATAATATATTTAATAAAATGAAAATGTTTTTTTGGGCTCTGCAAGGAAATTTATTTATATGCGAATGCAAATTTTTTAATAGAGTGAGCTTTTTTTAGTTCATCTTTAAATTCTGAGCTATATCAACTTGATATGCTATAAAATATCAAATTAATTGTATTTCTTTGACCTGTAAGTATATGTAATACTGTTGTATTGTTTTGATTTTACAAGCCTTCTTATCTGAAATTCATCTTCCCTATTGTCCCTCACGTGCACTTCGTTCCACTGATGCCAATCTTCACTCTGTTCCAAATATTCTCACATCATTGGGCAGGCGTTAATTTTCTTATGCCGCATCCACAGTCTAAAACTCTTTACTTAATCATGGCTCTTGTACATCTCTTCCAACTTTCTCTGGTAAGCTTAAGACTTACCTTTTCCCACCGTATACACACTCTAACTATCCTGACCATTTTTGATCACTGGACTGGCTTTTGTTTGGGACCTTACTTCTCGGCACATTTCTTTTGCAGATTGGTCTGGGTGAATAGATCTGTAGTGATCCCTGATATCATCCTTGGAGGAGGAAACATTTAGTACTATTATTATTGTTATTGTTTTCTTGGTGATTTGATAGAACATATCTATAGACCTTTTATAAAACTTGTTTGCTCTGAAAAAATCACCTTGTATATTTTTTCTTTCGTTGGAGGCGCCACTGTGCAATCATCGGCATGATTCTTTATAATATAAGATATGCAATAAATGCAAGATAACCTCTCTAGAGATTTTATCTAGAGATAAAATATAAATTGCGTTCTTATTTTATCATCATTTGATAAGTAATTTAATTTTGGTTTTTAAAAAAAATTTATTTAATGTTCTGTTAAATAAATAAATATAATAATAAATAAAGGTTTAACGTCCGTTTCCTCATCCAGGGTTAATAAATGAAGAAATATATCTCGTTATAATAAACAAGCCCCACCTGGCTTTATCTATTTGCTGAACTGAACTGCCACTACATGTTTAAAAATTTTATAGACGAATATGTGTTTAAAAAGAAAAACATTTCAAGTAATTTGTTATAGAATATGCTGCATTTAATATTTTAATATTTACAATTTAATTAAATCTACTAAGTTATTGTAAATATATATATGATATGACAGTTATAAAGTAGTGTCCGTTTGCTATTTACCTTACTTTTTTACAGCCACCTGACATTTTTACTAAATGTTTTGTGCATGTTTTGCAGCGCTGCAGCTATTTTAAAATTTTCTCTAACCTGCTAGAGGAACGTCTCAATGGCCGACGCTGGAGATCACGATCATGACTTCACCGAGGCAGGCTCCGGTGCTTCGGAGACGTTCCCCATGCAGTGCTCGGCCCTGCGCAAGAACGGTTTTGTGGTGCTCAAGGGCAAGGCCTGCAAGATTGTCGAGATGACGACATCTAAAACTGGCAAACACGGTCACGCTAAGGTATCAGATGTTGTTAGCTAATTAGATGTTACTATTAGACGTTGCTTTTGTTTTATATTTATAGGATATATTCATTGCTGAAGATGAATATCATAAACTACAGAGTAATTTTACAATTTATGTTAGTATTTTCTCTAATTTGGAGCTGTAGTATATTTAACGCTGGATCTTGTTTTTTATATAACGTTTTATAATGGATTTTTTTCTTGCAATTTGTCGACATAAAGTATCTCATTTCTAGCACTTTATCCTTTCAAAAATGAATAAAAATGTAGTTTACTGCGGGATGTAATATAGCATCCTTCTGGTTTAAGTAATGAATATACTACATAATTATTATAATATCGGTTATAGATTAATTATTCGTTCATTCAGTGTTTTTCTTTGACTTGGAATTTATAATTTAGCTGCTTTGGGATATCTAGGTGCACATGGTAGGAATTGACATATTTACTGGCAAGAAGTGTGAAGATATCTGTCCATCCACTCACAATATGCAGGTGCCAAACGTTGTGCGAAAAGAATTTGAGGTTGGTACTATCTATGAATTATGTTGCATATTAACAAATTCAAGTCTGTATTGTATATAAATTTTTTTAATTTCAAGAAATTTTCCAGCTGTGAAAATCTATCGATGTTACTCTTGTTGTGTCCGGGTTGCTGAAAACTAAACCAACCATAGACTGCACGCGCTGTAAAAGGCTACAAAGTACTAAGATCCTAACCAACGACAGAAAGGGCATTCGACAGAAAGGGCATTGGTTATCATCCAGGATCCGGTAATTGCTCTTGCATTTTCTAAATTCTGATCCTAGCCAAGCTGGGATTCAAGGGAAGGTGGTAATAGTTATGGTGGTCATTTATTAATGCAAATATATTTAGGACATTAGAGTTGGGAATGTTAAATTTTGTTAAACCCTTATGAAAACAATTGCCTATGTAGTAACTGATGGCTGAGTTTGTAGTGCACTAGCCTATCAGTGATAAACAAGATACCATGGAATTGAAATGCAAATTGACTGTCTCAGATACTCTACCTTCTGGTATAGACTCTTTGCTAAACTTAGCTCTATTGTACAAAGTTCTATTTCATCCTATCTAAAAGAAAGTATCTATTCAGATTTCTATCTAATTGCCTAAAGCAAATTAGACATTACATCCATGGCAGTCTGTGATAAATGTTACTGTAGAATCGTTAATATTGATCATCACTGGTTGGAACCAGTGGCGAAGTTGGTAAGATACCTGACCGCGAATCAGTATGTGCGGGGTTCAAATCCTGGGCTCGCCTGTCACTGACATCGCCTTCTAGTGAGGAAACTGACGTTAACATTAACTTTTAGCTTTAGCGTCATCAGACGAATTTGTTTATTTGTGAACGTTGCAGGTGGTGGACATAACTGACGATGGATTCTTCAGCATGATGAGTGATGATGGAGACATGAGAGACGACCTCAAGCTGACTGAGAACTGCAGCCACTCGACCACTGATCAGGTCCGTGAGCTCATCACTCAGGCTGAAGGCAGCGGAGAGCGCGTCGTGGTTAGTTTATCTCTCTGTGTATTTCTCATGTCTTCTGATATTCTCTACATCTAACAGTCTGTTATCTGGCAGCTATCTTTGTTATCTCTCTCTCAGTATTGACACTATGGAGGTTAGTTTTTTTTCAGCTATACATCGATACTGTTATCTCTTCAATTAGAAACTTTATTTTGAAATCTTCGCCCACCGAGCCTGAATCCTACTTGTAATTTCGTTTTCTAAATCCCCTTCATTCTCTACTGTAGACCCCAAACACTTAAGTCTGTTACCCTCCTTAGCTTCACCCCGTGGCTTATTACTCTATATTCGTTTATCAACGTTTAAGTATCATTAATCATTGTTTATGTACACCTTAAAAACAGTACACTTCCTGTTTATGTACACTGTATGTGCTCGATTTTAGATCTCGATGCTGAAGAACTAAAATTTAAATGGAATATATTTCCTGTCCTTTTCAAAAAGTTTCTTACTGGCCTATACATAGTGCTAAAACTCTATGAGTAAAGGCACCTGGAGTATGAGGATGATCTTGTAAATGTAAAAATATAAAAAATATCGAGCTAGCCTATTAGTACCGTACGATATCGTCGCAGAAAGTCACTTTTTGATTTTATGACCCATTTTTCCTCAGATATCTGAGTTGAATTCAGATACTTGTGATGAAGAAGATATCTGCTGAGACTCGGGCGTTTATCTTTTGCGTGAATTAAAACTAAATTGTCACCAGGCGGCTGACATTCAACCGGCACAGGTGGCTCCTGCCAATAGGAGGGCGTGAAATCCGCGCTAATGTTTAGAATTCTTGGAAATATACTGTTACAGACTCGAGATAAAGTTGATAATAGAAAAGCTTCATAAAATGCAAAAAGCAGATTTTTAGTTTTTTCATCGGATAAAGTCAAATGGTAGAGTTTTATACAGGCGAGGATATCTTCCCCTTCATAATATTAGGCATATATCTGCAACCATTAGGATTACTATGTAGTTCTGTTGACACTGATGGATTGATATTGCTCAGATAAAAGATGTTAAGGAATTTATTGAGATTAAGGCAAACCAATTTTGAATCAAAATGCACTCTAATTTGTTAATAATTCTGTGACTCACAAGTCGGTTGTGAGGCTATTTAAAGAGGATGTGCTTCAACTATTTATGCCATGATCAAGTCATTGTTTACATGACAAGTCACTGTTTTGAAGGCACTTTGGGATACAGTAGTGAGATATTCTGCTGTGCTTGTGTTGTAGGCTACTGTGTGGAAGGCTCTGGGAGAGGAGGTGGTGAAGGAATTGAAGGTGGGCAAGGCTTAAACATCTGTCAACTGCTATCAACATCCGTCAAGGGATTACTTATGCTGACGTTTGATAAGCAGGCTAGTGGCACATGCTAAAAGCTCATGCTAATAGCACTGTGCATGTAGAGACGATAGGTAACGATAAGTAAACTGTGCTGAGTCAGTAACGTTCTGTCTGATGTTGCGATTTCTATCATGTATTTGCCATTGCTAGTTAAACTGCTTTACAATTTAGGTCTGTGTTATTGGCAAGAGTTCTGTTTAAATGCTCGAACACTTGTGAGAGGTTTCTTTGTTAAGAAATTGGTTTGAAGAATTTGTTTTGTTGAACTTGCTAGTAAGTCTTGATTGATTTTAAGACGCATTTAACTGAATCTACGGTACAGCGCGGTCATATGTACTGGATCAGTGATTGTTCTTAGCTATGTTGTTCTGATATTATCTTCAGCTGAAGAACCGGGCGTAATAGTTCTCAATCATTGATGGATTGAAAAAGAGATTGCAATTAACAGTTGATCTGCTCATATGTCAGGGTGGCTCTAATGTTGTTGTAAGGATTTTCAAATGGATGTTTAATACTTGCGTTTGTTATTGATTCATGATCTGTAGTAAACGAATTACTATGCATATGTTAAATAGAATAGGGAGTGTCACATCTTGTTCAATCATCAGGTGTTGCTGGTTTCACGTGTACTGTCGAGATATATTTTATCTGTTCCTGTAACACTTCTGTCACTGAAGCATCTGCTTCTATTGAGCACATTTGCCACGGGTTGCCATCGACTGGGCTGGTTCATGGCTCTCATCTAATGAATTAGTTTGCCGTCTATGTTGAAATCTTGGAAGGGCCCCTTGTTTGTTGCTACTGCTCATTCACACTCAAGGGCAGATTCAGTTACCAATCAAAAGTCTGTTTAAATAGAAAAGATTTGATTTAAACATGCTGTTTTTGCTTGCTTTCGTTTTGATAATAAAAAATAGTATTTCTTTGTTTAACGAGCTACCTAGGTCAATATAGATTGCTATCATGTATTTCAGGAATTTATTTTTATAATATTTCTTTTACTGGTACGTCTCAAAAGGCTATATACTTGCCTATATCATAGAGTCTACAGCAAGACTCTATGATATAGTTATATCATTAGAAGATTCAAATTGAACGATTTAAACATACGATATTTGTGATATCTATTTCACCAGAACACATTTCTGTGGATGTATCACAGAATAGCTTAGATTTTACGAGAACTAGTGAAGAGTTGCTAATTCAGCTGTTGTACCTCGAAAGTCGGTTTTTTCTGACCCAGGTGCAATTAAACGAAGTCGACAAGAAAGATTTTTGAAGCAACCTTCATATTTATAAAAATCTGCTAATTGGATATAAATATGGTAGTCACGAAATGCTGGTAGCAGAATTAAATGTCACTTGTTTATTCTCACTATAAATTTTAATGCTCCTTTAAACATTTGGTTAACAAAGACAAATTCTTTTTAAATTTTTGATTTGATTAAAGCTACTTATTTAATTTATCGCAAGGGATGCCTGTTTCGTAACTTAAATACCTACAAAACAAAATGGATATATCAGTAGAACGTAGGGCTTCCTTGATTAGTTTATATCCAGCATTGGGTTGAAGAACAGTGCTATTGTTTAATGAACGAATTGGCTAGCGATCTTTCTAAGTAACTCACATTTGGCTCATAATTTCCCGTCAATGTGGCTTCGTTCGCGTAGACTGGTCGTAGTTCTCAGCGGTATACGATTGAAGCATAAACGGGATGCGTAATTTGGAAGTTCTCTATATGGAATGGCCTACTTAGAAGTTGGTCTAACTTTAACCTTCTTGTCAAGTAATTGAACACCATTTCAAAGAGGTATGTACCATAGCGAGTCTTATAAGCAAATGTAAAACTTTAATGTACTTTCAAACCAAACGGGTTTCCTTGCATTTGAAAAAACATTCTAAAATATTCTCTCTCTCTTAGTGCACTGCCTACTGGCAGGTCCATAGTACATAACGCCTCCACTCTTCTCTGTCTTCCGCCTTCCTCTTCATTTCCACATATGAGTGGGTCTTTAAATCATATAACATACCTAATCTCGGCCTGCCCCTGCCTCTTTTCCTTCCATTCTACCTTCTATGACCTCTTTTAATAGACCTTCTCCCTCAGAATGTGTCCTATCCATCTCTTCTTCCTATTTCTTAATACATTTATCAACTGTCTATCTGTGCCAACTCTCTCTAAAATATGTTTTCTAAATTATTTAAAAGTTATTCCTATCATGGGCCTACGCTATGTTTTGTGCTATGTTCTGCACGTCTCACGCTAGTAGGGGCCTACAGTTTATCTCCATGCTTAACAGTAATCGTTGTTTTTTTAATGTCTCAATAGCGCAATGGATAACGTCATGAACGTTTAAATGACAGATCCTGAGGTGAATTGAACCCTCGTAGGTTCGAATCCCAGCCGCGTTGATCTAAGAATAAAATTTCGGACATTCACTGGACTGGTTATACTGAAAATGGATTAAATTGCCTAACGGAATAAACATGTGGGGTTAAAAAGTGATAGATATCAACATGTTGATCATTTCACTATAATACGTGTTTATTATTAGTATTAGTAGGCCTAGCGCGGCACATTCCAGCTGTCAGGGATTTACTGATATATATAAGCTTACGTCATCCGGGGGTCAAGCAGTGGCAGGCCCGGCGAAAAAAGTAAACTATATTTTCATTGATTCTATGGCAATTTCTATGTGCCAATATGTTTGTAAGGGCAGTGGTTTGGGGGGGGGGGTACTAGAGGAACCTTAGTTCCACTAGCTCAAAAATGGGATTAGGGCCCATATTTGGTATACTAGGAGCCCTGTATAAAGGAAGGGGCCCGAAAATATTGATAGTTTCACTAGCTCTCAATTTTCACTTTAACCACTGTCACTGTACGTATAAGAGGAAAAAGGTTGGAACTAAAAAATGCGAACTCTGTCCCGGAGCAGTGGAGCAAAAAGACTTGGCTGGGAGCCCCCCCCCCACCGCCTAAATTAGGTCACTTTTGCAATTCGTCTAGATCAGCTGAGTTTCTTCAGAGGTGAAACAATTAACGCAATTTTTTCCAAAACAAAGAAGATTTTAGATTTTCCTCTCACTTTATTACGGGTATGAGTGGGGGGAGGTAAGATACGGGGATACACTCACTTTAAGCGGAGCGCAGTAATGAAAAAATTCTGAGTCCCCCCACATCATTTTTTCTGGTAACGTTGTCACATGTCCCGAAGAATGCGGAGCGTAAGCAAAAAATGTGTACACTCAAAAAAAAATTTGGCCCCACCTTAAAACATTTCTAGATCCGCCCCTGCGGTCAAGGTTGGATTTGTTGAGGGGTTCGATCTCCTTGTTCGGGTTGCAGTTGTCTCTTCCTCATCGTCGTAAATTGCCTGAAATTATCTCATGATCACTAATTATTGCTCGTGCATTCTAATGTGAAATAACAGTTAGCCCTACTGTTGAATTAATTTTCTGCATTTTTTCATAGTTCGGAAACACTAATTGCACGTGCGCTTTATCTAAATTTGAATAACGAACACTGCTGTACGAGTAGAATTTTGTATAGACCCTTAATCGCTTATAATTGTGCGTTCAACTTGCCAGCAGTTCTACAATATTTAGCAAATACAATGCTCTCAGAAATATGTACGTTACTTTGGCAAAGAGCCAATAACGATTTATTATAAGCCTAAAGAGTCTATGAAAAACCCTAATTATTTGTTAGGGGAAATCGAGAGTTTGTTGAAGAGAAACTGTAGACTCAACCTACTGAATGTAAGCCTCTATAGCTTTAAGGGTAAGATATAAATATTTACTGAGAGATATATCTCTGAACATTTAGGCTCAGATAGGGTTGGGCCAAACTATGCTTATCGTCCGGTTTTCTAAGCGCAAGGTTTGCCCCGCCAAATATTTCTCTCCGCCCCCTCGACACACAAACAAGAGCCGAAGGGGAAGTGCCCCCTTCGCTATGCCATTTATTAAGCTTAAAATTTAAGTGCACGCATTGTTTAAAGTATTTGCTTCTATTAAATGTTTTCCAAGATTAAAACCTGGCAACGCTGCTTAAGCCCGTCACGGCAAATTACTATTTATTAAGTATTTGTATATTCTAAAGGAACAAGAGACCACTGTTATTTTATGTTTGTCGAAAAACAAAGCAGCCAGCAATACTTTCGTGTGGAACCCTAAGCTAGAATCGGGTGCGTCACGTTTCGATAGCTTAGGTTTGTCTACTTTGTAGACCAACTGCAGTGCGTTAAGCCGTATTATCATTGTAATATTGAGTTAGATGAGACTATTTGATATAATCACAAGGGTGGGTTGTGGTTTAAGTCACGAAGATCATTGTGGTTCTTAGGTGAAATAGTTCGATCAGTACTCCTTTGAGTGATGGTCTGTTAACTGAATACTGTAGATCTTCGTATTCATTTTAAGTTCATATTTTAAACCCTTTCAGTGATAACATCATATATATTAATTTTATATTGCGTCACAAGAGCATGTAGGATTATAATTACGTTATTATAATCAGCTTTTCCGATCTAGAGCCTGACCCCGCTGTTTATGAATCTTCGGTCTTTTAGTAGGCGGTGATGCTACACCTGTGCAATATCACCGTTGGCTGTGTTGATTTAGTAGTCGGTGGTGCATTGCGGCATTCAGAAATCCTCAGCGACGTTAGTCGACGCTCGGCGACGTTAGTCGACGCTCGGCGACGTTAGTCGACGCTCGGCGACGTTAGTCGACGCTCGGCGACGTTAATCGACGCTCAGTGATGCTCAGCGACTCTCATGCTCAGCGACGTTCAGCGTCGTTATACGACCTTCAGCATATGAAAGTCAATTTTTAGTTCCCTTAGTTTTCTTAGGCACTGCACGCATAATCCTAGACACATAAGTCAATAAGATAATTTTTTTATTTAAGAAATTCTATTAAAAGAAAGCTGCACGGTAATTATAATAAACGAATTAGGTCAATATAGAGCCTAATAAAAAGACAAAAGGTACTAATAATCCTGCTATATGAGGAAATCGTAAAATCTACTAAAGCAATAGGCCTAACTAAAACGAAAAATATCTGAAGCATAAGCCCTATATATGCATGTACTCTATATGTCATGAACACAGACATGGCAGGCAAATAATTCAGTGCTTCTTTTGCAGGTAATCATCTGTCTTATACACTCATATCAGACTTGACGGTGAAGATATATTTAACTATAAGAGATCGCTCAGTTGAGCTCAACGAAACTATGAAATCAGCACAAATCTCCATCTACGTCTGGTTGGCTTTCTCAGGTAGGTTTAGGAGCATTGTTTGAATTCTCGGTTGTTTTGTGGGTATCTACCCTCCACCACTGTTTTATTGCGCCTGTTAAGAATGCGCAAGATGTCATGCGTTTGGAAAAGAGGCAGAAACGTTCTCACTCCCGTCAAACATCTCATTTAAAGAAATGCAACATATTCTATTAGTAGGCTAACTATTAGCGATTTGAGGTTAAATAGAAATTATATCCAGTTCGGTGATCATTCAACAGGATATGCAAGTCCTCGTCTGTTTAAACTTCAGGATAATTTAGGTAATTATTTAGGCTATCAATCCGGAATACTTAAACTTTTTATGTCTAATCATCTTTCCCGTGAATCGAACCAATAGACTGCAAAATAAAGGTCCATAGAATCGCTCAATCTCATAATAAGCTACTTTTTACTTATATGACGCACCATTCTATAGCAAAAGACACCGAGTTTTTCAGACATTCAAATTAGGTTACAGAATTCAATACATCTCTCTGTTGTGTCCTTGCCACTGCATTATTAGAGTCCGAACGAATCTTGCGCTCTTTTTGGAGGCGACTAAACCCGATTGATTAAGGCAATGAATCATTATTTAATCATAGCTAAGCCTACAGAACAACCTAAGATAGTATGAAGTCATATTTACAGCAACAACTTCTTAATCTGAGTGCAGAATCTGGTGGAGGCTTTATTCTTCATTGCGTACTAAACAGGAAAGCAAAGAGAGCAGGATTTTAAGTTTTAAACCTGCCATTCTGAAAGGATTAAATGATCTAGTAGGTCTATAATATACAGTGTAGATCTCGAGGTTCTAGTGTAGGATAAGTGAAATTCTCTGATACTAAAAAAACCATCGACTGTTTTCTGGCTATCCTAGTTCAATTATTTTTAACTACTATTTTATAATTTAACGGCTCTGTGCATTTTGACTGTGTAATGGCTGTGTTAAATTTAATAGTTTAGCTGTGTACGACATTATTAATGCTTAATAACTACATGTAGCCTACTTTACTCCATGGTGCAAAATATAAGTAAGAAATGTTGTTTAACCATAGTGATTTATTTAATCCTCGAATTGGAGTATTGATACTTTTAAGTCAATTTTATTAGATTTATATATGCCAGTATGAGACTTAAGCAGTTTGCTGATTGCTTTAGTCTTTATCAATGACTAGAAATAATGTGAATGCTTCAATGTCTTGTGAGTAGGCCTAGGATATAGGCAATTTGAGTCCAGTTGGAATGTACATGTATATAAATGTACATGTATATATAAGCCTACATGTACATGTACAATACTGTATAAATTAAATTTTTCTGTTCTGCAAGGAGTGCTTCTGTCTTCAGTGTTGGCTCAAACCACTAATTCAACGGCAGGAGCAACAACTACCACGAGTTTGTATGGAGAGTTTATATTGATCAAATCAATGGATATCTAATTAACTAACCTAGAGCTATCTAATCAACAGATCGACATATATCTAATCAATAAAATTATACAGCCCCTGTTAACGTCAGTTTCTTCTCTGGAAAGAAATATCAGTGACGGGATAGCCCAGGATTTGAACCTACACCTAGGACTACTGATCCGCGGTCGGATATCTTATCAACATCGCCACTGGCTCCAGCCTGACTGAGCTATGCATAAATGAGCAGTGCGGCAATTGACACGATAATTACATAGGTTTACACTAAATAAAGCAGCAATGACAGAAAATAATAATGGTAAAGCAAAGCAAAAGGTGGTAAAGATAAGGTTGACGTCAATTTCCTACTCGAAAGCAATGTCAGGGACGGGCGAGCCCCGGATTTGAACCCCGCACATAGGGGACTACTGATCCGCGATCGATCGTCTTACCGACATCTCCACTGGCTCCAGCCAACGATCGAATATTAATGAATTACAAGAATTTTAATCAACTATATGCACTTACTATTGGATTAATTTAATTTTTTATTATCTGAGATTCGAAATCATGTCTTTGCTTATCTTACTTGATGGATTCGCAATCCAAATCATTAAATTATTCTTTCCTCGCTGCATTGGCTTACTATTGCGCACTTCATTATCTCAATTGGGCCTTCATTATAGATTTCTAGTTGTCATTTATTTCTTTTGTCTTTTCAATTAGCCCTTGAATCGAATAACTCTAGCTATTAACCAATATTTGAAGTTAATTTTTTTTGACGCCATTAAATTGACTTTAATAATCATGTTATGTGCATAAAGAAATAATCTAATCCATAAGACTTCGTTCATTCTGACCGGATAGATATCATAAAGTATATATATTTTATAGTATTGGAATTAATTGACACTTAATTTAGTAGGTGGCAGCACATGTTTCCGAATGTCGACAGGCTATACATCAGAAGCGTTCGAGAAACAAATATTAAAATGTATTGAAGAGAGGTGTAACCTCTCTAAAAGAAATTAAGAGGATTCTGTTTACAAAAGTAAATTAATTACATCAATGCTATCTAAGTGAATGATTAACATCTCTAAAGGGTCTTAATTTTTATGATGTTCTTATTGCTTAATGTGTATAATTTAATAGAGTACAAGTAGCCTATACCATGCAGCAACATCTCTATACAACAATTACTTTCGTTTACTTCAGTTATCTACATACAATAAAACCTATACCTGATCCTACATACAATAAATAAAATTAAATAGAAACCTACATTCAAAACAAATATAAAATAAAAATCTGCATACAATAAAACAAGCAGTATACACAAATGTACATAATATCAAGCACCACAATGTGACAAATATCATACATGAAAAGCATAATACCATAATACTTAAAATATTAATGTGTTATAATGATACTGTATGTCTTAAAATGTATTATAATGAAGTAAAGTCTATTCTTTAATTCTGTTTACAAATTTTAACAGGTACAACCGCGGGTTGGAACAGCGCCTACCTGATACCCATACTGATCGGAGTGATGCTGTTGCTGGTCGTATTCGTAACGGCTTGCTCCGTCACCAGAATGTCTCCAACCTTCGCCACAGCTAAAACCGCCACTAACATCCCGTCCTACCCATCTCCACAACCATATTACTATCCGGAAAGGGCTTACGGACACAGATTTTGAAGGAGCTCTCCGCATCAGTTTATAACTTTTACGGATACGTCCGTTAGAGTTGAAGCTTCCGCTTGATTAAATGAATTAAAACAGAAATGACACCAAAAGGCTTATGTTCTTATAATTTAACTTACTTTGTAATTACTTTTGAACAAATTTAATATCAAGTCTCAAAAGCTTGGGCTATTACTACAGATATATTTGCGTTTCAAATATAAATCTACTTTTATTTAAAAATATTTAACACTAATGAAATACGCTACGCATAATTGTCAACTAATGTTGTGTTTAAAATGAATTATCTATTGTGGTTCATCGAAATTAATTTCTGCGTGTTTTTAATTAACTGCAAAGATTTCTGTCAATTGATTATTGTTCGTGATTGAAGTCAACTATGTAGCTCATATCGATTTTGCATTGAATATAATGTCTCTAGAGATACTCTCCCTAAAGATATTGTCTCTAGAGATACTTTCTCTGTATGGAGATACTGTCTCTAGAGATACTGTCTCTAGAATACTATCTCTGCTAGTATATATACTGTCTCTGGAGATAATGTCTCTGCAAGGAGATACTGTCTCTAAAGATACCATCTCTGCAAGGATATACTGTTTCTATAGACTGTATCTGCATGGAGATAATGTCTCTGTATGGAGATACTGTCTCAGGAGATACTGTCTCAGGAGATACTGTCTCAGGAGATTCAGGAGATACTGTCTCAGGAGATTCAGGAGATACTGTCTCAGGAGATTCAGGAGATACTGTCTCGGGAGATACTGTCTCGGGAGATACTGTCTCGGGAGATACTGTCTCGGGAGATACTGTCGCAGGAGATACTGTCTCAGGAGATACTGTCTCAGGAGATACTGTCTCAGGATATACTGTCTCAGGAGATGCTGTCTCGAGAGATACTGTCTCAGGAGGTAATGTCTCAGGAGGTAATGTCTCTGCATGTAGCGAATCTAAAGTCTCTAAAGACACTATCTCTGGAGTTGCTGTCCTCAGAGATTCTGTATTCGGCAATACTGTCAGGTTCATTATTCGTTCGGCTTCATTTGATTTCAAATAGGGCCTACAAATGAAAACCTATAGCAACCTGTATATTTACATTTTTATCTCTAAACTTCGTTACAGGATTATCTGCAGCAATGCATCGTTAAATTGTAGCTCTACACCTCACATTTTCCTGAAAAAACTATCCCATGAAAGGCCTACAGGTTTGTAAGTAAGTTAACAAACCTACGCAAGCATCAGACTAAGCATATGTCTTTAGTTTAGTTTACTAAGAAGTTTTAAACTAAACAGTACAATGATGGTTAATGACTCGAGGCTTAAATGGTATTCAAGCTTAATCTACAGTTATCAAGCAAACTTAAGTAAATTCGAGTCTCTGTTAAAATTGAATTGGCACGAATCTTAAAAAGTAACCACACTTACTCGCTATATTTAACTTATCTCACTTATCGCTGTATTTAACACATCAGCCTTAAAAGCCCAAGTGAAGCCATATTGTACAACACTCATGCGTGATATGATTGATGATTTTAAACTGCACGATGTTTTTTGTAGGGCTTTAGTAAAACAGGTTGCTAAACCATTTGACATAAAGTAGGTTATAAACCGGTCGAACGGCATGTACATACTATATCCATAGAGAAAAAAGCTGAGAATATTATTTATTGGAATAATTATATGCCATGGGTCTGCCATTCCGCATGACATAGAGAAAAAAAGGAGAGAGAAAGAAAGAAAGAGAGACAGAGACATATATAGAGAATGAGTGAGAGTAGATAACTTGATTAATCAACGAAAGCCTACACTCCTAATATTACATCTTAAAATTTTTCGGACGTCATAAGGTCCTAATGGAAACATGGATTTGATATTCGCCAACATTTTTCAGATTATCTTTTTTATTTCCAGAACAGTTTATTTGTTACAAACAAACGCAACACAAGAGATCAAAAGACACAAAAAAGCAAAAACACCATGAAACTGCAAATCCAAAACGAGTTAATAGCGAATTTAAGGAGTTCACTTTAGACGTCTTCAAAGAAATAGTTAAAACTAATCTAGAGGAGAAACAAACACCGCAATGAGTTTTAATAACTCTGTTGAAATTACAAAGGATAGTTCATGTAGTGTAAATAAAAATATTTACATCGTTACATATTTGCATATTTAATCTTTCTCTCTTCCTAGTCTCCTGCAAAAAACTAGGAAGAGAGAAATGTATATGCGAAAATAACGAGAGACTGTGAAAATGTATATGCACTGTGAAATGTATACACTAACTGGTTCATCCTTTTTTTAGAGGATAGGATTTAAATCTTAGGCTTTTGCAGTAGTTTCCGTTTAGCATACTCAGTTCTTTTTTAATTGCCTCATTGCCTCTTAGAACAAGTCCAATTGTTCCATTCTTTGACGACCCGGGTACATTGTGGAAATTGCGATCAAATTGAATGAGAGTTATCTGAGATCGAAGAGTGAAAACGACAAGGCTTTCTAAGGAAATAAAATATGTATTAGATAATGAGAATGACTTGAACAGATGAAAATAATAGTTAATGTTATCAATAATAAAATAATAGTAACTTTTGACCCGCTTGCCTTGGAATTTGAATTGAGCTGTTTCGATTTATTTTTCTCTTGTGGTCTCTGTATACTAAGTCGTCATCGTGTGGTGCTTTGGCACCTGTTTATGCGAGATTCTGTATGAAGCGTCCCTTCCCTGGTACCGCATGTTGAATTTTTATTGATTGATTTATTGGTTGATTGATTGATTGATTGATTTACTGATTGATTGATAGATAGATTGCTAAAAAACCGCAACAGAAATACAAACACGAAACGCAACGAATCCGACTACAAGGTGAATATTGACAAAATATAATACCGTTACTCAAAAAGCTCCACGTTTATAGTCCTACATGTTGATTCACGTAGATTGCTTGCAGTTTGTAAAAATGGTCAAGCGAAATGGAATTAAACAAATTTAGCCTCCTGTAATCCAATGGTCAAGCCAAAATACTATTACTTCTAGAGTAATTTCAGAATGACAGGGTCAAATACATGTAAATGTGTAGATTTTAAAGGAGCAAGGAGATTTTCTTACATATAAGCAATGTACATGTACGTAACTAATAAAACTACGATTTAATTAAGGACACCCGCTTAAACGACCGTTTCCTGCTCTAATGTCATGTCAATGACGGAAAGATTACTGGATTTGAACCTTGTGCCTACTGATCGCTGTCGAACAGCTGCCAACCGGACGTTAACATAGTCAATTAATTTAAAACAAAGAGTGTAAAATAGTAAAATCAATTAATCTCATTTTAACTACTTCATGCTGATTTTTCAGTATCAACAACAATATCTTTTCTTACAAATATGAAGTCTTCAACATACAAATGCAGAGCCGTGTTCGCATGTTTAATATCTTTATGAATGCGGAATCCCTTATCAATCATAAAGTTTGCAGTTGCATTCTTACCAACCATATCATGACCATACTCTACAGACATCACGTCAATTGTTACTTTATCGAATGGTAAAGTTTTAAGGATTGAAAACTCCACTCCTTCCACATCCAAACTGAAGTAGTCAATATGGGAGACGTTGATCGCCAGCATGATCGTCTCAAATGGAAAACATGGAACGATCTTCGCTTTGGACTCTTTCTGCAGGCTGACTCTTCCTTGACCACCGGCGTCCCCATGAAATGGGAGCTTAAAATTAAACATGTAGAACATCATTTTAGTCACAGTCATGGTCACCAAACATGTCTTTCTCATAAATACTACTTATACATCTAAAAAGTTATAGTATGATTGTGTAATTGTACATGTTGTACATTTAGAGAAAAGAAATAAAATTATATTTAAGTCAAATTAGCGCGTCATTGGCTATTACGTGAAAGAAAATTTCTGAAGAAACACAGTACAAATTCAGTGATCAAACTTACAGAAAATCTTAAATATGATTTTACTATTTGAACCATAATATTCTTTGTTAACCTTCGTTATGCTTAAAGAACAACTTGTTTCTTTACTTTATCTTATCCAGAGTTATATGAATAAATGTCTAAAATAGTGGTTTTTAACAATATTTAAATTGTTGAATTTGTTGAAAACAGCTCTTACCTCCGTGACGTAATCATAAGGACTGAGACAGGCGTTAATGCTCCAAGACTTCCTATTTTTACCGAGAAGCTGAGCGTAATAGTGCGGGTCAACCTCAACCAAAACGCCAGTCCACTTATACTTGTTTTCCAGCCAAAAACTATTTGATGATCTCTCTCCATCCAAAGCACCGCATTCAAAGAAAAATCCATTTTCCTGAAACGATTAACAGAGATTAATACATGTTTAAATGCAAGTTGAAGCAAAATCTCGCCACCTAAACAGTTCTTAAATTATTGGCGTTAGAACCGTAAAATTTGGGATGCAACAATTTCACTGGAAAATTTTTCTCCTTCAAGTGGGTTAGCGCATAAACCGTAGTCCTAAATTGAATCATCTCAGTTCCAATATTATTTTATTGAAGAAAGGCATCTATACGGGTATCACATGTGTCATAGCTTTCATAATAAAATAAATCGCCGTGTGGAACGAGATTCTTAATGAGGAAGACAATAAATTAAGAAAACTTAAGAATGTACACATGTTCATTGATAGTAACTGCCATGATCCTGTGAAGCAGTCTCGAAGACCGGTTACCGGCCAACAACTGCTGGAGAAAATGTCGAAGATTACTAGGCTGGAGCCAGTGGCTAAGTCTGTAGACACTCGACCGCGGATCAGTATGTGCGGAGTTCAAATCTTTGTCTCGCCCGTCACTGCCGTCGCTTTCGAGTGAGAAAACTAACGTTAACCTTAGCTTTTTTAGCTTTTTTTACTAATATCATTAATATTGACCTCGCAAAGTACTGTACACTTACATTTTTGCAGATCTGCATGTGTTTCAATTCATACCACAGAGTCGCACTTTAAACAAACTTTATACCTTTGTGGAAAGCAGCAATAATTATTTTGAATTAATTGTCCAAAGTATTATTCGCAAAGATTTATAAACTCGACTAAAGCCTAATACTGTTCTCTTATCACACGAGATACATTGTCAGTAAACGACTTGAATTGCATGCTTCCTTTCATGCAGATGTGCACGTATAGCATCCGCTGATTTGCCACCGAAGTAAGTTTTAAGTTAATTTCTAAACTTCTATGAACGGCAGCTGAGCCTTCTCTTCCCTCTTTCTCTCTTACTTTCTCTCAATCTCTCTCTCCCTCTCTATCTCTCTCTCCCTTTCTTTCTGTCTCTTTCACTCTCTCTCTCTCTATCTCTCTCTCTCTATCTCTCTCTCTCTCTCTTTCTCTCTCTCTCTCTCGGCCAAAAAATAGGTGCATCTCTATTCAAAGTCTAATTTCACGCAATTTAAATTATAAATATCATCCATCTACAAACGAAATTTGATCATAAAGGCTATGCCTTTTCAAACAATTGTAGCCCTTAGCATGTGCATACCTTTTTCTTTAGTATCAACTCCACCTCTGCAGCTTGTGGTGTAGCTGAGATGTAGCGAGCTGGCTTATGCTGACCTTTCGATGGCGGATCTATGACGTCACGAACCAGTTGAATTAGTTCGAGATCACGTGATCCTGCTTTTCGTGACGTCAGCTTGTGTAATCTTTCGTAGAATAATTCGCTGTATTCAGCTATACCTCTGTTGTAGCTTCTCAAAAGTCTTTCCGAATCTTGAGGCAGATCTTTCTTCGTCTTGACCTGCACACTCAATAATTCTGTGGAAGAATTTCGGTTTTCAGAATTTCGGACCATCTCCATAACAACCTCACGCATGGCTTCCTTAAATCCGTTTTTACTCAACATCAGTGTGTCTACGGACGCTTTTCCCTTACCTAGAAGAGAATTCTTATATACCACTGCCGACATACATAAAATAACGAGAATGAAAGGTAAATAAGAGTAATTCCTCATTCTGTCCTTCTTCAGTAGATTCATGTATTTACGATCTGAATTATTTGCTACTCTAGTTTACGTTAAACTATTATTTAATCTTTATCCGACAAATTAGATGGCAATGAGAATATTAATAAAATGCTTTTAATTTAGTGATTTCTTAAATAACAAACAACAACAGCAATAATTAGTGCTACTTTCGGCAATGACAACACTGATCACAATTGAGAATCATATCAAAGCCCATCAAGGTGAAACGATGCGTCCAAAATTGTGCAAAATTTAAACGATTAAATAAGGCAGTCTATCGATCAGTCTATTGGTTTAATGTGAAAAATCTTAAACAAAATCGATCATTTTAATCATTGCTATAATAACTAAATAAAACAATATTCTTAGTTTACTATTGGTTTCAACTCTGACACCTGCATTACGTTATGAATTGTGTTATTATTATAACAATAATATACTTAACGATTAGTTTATAATATTGTGTAAACAATTCATATAATTGCACACCTTCGATAGGCTTAATAGCCATGCTCACATAAGTGCAATTCTTCGACATCATGCCAATGGTATGGTTTAGTGTTCAATTAAATGTTGTATTCGTACTAGTTTCTTATTCGAAGTTTAGAATTATTTAAAATTTAAAACTTCCTTAGAAGCCATATTTTCCGAAGCTCTAGACTGTATAAAAGTGTAAATGAGGCTTTTGTTTTGAAAGGATTGATTAACATGTTCATCTATGCAATCCGACGGCAGTTTGGGCGTTCTAGCAGACATAGTAAGAATATGTACAATGGACCTGTAACTTGGCAGAACACTACGGAGAAATTCGAATTTATACCCGTTTCTTCTCAGATCTTATGTAAAAAGCGATCAAACCGTGAGCAGTAGAGTAGAAAAATATATTGCTATAATAGGTTATTGAATAACACTTACATTTTTATAAATATCAAACGGTATAAAAATGGTAAACAGATATGTAAAACGGTATAACAGCCAGCATGAAAAGTTTGGCAGGCACCAAAATTTTCATGCTGGCTATTCTAAATCCATAATGGAAAATATAAGGTTTACAATATGCAGCGCTCCAAACTCTTTATTAAAATATCAATAATTATTAACTTAATACGCATTTAGTTAATATCAAAAATGCGAGTAACAACGAACGAAAATTTACTGCAGAAGCACAATACGCACTATATATGTTGCCGTAGAGATTGCCACATTGACAAAGGGTTGACAGTTGGGGTTAAGTTAAGCTTCAGTTACACCACAGTTAAGTGGACTTAGCGGCCTTAGCCTCCCTTTAATCTCGAACCGGGTCGGAAAACTGGTTTTGGTTAATTTAATTGCACATGCTAATCTATATTCCTTTGACTAGGTAATCAACGGAGTTTAGATATTCTAAAGACACTCATTTTTGTTAGCTTATGTGGCTACTATATCCCGTGTTGTGACCAGGTCGCTGAAGAATAGACCAACCATTGAAGGCACGTGTCGTAAATGACGCAAAGCACTAAGATCCAAACCAACACCAGAAAGAGCATTCGATTGGTGAGAGATAAAGCTCCAGTAATTACTACAAAAATTTCTAAATAGAATGTACTTTTCGTATGCCGATCCCAATTAAACTGAGATTCAAGGGAAGAAGAAGAAGAAAAAGGTGATGGTGGTGTTGGTTACGGCGATGGTGGTGGTGGTGGTGGTGACGACGACGACGACGACGATGATGATGATGATGATTATGAGGATGATAATGATGATTATGATGATATTGATAGTATAAATAATTAAATATTCTGTAATGAATGCCGTCAATAGAGCAAGAAATGATACAAAAGTTGAACATTCTAACCATGGAAAGATTTTCTAGAGTTGCTATTAGAAATTTACTACTGCTTGAAAGCTTGAAACTACTAAGGATAAAAATTCATCAAAATCTAATTAAAAGTAGTTGAACTGCTTCAGAATATAATTACGTTCAAGTAGTTGAACTGCTTCAGAATATAATTACGTTCAAGTAGCTAAACTGCTGAATTTAACCAATCTTTGACTCTGTCAGCCATTACTAATCTACTGTACAATATAGTTTCTAGTGCCCATCCGCGTGACATAGTGTATTTTTACTGATGCTTGGCACACCTTTTGTGCGAAAAACATATTTACTAGAGCATGTCTTATTGAATGCAAGCATGAATGCTACAGTTGTAGACTACTGCATCTCAACAATAGGCTTATCTGTCGCGAGTTGCCAGTTTCGACTGTCAACCTAGTGGGCTACCGGCCAGATATACGTGTATAGGTTTATCTCCTCTGTGAGAAAAGCACAATGACATATAAATGGGTTGAATAAACTCAGACGGTCTTTTTCAGAATAGTTTACCTACACAGATAATGCACATGGGTGTACCTCAAAACATAACTAATAATAATAACAGCAACAATTAGAGTGATGCAGTCATCAATAACAACATTGATCACTATTGAGACACAATCAAGTCGACGAGCAAAAAGAAAAGTAGATTATTTACTACTTGTGTAATTTTGCTGGAGATATTGGCGATGTCGGTAAGATATTCTACCGCGGATCAATATGTGCGGGGTGCAAATCCTGGACTCGCCCGTCACTGACATCGCTTTCGAGTGAGGAAACTGACGTTAACGTTAGCTTTTTTAGCTTTATATTACATTTTTAATACAATTTACTAGTTTAATCTGCTCTATATGATGATATTGCCCCTGTTGAGCCCTAGTTATCTATACTAATTTCCTAGAGTACCAATTGAAAACTGCATATTGTAAGAACTACAAGGCTTTATTTGAAGAAGTTACGGTGAAAGCTCAGAAGCAAAAAGTATCATTAGCTGTGGACTACGTAAAAGCTTGGATGTAAACATGCACTTCGTTCCACTGATGCCAATTTCTCTCAGATCCAACTGTTCTCACATCATTGGGCAGACGTTCATTTTCTTATGCAGCACCAAAAATCTGGAACTCTTTGCCTATCTATCTTCGCTTTTGTTCTTCTATTTAAACTTTCTCTAGTGAGCTTAAGACTTATCTTTTCCAACCATAGACATAATCGATCTACATTGACCATTTTGATCTCCGGACCGGCTTTCGTTTAGGACCATACTTCTCAGCAGATTTCACATATCCCGACGAATGCCGGGTGTAAGCAAAAAATGTGTACACTCTCCAAACAAATTTCGGACCCCACCCTTAAAAAATACCTAGATCCGCCCCTGCCCATTATATAACAGCACAACACTGTTCTTTAGTTGTATTTAAGGGCCTCTACATATTTGGCCATAAAGCGAGAAAGGCATAGGGGGTCCACCTCGTCATAAGCAGAATCCCCCAAGAATAATGGTATTTGAAAAGGAATTTCCACTCGTATGTGGTAATGAAGAGGAATATAAAAGATAAGGATGAGTGAAGGCTTTACATACCATGGACCTGTCAGTAGGCAGTGCAGTAAGAGAGAGAGAGAGAGAGAGAGAGAGAGAGAAAGAGAGAGAGAGAGAGAGAGGGATAGTTGGGCCTATATTATTATGTAATATGTACATGCAGGCCAATCAGGCCAATATATGTAGGATCATGCGAAGTAAAATTTAAGAAAATAGTAAAAAAATTACTTACGCACATATTTACTTAATAGCATTTTAAGTAAATTCATCTAGGCCTATATATCCCCGTGTTGGTTCCGGGTTCCCCGTGTTGTGTCTTGGTTGTTTGAAGAATTGACTAACCGGTGACTGCACATGTCAAAGAAGTCGACTAAAACATTAAGATCCATACCAAAGTCAGACAGGGCATTCGGCTGGTGAGCGCCTAGGCTCCAGAATTTGCTACAAAAATTTAAAATAATGGAAAAGTCTCAAATAGGGGATTGACTGACAATATGATGTAGGACAGAGAGGATTTGAGACAGTCTATTCTTATCCCGACCTTACTTAAACTGGGATTCCAGGGAAGTTGATAACGATGATGATCAAGGCCTATATATCGAGGACATCATGCAATTTTCAAGTAGGCCTACTCGATGTCTGACTGATTTGGCTCTGGAATTTTTGTGTCTGGAACATTAAGGAGACGCTATGAGACTAATATATATATATATGATATCATTGATACAATATGGAGACCACTTGCTATTTATCCCAATTATGAGCCGTCAACGATAATTTGTCTAGAATGTGTTCTAAATATGGAATTATCCTGTCTGAAACACCAAAGAGACTTGCTATGGAGGTCCATTTATTGCTAAGGTGCATCCCAGTTATTAACTGTCAATTTGTCTAGAATGTGTTCTACAGTATATATGATATTAGAGCATCTGGAGTTATCCTGTCTGAAACATTAAGGAGACCTGACATGAAAGCCAATTTATTGCTATAGTGCTTCCGAGTTATGAACCATCAACGTGTGTGGCATGTGTTCAAAATACGGATTAGAACATTTGAACTTGTTATTCGTTACAGTAAACAGGACTATATCCTGCCTAACTAATGCAACCTAACGTCCAAGCATATTCATCTACTCGCCCACGCATGCACATAATTGATTAATTAATTACAATTAACTAAGTATCATGTGACTCGAGGTCAATCGGTGGTCAATGATGCTTCCTGTTGTTGTTATCAAAGCCTCATAGGCCTGCTTCATAACCTCATAGGCCTAAGTCCTAGCCTCAGAGGCCTATATCATAGCCTAGTAGGCCTATATCAAAATTTTGTCTGGTCAGTGGAATGCGGATCAATATCAAGAGAGTGGTTTCATTTGGAATCTCTCAATCAACTCAACGTAAGTGTAACAACTTTTATATTATATCTGTATTTTAGTCTTTTATTTAATAAAATAAATATAGGGTACGTTATATATAAATATTTTATTAATACTTTTCTTCATATATCTTTATATTATATTTTCTATATAATTCAACAACAATTCCTTGCGTACTGAACAGAATACAGGGAGGCGACATTCCTCCATTCGCTTCTATCGGCACCAACCCTCGCAACTTCTTCCCATGAAATGTTTAATATTCTATATAATTCGGTGTTGCAATATTCTTATATCAATATGAGATTTTTAGTATTATATATGCAATTAAATGTATTAATAATATTACAGTACTATATGTTGAAGTCATATTAATAATATTAGAATATAAAACTGAGTGAAATATTATTAGTGATTTTAGATTACACTAGGGTTTCAGTATAGGCCTACATAAGTGTATAATTTATATAGAATTATACTACTACTATAATATTACAATTATACTAAATTAACAGTAGACTATACTAAAAACTAATGCCAAAAATTTCAGGATTAGAAACTAATGCCACCAATTTCTGGAGCCTAAGCGCTCGCCAACCTAATGCCCTTTCTCTCGTTGATTTGGATCTTAGTGCTTAGACTTTACTATATTCGTATGCAAATAATTAAAGAAATAATCCTATGCTTTTTTGGGCAGTTAAATAGTAGTGCTGTTTTTGAATATTGGGCTTAATAGTTCATTAATTGGATTAAGTAGTTTAATTAATTAATGTAATCTATATTAGGCTGTATGCAACATCATGCTGCATAGAATCTAAAACTTTGTCTACTTGCGTTATCTAAATGATTATATACATGTATCTACAGTATATTATACATTATTATATGCAAGTGGATCTTCAACTGGAGCAGACGATCTTCAACTGGAGCAACAACTACAACGTGTAACGCAAGTATACCGTATGGTTGGATGGATTGGATGCATGGGATCGATTTATTTGTAGCAATTGATTGACGGGAGTTGATTGATTGATTGGTTTTGATTGATTGATCAGTGTTAATTGATTATTCGATATTGGTTGATTGATTGATGTTGATTGATTGGTTCTGATTGATTATTTTGTATTGATTGACTGTTTGGTGTTGATTGGTTAATTGGTGTCGATTGATTATTCGGTATTGTATGACTGATCATTGTTGATTGATTGATTGGTATCGATTGATTATATTCGGTGTTGGTTTACTGATTGGTGTTGCTTTATTGATTGGTGTCGACTGATTATTCAGTGATTTTCGATTGGTTGATGTTGGTTGTCAAATGGTATCGATGGCTTAATCGGTATTCATTGATTCGGTTGGTGCTCATTGATTTATTGGCAATGGTGGCTGGCTGGTGTAGACTGATTGACTGGCGTTGATTGATTAAGCAATGTTGATCGATTATATGGGCATTACACGACTGATCGATGTCACTCGACTATATGGTGCTGGTTGAGGCCTCACCAGCATCTGTGGTCGTCTGGCACCGCCTGGTCGTAAAATATCGTTGGTCGGTCGGCACCGTTTGGTTGATCAATGCTGGTTGGTTGGTTGAAGCTGGTTGGTTGGTCATTCCTATTCTTCAATCAGTGCTGACTGGTTGGTGAATGCACGGTTGGTTGATCGAGCCATTCGATTGATCGATGCCGATTGGTTAATCATTGCTGATTGTTTGGTCGATGCTGATTGGTTGATCGATGCTGGTTGGTTTCTCAGTGCTGATTGGTTGACCGTGCTGATTGGTTGATCAATGGTGATTCGGTTGTTCAATACTGATTTGGTTGATCAATGCTGACTGATTGATCAATGGCAATTTGGTTGATCAATGCTGATTGGTTGATCAGGACTGATTGGTTGATCAATGCTGGTTGATTGATTGATGTTGATAGATCGATTGATGCTGGTTGATTGATTGATGCTGGTTGATTGATTGATTGATGCTTGTTGGTTGATTAATGCTAGTTAATCGATCCAAGTGTGTATGTTTGTTGATCCAGAGTTGTGATGGATTGTTGATTTGATTGACTGCATAACTTGTATTAATTTAATGTTAATTATGGATTTATTGCATAACTTGTATTAATGCCAACTCGGCGACATTTTTCATTCCTAGCACAGGTACGAAATCTCTCATTTCTGGAAGAAAAATTTGGATTCTATTTCTATTTCTCTATTTCTCTAATCTCATCATCTGAATTCTGGATCAATCAACATCCACCAGGATGTCGGTATTAAGTATACATGTTGATTGTTTGTTCGTTGTTTGGTTGTTTTGTTGGGTTTGTGTCTTTGTTGTCGTTTCCTCTTCTCTTTTCTTCTCTTCTTCTTCTCATTATTACTTATTATTTTTTCACTATTACTTATTATTTTTAGACACATAAGAGGAGGTTTGACGTACACTGTGGGGCACTGTGGTGTACGGCTGATCTCCTTGGTGTCGCATGTATGGGCAGCAGAAATGCTGTCGATACGTGTGGTGACGAACTGGCACCACCTCCTCGTGGTCGTCGCTGGGCGCTCCAGCATCCTAGAGGGAGCGGGGGATATCCCCCCACCCGTGAACTCTAGGTGCTGGGGCGGCGAAGTGTGCCTACATAATTTTAAAATTTTACTTATTTGTGGAAATATATTATTTTAACTTAATTTTCTTTAAATTTACTTCTTTTCCTTATATTATTTTGAGCTTATTTGTTTACTTTAAGCTTATTTTTTACTTTAAGCTTATTTTTTACTTTAATATCTATTCCTTTCTTCGATTTGTTTAAATTCACTTCTTTCCTGATATTTTTTCGAGCTTATTTGTTATTTTAATATCTATTCCTGTTCTCTTATGATTTGTCGTTCTGTTTTTGTATTGTGTTGGTGGAAAGCGTGTAAAGTATGGTTGTTTGTCTGAAATGTTCAGTGCCATGTAGGTCGGCTTGTTGGTTGTTTTTGGCCTAATTGGTTAGTACGTAGTTACTTAGTAAATATTGTAAAATGTTGTCATTGATTGTTGTATTTAGTAATGAAATACCAGAAGTAAATTTGTTATATTAACACTGGTATGTTCACAAAGACTAAACATAAAACCTAAAACCTAAACTAAAAACTAAAATTAAAAGTAAAACCTGAATTTAAAACTAAAAACTGTATTATTCTTAAGCTAAAAACTTAAAAATAATATAAAACTAAAACAAACTAATATAAAATTGAAAACTATAACTAAATCTTATAAAACTAAAAAGTAACTAAAATTAATATCAAAATAAAAATAAAAAATTAATATAAAATTAAAAACGAAAATTAATATAAAAATAAAAACTAAAAACGAAAATTAATATAAAAATAAAAACTAAAAACGAAAATTAATATCAAACTAAAAACTTGATTTTGGTTTTTAGTTTTATATTAAATTAATATAAAACGTATAAAAAAGTAAAAGCTAAAGAGTAAAAACTAAAACTTGAAAGAATAAGATAAAATAAATATAAAACTAAAATTAATATAAATCTAAAATTAATATAAAACTAACATTAATATAAATCTAAAATTGATATAAAACTAAAATTAATATAAACCTACAAGCTAAAATTAATATAAAACTAAAAGTAAAAACTAAAAACTAAAATTGATATAAAACTAAAAACCACAATAAATATTTATAAAACTAAACTTCATATAAAACTAGAAGTTGAAACTAAAAAGTATAGATTAAAATTAATATAGCACTCGTATTAATATAAAACTAAAAGCTAAAATTATTATAAAACTAAAAATTAAAATTGGTATAAAATTAAACATTACAATTAATATGAAACTAAAAAGTTAAAACTAAAATTAATATAAAAACAAAATTACTATAAAACAAAACTAAAATTACTATTAAACTAAAATTACTATAAAACTAAAATTACTATAAAACTAAAACCTAAAAACTAAAATTAGTACAAAACTAAAAACAGTATGTAAATAAAAACTAAGCAATATAAAACTAAAAATTAAAATTAGTATAAAACTAAAAACTCGAATTAATATGAAACTATACGCTACAATTAAAATGTACTTAAAACTGAAAGCTAAAATTAATAAACTAATATAAAGATAAAAACTAAAAAT
The DNA here is from genome assembly GCA_905160935.1 of Enchytraeus crypticus. Taxonomy (NCBI): domain Eukaryota; kingdom Metazoa; phylum Annelida; class Clitellata; order Enchytraeida; family Enchytraeidae; genus Enchytraeus; species Enchytraeus crypticus. The sequence goes on from CAJHZI010000641.1 coordinate 211,604, forward strand.
TAAAATAAATTAATATAAAGCTAAAAATTAAAATCACAACAACCACTCTATATATTGTTACTGATTTATATATATATATATATATATATATATATATATACATGTACATATATATATATGTACATATATATATAATATAACTATATATATATATATATATATATATACTGTATATAATGTATATATATATATATATATATATATATATATATATATATATATATAACAACAGTAATACATATATGCATGTATATAAACTAATATATAAATATGTATATGTATATATATTTATATTAATGTATAAAAGGAACATATATCAATATATATACATATATATATAATGTGTAATATATAATGCAACAACCACAATATATATATATATATATATATATATATACATGTATAATAATAATATATATAAATCATAGACACAATCGATCTACATTGACCATTTTGATCGTCGGACCGGCCTTCGTTTAGGACCATACTTCTCAGCACATTTCTTTTGTTGATTGGTATGGGTGAATTAATCTGTAGTGAAATGTGCTGTGGGGACGTCCCAAACATCATCCATGGGTGAGGTAACGGACGTCAAACCTTTATTATTATTTTTACCACCGGTGTAAAGAACCCGAGGTTTGATTAAAACGATTCGAGCAGTATGTGCTGAATTGCCGCCCGGCTACTCCGAGGAAGTTATTTTTATTATAACTATTGTCACTATAATTACCTCTTCAATCATTTCGCCAAAGGTATCATGGTATATTCAGCTATGCTGTGGCATTTAACATTGAGCGAGGCTTTACAAATGTACTTTATATTAATAGCCCCTATTATTATTATTACTACTATTATTATTATTATTATTAGTCTCTCTCCCTTTTAGTGCACTCTCTACTGGCTGGTCCATGGTGTATACCGCCTCCAGTCTTCTCAGTTTTCCGTCTTCCTCTTCATTTCCACATATGAGTGGGTCTTTAAATCATCTAACATACCTAATCTCAGCCTGCCCCTGCTTCCTGCCTCTTTTTCCTTCCATTCTACCTTCAATGACCTCTTTTAATAGACTTCCCCCTTAGAATGAGTCGTATCCATCTCTTCTTCCTATTTCTTAATACATTTATCAACTGTCTATCTGTGCCAACTCTCTCTAGAACTGCCTCGTTTGTAGCCTTTCGAGTCCAACTAATCCTCTCCATTCTTCTCCAAATCCACATTTCCAATGCCTCCAGTTTCCTAATATCTTCCTTACTTAAGTTCCATGTTTCACAACCATACAATAGCGTGGTCCAAACCAAAGTTTTCACTATCTTTATCTTTGTAGCTTTCTTCAGACTTTTTGTTAATAGTTCTTTTCTATTATCAAAGGCCGCTTTGGCTTGTGCAATACTACTGCATATTTCAGTCTCACATTTCCCGTCATTGGTTATAGTATGACCCAAATATTTGAAAATCTTAGCTGTTCCAGTTTCGTATCATTTATTGTGATATTAACTTTACCTTTATTATTGGACACTCTCATAACCTTGGTCTTTTTTATATTAATCTTCATGCCATATCTCAATGCCGTATCATTCAGCCTATCCATTATCTTCTGCAGTCCAATCTCGCTACGCGCTATCATTCCTTGGTCATCTGCAAATCGTACATCTTGTAACAATTTCCCTCCTACTTTTATTTCTTTTCCATGTCTTCCATGGCTTCCTCCATCATTGCCTCAGCGTAAATGTTAAACAACAGCGGCGAAATGCTACAACCTTGCCTTACTCCACGTCCTATTTCGCCTTTGTCTGAGTATTCTTGTTGGATTTTGATTACTGCTCTTTGTACAAGTTCATAATTAGTCTTCTATCTCTCTAGTCAATTCCTATTCTTTTTAAGATATTCATCATACCTTCTCGATGTCTACAAAGCATACGATAACGTCATTTCCATATTCTTAGCTTCTTTCTCAAAGAACCCGCATTGCCCCTATTATTATTATTATTTTTATTTATTATTATAAGTGAGTGGAAAAAAGCTGGGAGGCCCAAAGAAGGGCCCTTATATGATGTTAAGCAGAAAGCTCATAAGGATTACAAGAAAGCTGTTAATCTTGCTAAAATCAATTCAACTAAAATAATATCTGATAAATTACAACAACAGCTTTTAGAAACGAATGCCAATAATTTTTGGAAATGCGGGAAGGGTCATTTTAAAAATAATAACACTTTCAATAGAATAAAGTTTGATAGCTTTCAAAATAATCGTGACATTGCTAATCACATAGTAAATAATTTCAAATCTGCTTGTACACCAAACTCTGAAATATTTCATAATAAATTTAAAGAGACATACGAAAAGCAAAATCTGGTATATACTTCTGAAGCAAATGATGTTAATATTGATGTTAGATCCTTGGAAGATGCTATTAATTGTCTTGATTTAAATAAAGCAGCAGGTAGTGATGGTCTGATGATCGAAAATTTGTTATATGCACATGAATCTGTGTTGATAATAATTAAATTCAATATAATGCTTCGTGCTATAATGCTATAACGCTCTTCAATATAATGCTTCGCACTGGACTGGTTCCCGACGCTTTTGGTACCGGTAGAACTACACCTATAACAAAATTCAAAGGGTGTAAAAGGGTCGTCTCAGCGGATGATTTTAGGGGGATCACTATATGCTCCGGTCATCTCCAAAGTTTTTGAACATAGTATAAAAAAGTTTATTCAGTTACCAACTTCAAGTAGGCAGTTTGATTTTTCACAGATAAGGTTGGATGTATTAATGCAATACATAGAGAGTTTAAGTTTATTTCAGAATCACACGCCACTACAATATTACATACAAGTTATAAAAAGTCCAAAATAATATACAGCATGAATTCATATCAGAATAAATATTTCAGTCAAAAACATAACCAGCACATAATTAATAATTTGTCTATTCTATCAGTAGTAGTAGTTCTAAGTATTTGATCAGAAATAGAGGCTACCAAAACAGCGACTAGCGCCATCTAGTTGGTTACCTCAAAAGTACAAATGAAAACCTACAAATTAAATTTTAAAACTAGTGCAAGTCAACAGAAAAATAACATAAAAACTTAAACTTGTGGGATAAAGCAAATGAAAGGAAATTAGCTATGTCATATTCACACCGTGTTCCTTAATTTTCCTTAAATAAATATTGGTGGAACTGATTGCCTGTATGTTTTGAGGGAGCATATTCCACAAATGGGAACATATGTAACTGGTATTTATATAGGGTTTGTATAAACTCAACGGCTTCCTCATATTATAATGGGAAGGAGAATTGGCGAAACTAATCTTGTCTGTGAACATTTTTGGTATTTTTCCGGGCTATGAATACGTAGATGAGCAAGTTTCAATGGCTTAAAATTACACAGTTGGCGTAGAGGAAGTGAATTTACTATTTCATATAATTCAGAAGTTTTAGTTGTTAATTTTTTCTTAAATAGAATTCTTAGTATAGAATTATTCATGGTTATCAAATTACTCAAGTGAGTGGAGTAGGTATTTCCATAAATTTCAATGCAATACTGAATCTGACTATGAATAAAAGAGTAGTAAATTTTTTTGAGGCAGTGTTTTGGTAAGAAATCACGAACATTATATAAAATACTGATAAGTCCTTTTAGTCTACTACATACCATATCAACGTGAAGTTTCCAAGTAAAGTTTTCATCGAGTATAACACCTAAATATTAAACTTTAGATGTACTAGAGATCAGGACATTATCTAAAAAGACTTCAAGCTTTTGCGGTATACTATACCTTTGGTTTGCTTTGTGAATAATCATATAGCATGTTTTATCTAAATTTATGCAAACTTTGTTAGCATCGCACCATACTTTAAGTTTTTTAAGACATATATTGGCATTCTTTTCGAGCTCATTTACACTTTTACCGGCAATAAAGATATTAACATCGTCTGCAAATAACTTAGGCTTATAGTCCCATAGAGCATTTGCCATGTCCTTAATGTAAATAAGAAATAATAGTGGACCTAAAATGCTACCTTGTGAAACCCCACAATTGTTAAATTGCATCTCAGAGCTGGTGTTATTTACATATACATATTGAGGACGATTTTTAAATAGTTCATTTTCCATTTGTTCATTTGACCTCTTATTCCATAGTGATGCAGTTTATCGATTAGTATCGAATGGTTTACCGTGTCAAATGCCTTCTGAAAATCGATGAATAGCCCTAGCACAAGGTTTCCAGAATCTAGGTTTTCAAAACAGAAATCTATCGAGTTCAGAACCGCAAGCATAGTGGAATGATTATGTCTAAATCCAAATTGATTTTCATAGAATACATTATACTTATTGAAAAAATTATTTAGTCGTCTAAAGACTAGTTTTTCAAGAATTTTATTAAATACACTTAGGAGAGAAATTGGTCGATAATTGGATGGATCAGTTATTTGTCCCTTTTTAAACACTGGAATTACTTTTGCAATTTTAAATAGTTCACTTTATGTTTATCACTAGGACAATTATAAAAATATATATTATCTATTAGCGTGGTACTAGTACTAGTTATTCTGGTCGGAGTAAGTATGGATGGAAGGAAATTGTTGTTAATGGTCATGTTCAAGTAAGATTCAATATATGGATTAAATTCATATTTTATCAAGTCTATATTAAGGTCTCCAGCAATGAAGCAGAAATTTTTCTTTTTGAAATTATACTCAAAGTTTTTTCTAGTGATTCATAAAAGGTAGATATTGCTGGTGGTGGTGGTGGTGGTGGTGGTGGTGGTGGTGGTGGTGGTGGTGGTGGTGGTGGTGGTGGTGGTGGTGGTGACGGCGATGACGGGGGTGATGATGGTGATGATGGTGATGATGGTGATGATGGTTATGATGTTGATGATGTTGATGATGTTGATGATGATGTTGATGATGATGTTGATGTTGTTGATGATGTTGATGATGCTGATGATGATGATGATGATGATGATGAGTATGATGATGATGATGATGATGATGATATGATGAGTATGAGTATGAGTATGAGTATGAGTATGAGTATGAGTATGAGTATGAGTATGAGTATGAGTATGAGTATGAGTATGAGTATGAGTATGAGTATGAGTATGAGTATGAGTATGAGTATGAGTATGAGTATGAGTATGAGTATGAGTATGATTATGATTTACGACGACTACAACGACGACGACGACGACGACGACGGCGACGGCGACGGCGACGGCGACGGCGACGGCGACGGCGATGGTGATGAAACTGGAATGATTTATATGATTCATGGAGTAGTTCCATGGGATTCATTTTGATGACTGGTTGATCGTCTAAATCGAAAGCAAGCAGCGCTCGATGACTTGAAATCAGTTCTGAACCTTATATTGAGTAGGGTTGTACCACTCAACCGAAGTCTATTCTCTTTTATTAATTCCACTTTTTGCGTAATTTATAAATTAAGTAACTGACTTGACCAAGTGGAGATGTACTTCGGTAAGATATCCGACCCCAGATCAGGATGGATAAGGTTCAAATCCTCGTTACTGATATCGCTTTCGAGAGATGAAACTTACGTTAACACCGGCTTTACTTTTTATAAATTTAATTAATAAATTAAGCACTAGTAAACTAAGCGATAATCATAGCGATAATCATAGCGATAATCAATTCTTCTCAAATTAAAAACATGGGGTCAACACTTACTAAAAGGAAAGTTACAGTAAAGTGTGATTTTAAGTTCTAAGCGCGAATACTTTTGATCGAGTTAATAAATAACTATATTACAAAGTTATCCCGTGCGTTTAAAATAACATTTAAAATGTCAATTTCTGCATAAAATGTGGAAATCTAAATCAAAGGAACACCAATAAAACTATACATATTAATTAAATTTGCTGCTAAATTAGAAATAAGTTAAAAGCTACCCACAAAGACGCAACAGCAAAATTGCTAAAACGTGTAATAAATGTTGAACTAAAATTCAAAACAACGATACAAGTGAAAGAACTCACTGTAAAAGTAAATGTAATATCCTGAACGAAATTTCATAAAATTTACAGCAATCGTTTACAATTGAAATATAATGTAGAATTCTAAAGTAAATAACATACTTAATAAATATGAATGTTCCAAATGGCTTAGTTTTAGAATAGAGTCAGTAGAGAAGCGACAAAGACACTGAAAACATTGATTAAGAATATCATCCAAAATACCCCAAAACCACTCTATGGAGTAAATTCAATAAAAGAGTACTTTACAGCAATTTTATAATGAAACAGATATAACTACATTATGCAGACTTTTTAGAGTCTATTACGATATCTTTTCTTACAAATATAAAGTCTTCCACATACAAATACTGTCCTTGGTTCACACGGTGAATTTCTCTATGAAGGCGAAATCCCTTATCAATCATAAATTTTGCAGTTGTATTCTTACCAACCTGATCATGACCATACTCTACAGACATCACGTCAATTTTTATCTTATCAAAAGGTAGAGTTTTTAGGATTGGAAACTCCACTCCTTCCACGTCTAAACTGAAGTAATCGATGTGATTCACTCTGATCGCCATCATGATCGTCTCAAATGGGAAGCAAGGAACGATCTTTGCTTTGGACGATTTTCCCAAACTGACTCTGCCTTGGCCACCAGCGTCTCCATAAAATGGGAGCTTGAAATAGAGTACAAATAGTTCTTCTTCAGTGTACTGCTATGTGGCAGGTTCAAGGTACATATTCATACTCAAAGTCTGCTTTCTCGCTCCATAGAAGCACTCCTTAGATCAACAAGTAAATCCCTTCACAAAGTCTATGCCTTATCCATACCTTATGTAGCCAATAGCTTGGGAAGAGTATGGCTTCCGAGATGGTTTCCCGTTGCCTTTCTCAAATACAATTTTTTAAAAGGCATACAATAGCGATAGAAAATAGGGTCCATTCCTCAAATTATTATATTTTTGTCATTCCATTATGACAAAATTGTAAGGTTATTAACAATAATGAAATCTTTGAGCTACATGGCTAATTCTAGGTTTAAAAATAATATAGTGTAAAATTAAATTTCAGAGATCTAAAAATTTAATTCATGAATAAAAGAATCAAAATTCAAACGTCTAAGCATTTAATTTCAAATTTACGTTAATTTGTTCAAAATTAACGGTGCCTTTTTCATTATTTTATGCTCATATGAATAATTTTTCGATTTTTAAAATTTAGCACAGCAGAGTTTTTAAGCTTTTTGTCCCATGGACAATATTATGGTTTGTCAAATAGTATGACTACAGTTGTAGTTGCCTTTTAAAAAGCGATATCTATTTCATACTCTAGAACATACAGTATATTAACTTACTCTTGCTTTGTGATTGATGTCAAAATTAAAAAATTATCTCTTAATGCGGCTTACTCTACCTCAGTGACGTAATCATAAGGACTGAGACAGGCGTTGATGCTCCAGGACTTCCGGTTTTTAGCCAGAAGCTGAGCGTAATAGTTCCGATCAACCTCAACCAAAACGCCAGTCCAGTTGTACTTTTTTTCGAGCCAAAAGGTATTTGATGATCTCTCTCCATCCAAAGCACCGCATTCAAAGAAAAATCCATTTCTCTGAAAATATTAAAACATGTGTTAATTTCTATTCCTAGATCAAATTTTGTATATAAAGTAAAAAGAAACACGCACTATAGTGAAATATATCAACTATGTTGATATCTATCACTTTTTATACCACAGTTTTAAACCCTTAGACAATTTAAACCACTTTCCGTCCAGTGAAGATCCGAAATTACACTCTCGGGTCAGCGCGGTAGGGAATTGAACCCACGAGGGTTCAGTTCACCTAAGGATCTGTCATAAGTAGGCTAATATCATTGTTTTGATTTCCTATAGTTTGATTTTAGAGGAATACGGAAAATGGTGGACAAACATATGGAAAAATGGCCTTCATCTGAGTGATACATACGCAGAATATTGTAAAGAAAACAACATCAAGAGCTACGTCATTCCCTTGATGAAAGACATGAAACAGGCCGGCATACATGTATATCTGGAGATAAAAGTGATGACTTCATCAAACGAGATGTCTTTGATCGGTTAGAAAACGTTCGCATGGAGTCAAATAGGCAGATGACTTACGAAAATAATAATTTTCACCTTGAGTCAGCCAATAAATTTCAATGCCAAAGTCAAAGCTAAAGTCAAATTAACTGTAGGATCCGATAGCATGTTATTGACGGAACACAAGCCTATATGTAAACTACACTCCAAACTCCAGTTGAGCAGATTCGAGAGCAAGATGTGGACATTTGTTGATCCGGCAACACTGGAAATAGATGATTAACTGCATAACGCTTGATAGATATCAGCATTGTTAATCATTCAATACAATGTGTGCTTACCATTGAATATATCTCTAATATTAAACAAGCGCTCACTTGCATAAAAAGAGCGCCCAATTTTAACAGATAGCAGAAGAGACAAAATTCATACTTTTTCCTTTAGAATTGCCTCAACTTCTGTAGCTTGTGGTGTGGCAAAGGGATTCCGCGCTGGCTTGTACTGACCGTTCGATGGCGGATCTATGACGTCACGAACCAGTTGAATTAGTTCGAGATCACGTGATCCTGCTTTTCGTGACGTCAGCTTATGTAACCTGTCATAAAATGCATTGCTATACTCAGGTACACCTCTGCTGTAAATCCTCAAAGAGTTTTTTGAGTCTTGGACCAGTTCCCGGGATTGTCCTCTTCCGGGATCTTGAGAGGAATTTTGCTTGTCCGAATTTTGAGACATCTCCCTAACTACTTCCATCATGGCTTGTTTAAGTCCGCTTTTACTAATCGTTAACGTGTCCGCCGATGAGTTCCTCTTGCCCAGAGGAAATTTCGCATATAGGATGGCGAAAGCACAGACTAGAACCAGTACATAAGGTATGTACGCATATTTCCTCATTCTGAAATCGTGCTTATAACTTGCGACTCTGTTAAAGAAGCTGTTTATAAGAATCCAAACTTGCTCGTTCTAGATTTTACTTAAATTCTTAGCTAACAACATCCATTTTATTACTCGACATACTGTAAAGTAAAAAAATAAATAGAGAAGTTAGGATAGTTTCTTCGCTAATTTTAACTGCAAAAATTACTAATTTCCGCATAACTATTAACTAATTTAAATTGCTATAAATCAATAGTTTTATGAAATTCGAGACTAGCCAGTAGTATTTAGATACAAAATCAAACATGTTGTAAAATCAAATAGTAAAATCAAACATGTATTAGAAATAAAATTTCGTTAGTGCGTACAAGTTAATGTGTACAGTATAGTCTACTTATAAACTAGAACATGAATGATTTTTGCGATATTTAAATCATGTTCGCCCAATTTAAATGCTATGGAAGAATTTATTTGATAAATTATTTATTGCACATGTTTATTTATAATTATGCATTTATTTAACTATACTTTGATCACTTTCTTCATTTATTGATGATTTACATACATGTATATATATTATATATATATATATTATATATATATATATATATACAGTATATATATATATATATATATATATATATATATATATGTATATATATATATATGTATATATATATATATATATATATATGTATATATATGTGTGTGTGTGTGTGTGTGTGTGTGTGTGAGTGTGTGTGTTTATTTCTTGACTTCCCAGATTTCTTGTTTTCCCCAGATTTTATTTAAAGCTAAAGCTAAAATAAGGTTTAACGCCAAGTTCCTGTTGGAAAGAATATCAGTGATCAGTAGACGGTCACTGTATTTGAACCCCGCACGTGTTGGTCAACCATCGCACAACTAACTGACACGCTGTCGTCTCAGCTCCTATCTAGATATGATCTATGCAACTTTTTAGCAGTTGAGTTGTAGAACTTATAAAATTTAATTTTATATGCATGTATACGGTAACAGGAAACCACATCAGAAGCCATATTGTTCTCAAGCTACAGGCTGCATAAGGTATGGATCATAGACTTTGTGAAGGGATTAACTTGTTGATCTAAGGAATGCTCTTTTCGAGCGAGAAAGCAGACTTGAGTAAGAATATGTACCTTGAATCTGTCACTTGACAGTGCACTGGGGATATAGATATATACAATATATGTATGTATGCATGTATATATATATATATATACATATATATATATATATGTATATATATGTATATATATAACACATATATAATATTATACATGTATTATCATGTCATAATATTATATATATGACATGATATATATTATATATTATTATTATTTACATGTCATTTATATTTCCAATTTCTAAATTCTGAATGCACTGGCTAATGATGAGTCCAAGAAACGTTAAAATATTATTCTCAATATACATGTATTTCCCTCTTTGTTTTCCGCTTCACTTCTAAAATTGAACGAGTTAACCATAAACGACTCAGTCAAATTCTATAGTAGTCAACTGAACTGCCGCTCCTGAGCCTACAATAGTTCTACCATCTAATAGGCCTAACTAGTTTTGGTAATCCATATTTCACCTCAAAACCTGCTACAGCAATGTTAACTATTTCTTTCCATTGATAAACATATTTTAACATAATTTAACATGTTTAACTTACATGTATTTTAACATAAATTAATTTATCATTAGCCTATTTATCAACTGCTCATCTCCAAGCTCCAATAATCTCAACTAGTCTATTTATTCACTTTTCGCCAATTTCGACTTGACCAAATAAATCTTTAAATTTTCAAAACTTATTAATATTTACAGTTTATCCTCCTCGTTTAACGTCCTCACTTCACGAAATCAAGTAGGAAAATACCCCAAGTAAGAGTTTATATTTAGAATTTAAATAAAATTTAAAATTTACCTGATACAAATATCTAAACGTACGATATTTAGATTTAAGCGTTATAATAATTAAAGTAATAGAACGCAATAAAATATTTTAATATGCATGAACGACATAGCATATGTGTTTGTTAGAAAGTCGAATATGAGGTCGCTTTCAAAACATGCTTCGACGGCACAATTAAAATGGTATACACAATTAATGAATCAAGGCTTAAATGTACATTTCAAAGAGCGAGACTTTAACAAAAGAGTCAGATGAAGAAAGGAAGGTTTGACGTGTTTTATTCAGGTGAATGTTACTTAACTAAATTAAGAAGGAATGCCTAGGCTGAGCTAGGGGACAATGAAATCTCTATTCAATTATTTAAGCATGGCACTAGTAACATGCATGTATTAAAATGATGTTACAGACTTTTGAAAAGTGATACAGATTGTGTTTTAGGTTTAGATTTATGCTTCGTCACGGTGTCTTCATCGCGGCATGCAATTTTCAAAAGCTAGCCTGCCGTTTGCATTCATTGTGAAATTGTAAATAATTCTTTTGTCAAGCTAAAGCATCGAAGTTAAAGAACCATCAGAGCCCTCATAATATTTTTGAGAACTGAATCATAAAACTAGACTAACTTAAATAGAAATTGATAAAATACTATTGGGTTACACAAGCAAAGACCACATCTGTGTTATAAGATTTGTGTTAGATTTTCAATCTGTCTTTACATCTACTGAAGATACATAATTATGCGACGTCCCTGCCATCATCTCTGGATAAAGAAACGGACGTTAAACATTTATTATTATTAGTAGTAGTAGTATTACTATTAGTATTATTATTATTATTATTATTATTATTTTTAATATTATTAATATTATTATTATTATTATCGTTAACTTCACGACTTTCTAGAAGCCTCTTTTAAGAATTTGTTTATTAATTTATGATTTGGAAGGGGAGAGTGGTATTGTTATTATTATTATTATTATTATTTTACCCCGGTGTTATTAATATTATTATTACTATTTTTTTAAAATTTACCCCGGTGTAAAGAACCTGGGGTTTGATAAAAACGATTCAAGCAATACGTGCTGAATCGCCGCCCGGCTACTCGAGGTCATCAATCGGCTTAAAAGAATTGTTGAAGCAGACTGCATTAAATCTTTGCATTAAGTCATGGAAAGACTTTGCCAAAGAAAAGATGTCTCTCGCTTGTCGCCGGTTTGCTCTGCAATAAGTCTGCCTATGCCATTAATAAAGTCAACTCCTTCGGGATTCATCGGGCCCATGGTTTCAATGGCCACCGGAACAACTTCATATCCTAAGGAGAGATCACGGTATTTATCCAACTTCCTAGAGGCGGCATGAACAGCAGCTCCACCGGCTGTGACTGAAGTCGTATTCAGGTAGGAGTTTGCCATAGTGTCTATGACCGGGACGTTCCATACGACACATTTACCGTTGTACCAAGGCACTAAAGTCATGCCGTGTGGACGCTTATTATTATTATTATTATTATTATTATTATTATTATTATTAGCCAGCTTTCATCAAGGTGGTCACTGGGAGGAGCTGCTCATAATCCGATTCATTCGCACCACGAATCGCTTCCTCATACAACACATCTGTTGGGTTTCTAGATGCAAAGAAAACATTGGCACATATACTCTTCCAATCGCTCATTTCGGATACTCAGTGTTGGCCGTGGAACCAAATAAACCAACATTATTGCGGTTGGCGTATGCGATATGCGAAGGAAAGTTGACAGAGAAAGTAAAATTGTTGCGAGCTCCCATATTTTATAGATGTTAGGCATTTATGCTAAACTGAATTGAATGAATATTATATAAATAATGAATTTATTGAATGTCTTAATAGCGTAGGGGTAACGTCTTGAAGTTTTAAATGGCAGATCATGAGGTTAATTGAACCCTTGTGGGTTCGAATCACAGCCGCGCTGATCTGAGAGTAAAATCTCGGACATTCACTGGACTGGTTACACGGAAAATGGAATAAATTGCCTAACGGTTTAAACATGTGGTACTAAAAAGTGTTAGATATCGACATAGTTGATCATTTCACTATAATGCGTATTTACTATTTATGCTGTACGTCGATTTCGTCAACTGAGGCGGTGCGCGAGTTGTACATGGCACAAAGAGCTAGCTTGATTAACCCACAAGATGATTCAGATGCCTCTAAGAGTATCGACACTGATGTATTAGCCAAAGAGTCAGTCACTTCCATATTGCTGGACGATCTCGCTTATCTCGTTCCACACAGAGCACTGGTCATGAAGATGGACATAGAATGCTCAGTGTTTCACTTTTTTACAATTTAATTTCAATTTTATTACTTTGGACTGATTTTCTGGATTTTGGTATTTGCACCGTTTTTGGACCTTCTTTTTGCTCGCTGGCTTGACTTTGTCTCAATATTGCACGATGGTGTCATTGATTACTGTAGCACTCTAATTGTTGTTAATTAATAATTTTGATCGGAGTATTGAAGCTAAAGACTTCATCGATCTTCTTCAGAGTCGACTACGTGCCTCTGATCCTAATGGAGTCGAATTGTTGCACCAATATGCAGAAAGACGAAGCTCGTAAAAAGCAAATAGTGAATTTAGAAGCATATCTTACTTCTATGAACTATTCAGCATATCATATATTAACTGGATAGAAATTGAGTCTAGAAAAGTGGCGCGATTATACAGCTGCAGATATCGTTTTCATGAAGAAGGATGGCGTAACGACGTAGTAAAACAGAAAGTAGGTTATGAATTCAGTGGGAGAATTTCACAATTTCTTAAAGAGAAAAACATGGCGAAAGAGCATGCAGAGAGAATGAGAGAGAAAGAGAGAGAGAGCGAGAGAGAGAGAAGAAAGACAGAAAGATTCAATTTCAATCAGTTTTCAATATAAATTCCGATTTGCCGCAAACATCTTTGATACTTTTAAAGTAACATTTCGAAAGATATATTTTATAATTGTAATATATTTAAAGTATATTGAAATAGAATTTCTTCGAAGTAGTTTAACTACTTAAATTTTACTTATTCTTGTGGAAATTCTGGATCTAAAAATGATTAGCTCCCAGACTGGGGCGACGTAGACTTAGTTTTCAAAGTTGTTTGCGTTGTGGTCGTAAAACCCAAAAACACATTTACAAAGCCACATGTGCGTGTATCAACGAGCGACAACAAAGACTGAATAGGATTACACGGATGAGCAATTGAGCACAGTAACCAGGCGTCACTCGCAGTCAGTCTTGTGTGTCTCAATAGCGCAGTGGCGAGAGGGGTCAGGTAACGTCATGAAGTTATATAACAACAGATCCTGAGATGAATCGAACTCTCGTGGATTCAATTTCCAGCGGTGCTGATCAGAGAGTAAAATCTCGGGCATTCACAGGACTGATTATACCGAAAATGGACGAAATTGACCAACGGTTTAAACCGGTTAAAACATGTGATATTAAAAGTGTTAGATATCAGCATGGTTGATGATCATTTCACTATTATGCGCGTTATTTTTAATATTAATGCGAAGAAGCATGACCCCTCTCTCTGTACCCCCTCCCCGTTCATTATATACCGCCCTAATCTATCAAAACCCAAAAATATTCATAGGCCTTAAACATCTAACTCTGACTTTAATGCTACCCAAAATCTTAGAATCTTATGCAAATACTTAACCGTTTAGGACATACCCAATTATAATTTAAAAATCAAGGGAAGAGGCATGTGTTTAATTGCCCAAGATTGATATTTTCTTTCAGAAAATAATTCTGATCTTAGTTTGTATTTAGTTTAGATATTTTTGATATTAGTTCAGTTCTAATTATAGATCGCCTAAAATAAAAAAACTATTGTTCCAAGTTCATTTTAGTTAGGCAACTAATTTAGTTCCAGTTCCGATTTTTGCAAGAATTCTAGTTCAAACCATGCTCAAGTTCAATATAGCAACTCTATCTCTGTCTGGAACGTTCAAATGTCTATTTAAGGGTATCCTCTGCTTCCTATGGATTGAGAGGCCATGTGTATAGTTCTTAGATCGAGGAGTAAGCTTGCCCAATATACATGTAGAAGAAAGTACGGAATTCTAAACTGTACTGAATATTCATCGGCAGTTAAAGGCCAATATTGGTGAGACCATAGTCTACCGGTTGAATGGCTGATAAGGTTTTTCACTTATCTGATAATCAGGGAGATAAAGTTTACAATTCCATCGAGTTGCTTCAGACGATATCCTCTGTAGAACGAAATCAGACGTTAAATCTGTCTCATTTCATTTGATAGGTTCAATTTCATGGAGCAATACCTATATTTGTAGTCAGAGTCCAATATAGTCAGTTAATACCACTATAGGTTGCGATAGCCTATAGGTTATTATCTATAGGATATAAAATAACCTAAATAAAATACCTATAAATATAGATATTAAAATACTAATACTAAATAAAATTAAACATTTTTGAATTCGTTATAGTTTTAGGCCTACACTGAAAGTTACAGCTGTTAGATATGATGCATTGACTATGAGTGCCTTAGGCCTACTTCACGAATGCACTCAGAAAAATTCTTCTAATATTGCATGAAAATTTGGTTGCGTAACTCAGCAAGGAGCTTATGTTTAATAGACTTTACTCTGTCAATTGATCTCTACATTTTAAATATTACATACAACAAGTCCAAAAGATCCAAGCATTCGCGAAGTGCATGCTTATTACTTTCCAATAAATTGCAACAATATACATGTACATGTAAGACAACAGAAAAAACCTGAATTAGCGCAAACAGCTTTTTACATATTATTGAAAATTTAAATGATTTCCTGGTCATAGTCATCAACCTTGTTTCATATTGGCAATTCCTGAATCATTTCTCACAAATATAAAGTCTTCTACGTATAAATGCTGAGCTGGATCGGCAAATTTTATATCGTTTTGGACGCGAAATCCGCTATCAGTCATAAATTTCTCCATAGCATTTTTCCTTTCTGCGCTGTAACTATATTCCACAGACATCACGTCAATTGTTACTTTATCGAAAGGTAAAGTTTTTAGGATTGGAAACTCCACTCCTTCTACGTCCAAACTGAAATAGTCAATATGGGAGACGTTAATCACCAGCATGATGGTCTCAATTGGAAAACAGGGGACGCTCGGCGAATTGAAATCAGTCCTGGAATAGGAGTTAGACGATGAATAGTTCTGAGGCTTTTCATCCATGTTAACCTTTCCCTCCCTCCAGGATCGCCTTGGAATGGGAGCTGTACATGGGTGGAATCGTAAAAATATAGTTACTTTTGTCTTTCTCTCTCTCTCTCTCTCTCTCTCTCTCTCTCTCTCTCTCTCTCTCTAGTTAGTGTTTCTCTGCTTAGTGGCAGGTCCGGGGTTCATATTCATACTCAGATTTTTCTTTCACGCTATATAACGAGCATTCTGTACGTTTAGATATACAGTAATTAACATAAAATTATATAATAAACTATTGATGCTTATAATTAGCTTATTAGATGTCATATAATTAACTATTGATGCAAAACTATTCAGTAAATATTGCAATTAAAACTTATTCGCTTACTTCTTTTATTGGACCATCTTAAATCAATAATACTATTAGATACAGAAATATAATATAGCAAGAAAATTTTTGAATCTGTTGATATTGCTGTAGGTACCTCAGTGACGTAATCATAAGGACTCAGACAGGCATTAATGCTCCAGGACTTCCGGCTTTTTCCGAAAAGCTGCGTGTAAAAGTAAGGATCTACCTCAACCAGGACTCCAGTTCAGTTATACTTGTCCTCCAGATAGAGACTGTTCGATGATCTTTCTCCATCCAGTGCTCCGCACTCGAAGAAAAGTCCATTTTTCTATAACAGACAGTTAAGAGAAATACATAACTCTAAATAACGCAGGATTTAGTTTCATGAATTCCTTCAAAACTTACAATATTCCCATTACCATCACTTGCATTATTTGTGGCCCTATGTGAAGGTTAACACACACCGAATCTGCTACAAATTTCTATTCACTTTTGTATCTTCTTCAGTTTATAGTAATGTCGCATAACACTCAAGCAATGTTGCTCCATCTGTTGACTGCTCAACTAATGCAAGAAGATGAGAGGTTTAAGCAAATAGCAAATGGTTTTATTTTTCAACAAGTATTTGTTTGCTTTCTTTGGCTATACTACCTTTCAAACTTATAATAGAATTTAGTAATAGAAATAGATTGCTAGAAAGAGAGAAAGAGAGAGATAGAACAGGGTGATGAGAGAGAATAGTAGAGAGAAGAGGAGAGTGACGTTAAGATAGCGTAAATGGTTGTTCAATAAGACAGGTAAGAGATTAATATTATTAGTCTATATGATTAAATAATTTGTTGTTCTAATCTATTATTAGTGAGTCAAATGGCATAAAACGATCAACAACTTTCATAGGCTTGAGAAAACTTATACAGTAGTTATAAAGTTTTTACATTATTAAGTTATAATGTTAAAGCTAAAACTAAGGTTAGCATCAGTTTCCTCACTCGAAAGCGACGTCAGTGACGGACGAGCCCAGGATTTGAACCCCGCACATACTGATACTTAATAGGTTCGCCACTGGCTGGAGCCAGTGGCGAACCTATTAACTATTAAAATGATATATTTGTTAAGATATTTAAGGTATTAAGTTATTAAGTTTTGAAGTTATAAAATTGAATAGTTAAAAAGTTCTAAAGTTGTAAAATTACAAAGGTATTAAAGTTATTCAGTTATCATGTCATAAAATCATTAGGCTATTAAGTTACACAGGCTTGATAAAGTCGTGTTAGGTCAGAGACATCAAGTAAAAATGCCGTTGATACAATTAGCACGACTTTCTATAGCGCTCGAGAAAGTCGTGTTAAGCTATAAGCAATTCTTATTATTAATATCAGAAAATTTTAATTCGTTGTCAGATTTCAAAGTTGAGCATAATTTTTCGTAAACCATTATTTCTCTCTAGATACTTGCAGATACCTATAGGTTTCTAAAGTTTTAGCACTTGGCGAATGCACGTGTTCTATATGTTTAACGTTATGTTACCTAGTTAATATGTTAATTAGTTCGATAAGTAGAAAGGTTGTTAATAAATCCTACTATTAATATGTTAATTAGTTCGATAAGTTAAGAGGTTATTAATAAACCCACTATTCCGCCTATACAAAATTGGATAAGAGATTAACTAGTTAATATGTTCATTAGTTCGATATGTTAAGAGGTCGTTAATAAGTCCTACAATACCGCCTATACAAAGTTTGATAAGAAAAAAAAGAGTTATCTCCTAATACACTTTTAAATACATGTACTTTTGATGATCAACACGATTAGTTTGTCATATAATAACACAGCTAGATATCCCACAATATGCAGATTAACTTTTTCTGGCTGCTTCCAAACTCAGAGCCGTACCTTTTAATCCAGAAGTTTTACTATTTCTTTAACCTGTGGTGTAGCCGCCAGATAGCGGACTGGTTTGCGTATACCCACGTTAGACCTCATCAATGACCTCACGAACCAGTTGGACTAACTCTGGAACACGTGATCCAGCTCTTCGTGACGTTAGCTGACGCAATCTATCGTAGAACGCTTGGCTATATTCCGTTATACCTCGACGATATTTCTTCAAGGAAGTAGCAGAAGTTTCAGTCTGAGCCATCTGTTGATAATTCCGATCCTTGTTGATGACTCTAAGCATATCGCATTCTGCCTGTTTTGTCTTTAGTAATTCTGCCTCGTAGTTTACGATAATTCTGACCCTAAATGCCGAATGCACGAAGATGAAAACACTTGCTAGTGCCATGCAAGATATACACTTGAAGATTAACCTCATCGTGAAAGAGAACTGACAATAAGGAGAAAAGCTCAGGCTTATACTGTATTTGTAAAATTTGTAACTGTTCGCTGATACTAATTGTTAAAGTAATACATTCACTACTGCACAATCAATTAGAAATTGTACAGAAATTGCATTTACTACAATGAAATGATAAACCATAAGCGACAATACCTCTAGGCTATCGCCATTAAAATACTACATTAACATCATCTAGCTGATAAATATTTTCTTTCAATTTAACAGTAATTAACATACATGTATATACAGAGATTTTACTCTTACCAGAAATAATTACCGTAGGCTTTGTCTTAAAAACATCTTGTGCGGTCGATTCTTTCTGCCGCTCGGCATATAATTTGAGATGTATAAATGCTACTTAATCCTCCCCACCCGAAAGTCGGTACTTCAAAATTTAAATTAAATTAATGAGACTTTTCTATCAAAATATGTGAATCGGTTTGCAAACACAATAAGCACGACCAATCGGCCGTGACAGCTGCGCTATGCCAAACTAGTCCTATGTCAAACTAGTCCTCCGTCAAACTAGTCCTATGTCAAACTAGTCCTATGTCAAACTAGTCCTATGTCAAACTAGTCCTATGTCAAACTAGTCCTCCGTCAAACTAGTCCTATGTCAAACTAGTCCTATGTCAAACCAGTCCTATGACAATCTAGTCCTATGTCAAACTAGTCCTATGTCAAACTAGCCCTATGCCGAACTAGTCCTACGTCAAACTAGCCCTATGCCGAACTAGTCCTACGTCAAACTAGTCCTATGTCAAACTAGTCCAATATCAAACTAGTCCTATGTCAAACTAGTCCTATGTCAAAATAGACCTATGTCAAACTAATCCTATGACAAACTAGTCCTATGTCAAACTAGTCCTATGTCAAACTAGTCCTATGTCAAACTAGCCTGATATGAAACTAATTGACAACGACGCTTTGCTTCTGCAGTGTTCGGCGATCTGGTTGGTTTTCCCTAGAGGTGCGCAACAGTTAGTTAGAAGGTTATTAACTAAGTTAAACTGATTTTTAGTAATATGAAACTTTGAACTGCCTTTTAGTTTCAAGCTGAGAACTGTTAAACTGAATTTTTGCTTTTGCAATAACTAACTATTAGCAAAAGGTTACTAACTTAAATTAAACGTTTATGAATTTAACTTTTAAGTTATGTATTGACTTTTGATTGACTATAAAAATTAAAAAGCTTACTTTTACGATTTAGAAGTGCAAACATACTATATAAAATTTAACTGATAGGAGACGATCATTCAACAGTATCATTGTGAATTATGAAAGTTGAGGATTTGGCTGATCATTTGGAATAACGGCTAAAAATTTCTTTAGAGAAACATCCATAGCATATAAATTTAATAAATTTAAACTTCTACCAACGAATCAATGTAAGAGAGAGCGATATTTCGTGTAATTAATCAATCGAGAAGCAGTTTCTAAATTAAATTTTAATATATCTATTTTAAAACATGAACAGTCCTATTTCAAATATGTATGCATACATTTACACTCTAAAGTGGACTGTGAGAATTAACCCACCACATGTGTGCTTTGTATACTGCTCGGTGGCAATACAACACTGTCTCTTTTACGTGGTTCTGAGTAAAAATAAAAAGCCACAAACAAATGATATCTGCTTGTGGGATTTTTATTTTAAGATCTTGCAAGCAATTATTAAACCATTTTCAGAGGTGAGCACTAATTTGGCTAATGTAATTGAATTGCGTATTATAAATTACACATTACAGTTGAAATTTCAACTGTAATTTGTAATTCAATTTTAATTGTAATTCAATTACAATTAAATTTGCTACAATTTTTAAAGTTGAAAATAATTTTTTTCAAATTACTTTCCTAGCTTAAAATTTACTGAATCAAATAAGTACTGAATGTTTTCACAAAAGTTTTCCCAAATAACCTTTCTATTACTGCTTTAAAATGCCTTATGCATTGTAGCACAAAATCAGAGTCGTCGTCATCATCTAACGGCCCTTTTCAGGGGAAGCACATTTTCAAAAAGGAATTGATTCTAACTGACGTTTTACGTTGCGTGTTAAATAAAAATAATTAATTTCTTTCGCAAAACTTGGATAACTCCGGTTCCTTTAAAAACATTTTAACAAAATTTGGTCAGCTTGTGGCAAAATTCCTCCACAATTTTTTAAAATTTCTTAGTTAAAATTAGGCCTACCTGATCTATGATTTATTAGTACATCTGTGGTCGGTCACTTGATCAACCGCGGACATGGTCCATTCGATATCTTGAAATGAAGCTCGCTAGGCTTCTGACTTGACGTTAACCCCATTACAATAGATTAATATAGCTTACTATGAAAATTTTTTTTAAATTTTGTAAAATAGTTAAATTTATATACATTGAGGAAATAACTACATAAACGAAAGACTGTGCCGCAGTATGCTGCATGTCAATCCAAAATCAATATTAGCACATGTACAACAGCATGCACACTGCATACAGTGCACAGGTAGGCCTATGCATTGCTTGTTGTACCGTGCCGTGACGAATGCAAATTTGATTTAGCAGATATTAAATTCAATACGTTGTAGTATACAAACTTAGTAGACTTTAAATTTGGTCAAAATGATGGAATAGCTAGAAGAGTTGAAGTTGCAATTACTGATAACATGCCGGTCGGCCATCAACAAGTAATACCTTTCCCTTTCAACACATTTATTCTTTTAATTTGCAGGCTTCTTCATGAAGCCGATTCATTAGAGGATAATAGTGCAAATTAAGCAGATATGCAAATGTACCAACGCACTTAATGACAGTTTACAGACGTTTGATGACGTTTGTCATCATTTGTAAGTAATACTGAAAAAACCGATGTGTATAAATTGCAATTTGCAAATTTGATGTAATTTGAAATTTCGTAATTTAAGTAAGAAATGAATTGTAGTTTGTGATTTGTAATTCAGCTAAATTTTTCAAAGTAATTTGTAATTGAATTACATAGGAGCATGTGATTTGTCCACCTCTAACTATTGTAGGTCTAATACTGCACATGTAGTAGGCCATTTTTACAAACTGGCAGTTACTTACATGTATGAACATAATGCACTAGTCTCTTTAAATATGCTAACTGGGGGCAAATGTCCCCCAGTCAGGTGTTTTCCCCCAGTAAATGAGGCTTGCCTCCCAGTGATTTTCTAAAGCTGCCAAACACATGCAATTCTCCAAAGAAACGGCTGTACGCCTGATAAAGGTCATCACCTTTTCTGAAGTAAAAATGGTAAAATCCTGAACAAAGTTTGTGCAGGAGTAAGGATCAGAGTGCTATTTAATAACTAATGATAACCTCCTCAAGAAATTATACGCCCCTTTGAATAACATATTATTTCGCGAAAATGCAGGTTGCACCTCCTAGATAGATAGACTATCCTAGTATCCAATATGGGGTCCGAGAAGGGGAACGCACCTCAGAAAAAAGAGATCTATAGTGGAACTGAGTTCCCCTGCGTTTCCCTCCACTTTAACCACTGGCGTTGTCATGTCGCCCCAAACAATCACGAGTAATCTATATCAAATTGTACATCTACGAGTGATAGGAGAGATTTTCAGTAGCTACGACCATTTTAGTCTAATTAGTAGCGACTCTAGCTGTGGATCCACGGGGCTATCAGATCGAATTCGCTTTGAACGGATGTTTTAATAGAACATAGGTTTAAACTTGATGTGATTAACCCTACAAATAATATGTTTAACTTATGTACGGTATACAACGAAAGTCACATATACCAAAACATCTTCACGTAATTAAGCAATAATAGGCTGCTGTACAATGTACATGCAATATACCTGAAATGCGTATTGACTCACTAGTGTATATGCATTAAGGCCTTTACACTTTTGTTAGGCATAGAGATCCATTTGCATTTTAAGTGCTACTATAGTAAACAATAAATTATGTTCTAGTGACTTTTTACAAGTTAAGACAGTTTCAAAACACAGTCTAATAGCATTCAGGCCACAGTCCAGTGACTCTGAAGTTTATCATTTCTCTGGCTATAGGATAATCAGCCACATTGACATTATTAATTTATTATTGCTGCGGCAAAGACCGTTTTGCCAAGTTTACTGGTATAGGCATAAAAATGTAGATTGCACGCATGGGTAAACACACTGTAAAATGGCATTAATTGTAAAAATTTGACAGGTATTAATTAGCCTATATACAAAACCAACTAACCAACAACAATAAATAAACCATTGTGGACCAATCAACAAACGAATAAATTTGTTGCAGATAATTTCTTAATTCGGACACAATTTATAAATGAAACTAAAAGTTATAAAAATTTACTAGTTTATTTTAAAAATTGATGGTAGGACGTTTGGTACCAAAACGTACAGATATAAGGCTTTTGTAAATGTATGTTTATAGATAATAAGTGACACTACTAAACTCCACTTTAATCTGCATGTATGCAAAATTATGTTTTTTGTTTATTATTGGTGTTAGCATTGTTATGCAATGTATGTATTGTAATTATGTTCCTATGTTCCATTTATATGTATGTATAGTATTTATTGGATTGTTTGAAATAAAGAAGATAACAATATTATATATACAGGCTGCGCTTTAAAAAATATCCCCCTAGCACAATTTCGATAGCTTAGTCAATTCTAGATATTTCGCCTTGAAATTTTAAAGTTCTCTTGTGGAGTAATTTAGCCACAAGCTGGCCAAATTTTGTATAAAAAATTGATTTTTTTCATTTAACACGCAACGTAAAACGTCAATTAGAATCAATTTCTTTATGAAAATGTGCTGGCCCTGAAAAAGGCCGTTAGATGATGACCACTCTAATTTTGTGCTACAATGTGTGCTCGAAATGAACGCCCTGGGCTTTAATGCCGGCCAGAAGTCTTTTCTTTCAGATAAAATTGCGCTGTCAATGGACTGTTATGGTAGGTCTTTCCAGATATCTTGAAGAACAGCCTTTAATTCCATTGTGTTTCTAGGTTTGGGCTTGAAAGTACGATCCTTTTTCAACATGGTTCCACAGACAAAAAAATCAACTGGATTAAAATCTAGAGAATTAGGAGGCCAATCATCCATTTTTATGAAATTTGGGTTATATTGTACAAGAAAGTATTGCGCAAGAAGTTAAGTGTGAGCCAGCGCGCCGTCCTATTGAAAAATGAAATCATTTTTTTAACTTGTTACAGTCTTCAATCAGTTTCGGCAGAATAGTGTTAGTGTAATACGTTGTAGCACAAAATCAGAGTCGTCGTCATCATCTAACGGCCCTTTTCAGGGGAAGCACATTTTCAAAAAGGAATTGATTCTAACTGACGTTTTACGTTGCGTGTTAAATAAAAATAATTAATTTCTTTCGCAAAACTTGGATAACTCCGGTTCCTTTAAAAACATTTTAACAAAATTTGGTCAGCTTGTGGCAAAATTCCTCCACAATAGAACCGTAAAATTTCAAGGCGAAATATCTATAATTGGCTAAGCTATCGTAATTGTGCTAGGGGGATATTTTTTAATATATATATATATATATATATATATATATATATATATATATATATATATATATATTATATATATATATATAATATATATACAGTATATAGACCTATATATATGTATAGCCTATATGTACATACATATACATGTATAATATATATACATACATATAGGCCTATATATATGTATATATATATATATATATATATATATATATATATATCCCATACCGTGGGTAGGACAGATCCCAGAAAGAAATGGCTGCCAATTTGAACTTGATTCAATATTAGATAGGACAATTTTCGGGCCTGAATATCCAATTTTCCCGTCTTTCTTTTGCATAATGTACAGTTTGTGCTTTTTTTGTAAAAATAAAATGTATCTTTCTCCTTCAGACAGCAAAGTTTATTCCGTCAAAAAATCGATCATTTTTGCAAAAAATAAGACTTTCAGAAAAATATGGCTTCAAAAGGGTTCCCGTAGCCTTCCTTGGCTTCTACGTAAGTGAGTCGGTAAGTCATTCTGTCCTATTTTTAGAAGTGTGATGCCTTCTTTTTCCCATACCTACGATTGCAAGTGTTGCTTGCATACATCGGTGCGCAAAAGCGCATACTACTACTAATATCTTTTACAACTCGTTCAAGCACACGTTTGGCCTATTGCTGCGTCGAAATCAAGATCATCATATGTGCCCATGCAACTCTTTGTTCCATTTTATTGTAGCTTTTTCACTGTGGGAAGGTTGAATCATTCCAAGAGCGGCTCTACTATAATTTTATATTAGGCAAGTACTTTAAAGCGGTAGTAGTAGTAGTCTTTATAGTAGTTGAAATTTTCGTGTTGTATCCGGAAGCTGAAGATGAGCTCAACCGTTAACTCCACGTGTCGCAAGAGAGGCCTAAGCAAGAACTGAGGAAGGCTAAGTGCAAAGAGTAAAATGTGGGACAAATTGTCAAGGAGTTGGCGTAAGTTAACTACTATACGAGGTAACATTGATTACAGTAATGCCATTGCTTACTATTCGTCATAGCAGCTTATAATTTTCTTTTATTTACTTTAACCACGTTTATAACGAGTTCCCGACCCTAGATAAACTGGGATTCGTGGAAGATGATGATGATGACTTTAAACTTAAACGTTTAAAGTAAAATAAAAAGTAGATATCACAAACACATAACACAAGATTACGTTTTCTTATTAAAACGTATTAAAACAGCAAACTCAATACCCTACACTTTGCAAATGAATTAAATGAAACTGTTCTTGTCAGTTGTCACTATTCAATCAATCAATTAGATAACAACACTAAGCACTATATCAAATAAGTAACGTCATCAAAATTTACATGAGTGCTTAATAATAGTGTTGTCTCTCCTCAAGCCAATATCTAATTGAAAGCTATCGACGTTAAAATTTCTAGAACAATATCAAGCAATGATCTATTACATTTAATCACTTAAACATAAATGAATGTATATATACCATACTTCTTTATGTGTTAACAGCGCTTTAAGTTTAATTTTTCCTTTAAGGAGAAAGAAGACACGAAGCTGTGTTTAGAACTAGCAGCCTCTTACCTTCAGAGTAGTTTTGAAAACAAGTAAACCACACAATTTAGCATTCTTATCAATGACTTACCAATGACTAATATAACGTCCATATCATAATCTTATGACAACGTCACAAGTGTTATATCAGAAACCTTAGAAACCATTTGTATAGTAATAATCACAATTTATTACACAACTGTTTAGAGAGAAATCCACACCTGACTTTAACATATCAATCGTAACAGTAATTTTTGACAATATATATCTCAACTGAAGTCAGTTCTTTGTTAATACGGGCCCACCTTCTGGGTTAAACACCATAGTTTATTTGTCCCCCTACTCAGCCTATTTACATTGAGCACTACCGTACTGAAGGAATTTTTAAATTGTCACTAGTATTCTCAGTTCAGTATTCCAGCATGTCTTTTCAGTTAACTATAAATATAACTGAAGTTATTGTGCCACCTAAACTTAGATTAATTATAGAATTTTCTTCGCTTTTGCGTTATATTTATATACCCTACTGAACTTGGACTGTGAAGTAAAAAACATGATCTCATTAAATAAACACAATAAACAAATTTTCAAATGGTTGACTTCTCTGTATCCATTTAAAGAAGCTCATCCTTTTCTCACCCCCTCCATAGAGCACCAACCTCCACTATATCCTGCTCCCTTCCCAGTACATATCCTGCTCCCATCCCCAATATATTCTGCTCCCACTCCCTCTTTATCCTACTCCCACCCCTCTTTCAAATTGTAATTTTATACAGCCACGAAAACTGTAAGTAGTCAGTCACTTTCAAGAATTACTATTTCACTACATAGGATTAGGAAGTGATGGCCTAGCTACATGGGTGTACTTAGTCATAGGCCTGCCCGTTACACCACCAGCTCCAGCTCCCACTTTAGGCTCAGTCGCCTCCAGGTCTCGAGACGCAAATATGCTCTTCTTTACGCGACCCTTCGATGTCTTGGAGAACAACTGAAAACAAACAACAAAAACGGCTAATAGAAATATCCATGCGTAAAGAAGAAGTGCAATACATAAATCATCATCTTCCCTTAAATCCCAGTTTAACCAGGGTCGCTATACGAATAGACTTTCTCCAGTCTTCTCTGTCCCACACCATATCATCAGTCAATCCCCTATTATCCATTCATTTAAGTTTTTGTAGCAATTTCTGGGTCCTAGGCGCTCCAGAAAAAATCTAAAATGCAATACATAAATATTAAAGTAAAATGGAGACTAGTTATTTCAGCAGAAAGCCTAGGAATTATAAGAAACCACAGCGAACGGCACAAGAAGGTAGCAGACAAGGGAGTTAAATACAATCAGAGTGATCAGAGGCAAATAAAAAGAAAATAAGTCCAAAAACTACAAATAATCTAATATCCAGTATACTGATAATGAGGATATTTAGCATAGAACAGAATTTAAACTGTGCTATTTCTATTTTTAAACTGCAAAAGGAATATCCTTATTATACAATTCATATATTATACCAGAACAAGACGGAAGCTAAGAAAGAAGCTGAATAAAGGAAATTTAATTTTAATAATTACTGTGGAATAAACAAATCTTTCACTAACTTTCGTTAGCTATTTCAATTTATAAAAATTGAAATAAAATGAAACAAGGCAAAACTAGAAGTAAAATGAAAGTTATAAATAAAATGATATTCTAAATCAACTAGGAGTATACATGGACCGTGATTTCACAAAAATGCATTTATAATAAATATCCGATAACAATGGACAAATGTCAATCTATCTAACAAAATAAATTGGAACAAAGCTATATATTAGGGCATTAATTAGAGAAAGCAGACATCAAATATGCAAACTTGCCAAGATAAAAAGTTTTCCAATACCTTAGAATTGAAGGAGAGCCATTTATTTTTATCAGATTCCCGCTCCTCTTCGTACTGCTTCAGTCGTTGCTGCTTCTTCTGAGCTTTCTTTCTCTTGTACTCCCTCTCAGCCTGCATACGACCTTTCTTTGACGTTGGCTGTTTCTTGTTCTTCTCTTCTTGTGGATCGCTAACGGCAGGTTTAAGCAGCGAGACTTTTGTGACCTCAGTGGAGCCATAGCGATCAAACACCACGGAGCACGTTCCATCTTCTAAGATCTCGTCGATCGTAGCTGGGTAAAATCTGTAGAAATATCGAAACAAGTCACAGAGCGTTAATTGACTTTAATACTGATACTGCTAGCGAATGACTATACTATATATACAGTTACATAGAGAAATGTCAATAAAATCGCACTACAGTGCTCACTTCAAGAATGCTCGTTTTAAGAGTGCCCATATTCAATTAATATGATCTGCAGTTAAGCAGTGGTGAATGTGCTCAAACAAGTAACAGTGAAATAAAGAGCAGTAGAACTACACTAATTTTGTATGGCTGTGTTTAAACACAACAGCAATGACAGCAAAAATTTTCAAGATTATTAAATATTCTAATTAAAATAAGAAATATTGTAATGATTATGATTAAATATTAAAGCATTACCCGTAAATAAATGGCATTCTAAATAGAAATGTTTAATCTAATTTACAATTACAAATGAATGTCTGACTTTTAATCTACAAGCATATATGGTTGTTCACAAATAGATTAAATTAACAGAGAGCTTCATTTGCAACTGCCAACCACTCACAACTCCAAAAGCTTCATATATATTTACACGATAGGTCATCTAAATCTAGATAGGTCATCTAAATCTAAATACTGTCGTTATTATTTTATGGAAGTTCGATTCCAGCCATCAATCAGAAAAATTTATGTACACTTTTGTACATGTATATTAAGTACATGTACATATACTTATATACAATTATACATGTATATGCTTATATACCTGTATTAGTATACATGTATATACTTATGTACATGTATATATATACACTTATGAATAGTATAATGGGAAACATTTACAGTACAATGCTAAAACCTGAGCCACTGTTTACCATGCACAGATTTCGGTGGCAACTGATTCCTCGCTCAGTGAAACCAATGCTAAATCCTACATTGCTCGCTCTTAACAATTTGTCTAATATCAGCACAAGATTCTTCTAACGTCTACTACCTGTGCGGTTTCACATCCTTTAACTCTCAATCCATCATAGCGATGATAAACGTATCCCAGATCGGATGTGACCTTTACCAAAGTAAATACCAAAACATACTGCAGCGCTGCTTTGATTTATCCTAATCTAAGTTTATTTAAGATTAAACCTAGTTAAAATGGGATTTAAGGGAAGATGATGACGATGATTTAAGATTAATTCTAAAACTGCAGCCAATTCATGAAGTAACTATATGGATTATTTGGGCAATAGACAACTGACGTTAACCATTTAAATCCTAAGCAATTTTACTGTCGATGATAAGATGGAAACTAATGCTACACAACTACGAATAATTATACAATAAACGAAAAGAAATGCAAGAAAAAGGATCTGTTAAGCTTGAACGCTTAAACATGTGCAAGATATATAAGGTGTCCATGTAAAATCATACAAAACTCATGGATATTCTCCAATTATTGTTAAATTGATTTGAAAGGATGCATTCTTATATAAGCTACAGAGTATGAATACTTGTGTTAATGCAATATGTACTCCATCAATTGTGCAGCTTTTCTCAATAGATGATATTGCTATATTTCTCAATTTGTTGTCATTATGATAAGAATAAACAGAGGAGAATCACCATTTAAAATAAATCTTGTCATTTCAGCACAGTTTTAAGTAACATAATGAATAAAGAAACAATACAGTAACATAGCCATACAGCCAATAAGCATTATACAGTAACATGCTAACGAAGCTCTAGTTAACGTCGTGTGAATTGATAGCTATTGCTGTGTTTGCTGTATTGCTGTGAAACAACAGTTTCACTCAAAGACGGGGTTTCACGATAATGGCAAGCTAGCGCTACTCTTTTGGGTCTCTATAAAGTTGTGACAATATTATCACTAAACAGTCACTGGCGTGTATCAACTAATAAAGAAATAGATCTCAAATTAAAAGGCAGAATATTATAGCTGCGGCTTTGGAAAAACTGCACATTAATTACTCATATTTATCTCAACAATTAATATCATCCTCAAACTGATTCCTACATGAAAGAGTGATGTTAGGAACAACTGTAGATCTACAGACATTTAAATGCAGTATGCATTAGTTTATAATATATCCATCTTTGAATTAATAAATATTAAAATTTTACTTTAAAAGTATACACTTGCCATAAATTTTAACACGTACTACAGATAAATCACACATAGCATACATACGATGTTTCGCCAGATGCATCAGTCCATGGAGCTCGACATTTATCGCCAGATTTGAAATCAGTAGAGAGCCAGGCTTTAGCTGATTCAACTTCGTCATCAGCTCCATTTTCAAAATCGTCATCATCTTCATCATCATCTCCGTCTTCCCTGGTACCCGCTGCTGCAAGTCCTCGACCAGCATATTTAGGAACTGAAAATAAATCACTGTCTCCAGAGCTAGTTGCAGCAGATGGCCCTACCTGCAGCATAAAATACAATAAAGTATCTTATAATACACATCAATTCAGCACAACATAATATATGATGTTAAAGTGAAAGATAGTCATAAAATAATGCATACATGAAAATTATGCATTTTGTTATTCCAGTGTATTGGATATCTTAATTGGGATATTATTAGTTTTAATGAAAGGCTTACAATTTGCAGATGTGACAAAGTGTATATAGTAAAACATTAAATAGTAATAAAGGGAATTGACAAATTGACCAAAATGGCATCAATTAATAGTCATAAACAGCAAAAAATCAATTGCAATGATAACATAATCCATCCTAAATAACTTTTAAGGCCAAGCTTGAATGAACTACACAAACATTCTCAAAATGGAACTGATTTAAAATCTCAAATGATTTTTATAAATTAAAAAACTATTTGATTATACTATGGTTTCAAAGGGTCAGATTTTATAAGAATAAAGGAACAGCTGAATTTGTGATTTTCTTACAGAGCCCGATTTTATCCCAGAATTACGGACAATGGCATTTCTTAAATTGTCATAAAGACAATTAGTTTAGATTAATTATTTAGTCCATCTCATATTAACTATAATTAATCTAATTATAGTAGTGATAGTCTAGCAACACTAAATCCGCAAGAAAATATCCTTATACCAAAACGTAACACTTATCACGAAACGTAACACTTATCACGAAACGTAACACTTATCACGAAACGTAACACTTATCACGAAACGTAACACTTATCACGAAAACTCAGAGTAAAATGACCAAAAAATGACCAGTAGTGATAGTCTAGCAACACTAAATCCGCAAGAAAATATCATTATACCTTTATCTAGTCAACTCGGGTACGCAGAACGTACGGGGCAGCCGAAAAAAATTCCCCGAGAATCAGAGTTTTAAAATAAAACGTACCTGAGTGCTGACGAGGTCTTCTGTTAGATTGATGACTTCCTCGAGATCATTTTTAAGTTTTAGTAAATCGTCATTATCCGGATCTGTAGTTAGGGCAGCTTCGACCTGCTGCAGTTGTAACCTATACGTCGATAAATTGCTCAAAAGCTCCTCTCTATCGCTCTTACTAGTCGCCATCTTTGTTTGCGATGAAATTCTTTATCCTGATCTTGACTAATTGACTTTCTCTTCTATTTATTCTTGTTTATCCCAAAGTCTTTTCCTTTATTCTATGGTCTTGCTTCCTTTGTTTATTTCAAAACGTAACATTTATCACGAAAACTCAGAGTAAAATGACCAAAACTCGACCAGTTCGGTCCTTAAATATGAGAAAAGTTGAGCTGGTAGGACGGGTGGGGATTGGTGCGCTGTATGCTAATTGGCAACTTATCTCTGGCTTCCACGGGTCACAATGCAGCAATAATTAATGGAGTATAAGTCTTATCAGTTGTGCAAACAAAAGAATTTTGAAAGAGCACAAGCTACCGGGGACGGCCTTCTAATTTAGAAGCAGCTGAGATATAAGTCAACACAATTTAATTTTGGCTACTATAGCTCTAATTTACGCGTGTATGTAATAACAGCCACAATTAGAGTGCTACAGTCATCAATGACAACATCGAGCACTATTGAGAAAAATCAAGCCGGCTAGCATAAAGAAGGACCAAAAACTGTGCAAATTCCAAAATCCAGATAATCAGTCCAAAGTAAGGGGAATTAAAGAAAAGGAGGTTTAGGCGCAGGTCACTGCTCATGGACACTGGATGGAAAAGAGAGATGGAAAAGATAGGTCTTCAATTGCCTATGAAACTGATCAGGGGCGGCGGCATTGTTTTTGAAAGTTGGGGGGCCAAAGTGAAGAAAATGAAAATCAATCGAGAAAACGCAAGCCGCGACACTGCATAAGGAACTTAATTAAAGGAAGCACATCATACATATATATATATATATATATATATATATATATATATATATATATATATAATATATATATATGTATATATATGTATATATATATATATATATATATATATATATATATATATGTATATATATATATAATATAAGTATGTATGTATATATTTATATATACATGTGCATGTATATCCTATCGTAGTGCGCTGCTTATTGGCAGGTCCATGGTATATACTCCTCCACATACTTCTATCATCCGCCTCTCTCTTCATACTAACATACAAGTTAGTCATCAATTCATCCAACATCCCAAGTCTCGGTCTTCTTCTCAGTGTCGCCCATACGACTAACACCATGGGGGTTCGAAAATTGTTTGAGCTGTTTGAACATACAGATTTTCCAGACCCACTTATTCCACTAATGGAGAGGTATTGAAAATCAGAAATCCATCTCGGATAGATATAGTCCCTAAAATACATGAAATATATTATTCCGTTATGATTCTTTATCCTTGCAATGAAAAGCATTAGTTAAAACTTATTAAGCCAAGCTAATATATGCGAGTACAGCAAGCAGGCTTACTTTCAGACAAATAGGGTCTAACCTGTTTTCGATTGAATAATGATTTACTAACTAATGACTTAAGATTATTTCTTCAATAATAAGAAATAAATTTACATTATCTTATGCTTACCTTATACAGCAATTGTTATTCTGATTGACTGATCGAATTACTTAAGCGCATTAATTATAGCCCAGCGATTTAAGTGTTAAAACTTATACAACCTAGACTATGCTAGTGTTGTTGTTGACTAGCTAAACAACCTACAATATGCTAATGTTGTTCTAATAAAAGATAATTCATATTTTTGACAGACGTAACTCTTTAAATGCAAAATTCAGACTGAATGCAGATTGACTCGGCAATGCATACAGCTACAAGTCCATCCCTGGCTACTTTGACTTGTGCCTAGCTAGTCTGTTGAACAGAGGCTGAATCCAGACTAATTGCACGACATTAAGATAAGGAATTCAACTGAATGACAGGATTGACTGTAAGGGCAGGGATTAACTGACATCAGATCAAATTGACATCTGATTTTAATTAAATACTTGTTGGACATTTGGCCGGATTTACACTGTATTTTTTTCTTACAACTGTCATCATGAAGTAGGCCTACATAGTGTTAACATGTTTCCTTATCGGGACACAATCTGCTGTCTATACGAAAGTGCGATGTCGTTGATCTTCGAATTCACCGATTTCCTTCCGTATTTCTTCTTTACTGTCATTATCATCTCTAATCTCTTTAGATATTTTTGCTCGCTGGCTCTCATTTCTCTTTAGAACAATGTATAAAAGCCACACAGTCATTTTGTGTAGCTGCTAGTGGCAGTGAAGGTGAATGAGAGGAGGAGCGGTGGGAAGATAGGGGGTGGGGGAGGGGTGAAAAAGATTTGTGAGCGGTTGAGCCAGGTCGGTAAAGAAGAAAGTAATGTCTCATGGGAGGATGTGTGCGATAGGTGTGACTGTGACTATCTTGAGATCATATCATTAAATTTGTATTAACAATTCGATCGCCTTCACTTGAACAACCATCCACAGCTTGTACCTCATGAATTCCTAATAAGTAAATCATCTGCCAACACACAGAAAAAATCTGTTTTCAGCAGTCACTAACATTTTTCTGTATCAATTGAACTCCAGTTTTGCTTAAATTATTACGTTACAAAAAGTTTCCTTGTATGTATTTTCTGTAATTTTAGGACCCAAAACTGGGGGGCCAAAGGTTATCCTGGCCACCCACCTGGAAAAGTGGGGGGGGGGCAGTGGCCCGGTGGGCCCCCCCCCCCGGTGGCGCCGCCCCTGGAACTGATCATACGAAAGCAAATGATGATTTCCGAAGATTGGGTGGAAGAGAATTTCAGATCTGCGGTGCAGCATGCTGGAAAGAACGATTAGATAGCTTAGAGCGCGAAGGTAAGCTAGGTCTCACAAGAGTAATTAATTTAGAAGATCGAGTAACAGCAGGCTGAACCACTTTAATCAAGTGAGACATACAAGTTTGTCCAGGGATGGACGTATAGGTTAACGAAGCTGTTTTGTAAATTATACGCTCTTTAATCTTTAGCCAGTAACATGTAACCTTTTTGTATGCATCCTTTTTGATACTTACATGTATATATACTACATCTCATGGTGTTTCATGCCAGATAGCAATTCAATCCATCATCGAATATAATATAATGTATATACATGCATATATTAAACACAGTATAATGTACAGGTAATAAAGAAAATGAGTGAATAATATTTACATTATGTATAAGTACTAAAGCAGCGCATATCATAATAGTAGTAGACGCATATTCGATGTAACTTCATAACGCAATACTTTACCTTGAAAACTCAGAACAAATTTATTAGAATTTGACAAGTTCGGACCCTATATATGAAGAAATATGGTCTGGAATTTAAAAACTTAGAGAAAACATTTAATGCAGATGTATGTTTTCATAACTTTACTGATTTTTGTTAAATTTTGAAGGGACTATCTATCTTGTCAATCATCTACATTTTTGATATTAAGCAAATAAATGGAGTATTGTTGCCGGCTGTATAAAACTGAACCTTCTTGGATAACATGAACCGTTTCTTGGATAACATCTGATTCGATAACCGGTTCTTTGATAACCGGTTCTTGGATAACATCCGATTCGATAACCGGTTCTAGGATAACATCTGATTCAATCGCTTCTTGGATAACATGCACCGATTCTTGGATAACATCTGAGCAATATTTAGTTTTTTATTGTATTACTTGCCGTATTTGGAATCTATGTGTGGCTGATTGAATTTTTATGTCTACTAAAACATAATTCAGGCGTTAAGGGGTTAAACATTTGCTTATCACTAAGTACATGTAATATTGAAGTCAAAGTTTGACGTTTGATTTTATTTATTTTTAATTATCCAGTAAAGGCATACACAATATATTTCAGCATAGGCCTATACTAAGATGAAAGTAATAATACCAACAGTTTGATTTATATCTAAGCCAATATAGCAAACAATTTGAATAACCTAAATAATTATACTGATGCCTAAATGCAATTATTGCAATTATAAAATCCCGGCCCAGAATTCTATAATATACTGTCAAACAGCAGGTCTAAGATTGACGTTCCAATTCACATTATCCAATCACGCTAGCAAAAGCAGCGATGACGCAGACATCCTCGTGTACTCTTCTCACGTAAATAGAGGGAGCATGCCCTTTCACGGCAGTCCTAGGTTAGCCCCAAGTGACCTCGAGTTCAGCTGCAATATTTCTACTCTGCAGCCAGACATATCCTCAATGAAGGCCAATAAATGTGCTTAATACAGTTTATTAACAGTAGAAAGTTCATTACATCGTTCTAGAGCTTACCATAGATCTGATTGAGAGGCATTGCGATCTGGAGACTTCTTAAAGAGTTTAGGTATGTCTTATATTGTAGAAGGAGATTAAAGCATACCAACGTCAGAAAGGGCATTCGATTGGTGAGCGCCTAGGCTCCAGAAATTGCTAACAAAATTAAACGAATGGAAAAGTCTCAAATAGAGGATTGACTGGGGGATTGGTGTAGGGCAGAGAGGATTTGAGACAGTCTATTTGTATCCCGACCTTTGTTAAACTGGGATTCAAGGGATGATGATGAGGTATGTCTTAGATCGTATGTAAGACGTTAAATCTTAGGATAAGATCTGAGATCAAGAGAGTTTTGAAAGTTTTTACGTACCCAAGAGCTTACATACGATCTAATACAGTGCTTCTCAATCTTTTATAATCCA
This sequence comes from Enchytraeus crypticus, assembly GCA_905160935.1. Classification (NCBI taxonomy): domain Eukaryota; kingdom Metazoa; phylum Annelida; class Clitellata; order Enchytraeida; family Enchytraeidae; genus Enchytraeus; species Enchytraeus crypticus. Next base: position 247,639 of record CAJHZI010000641.1, read on the forward strand.
GGGTCAAATTTTGATTTTTATCTAATGAAGACTCGAGGACCAAAGTAAAATAAACCCAATCCAAAAGTTTAATCAAAAAACCACCAAACAGCGTTGCCGTAAGTTATTCAAAAATTATATATATATGTCCATTATTCACATGTATACACATAGGCTTACATACATAAAAATATACAATGTATAATAAACGTCACATTACATTACAGCTACATGGTACAACAGTACCTTCCCGCCATCTTATATTTTTATAATTATCACTTACACGGCGATATTGCAACGCAGGACAATGAAAAGGGCCACTTTAGAAGTGATGGCGGGCCACGTTTGATCCAAGGCCCGCGGGTTGAGAAGCACATATCTTAGACATACCTAAGATCTTTAAACGTATCTTGCCTCTTATTCATAATCATGTTAAGCTATAAAATGATGTGATGAACGTTTACTGTTAATAAACAATATTAAGCACATTTATTAGTCTTAATTGTAGAGTTTTCGGTAGTCCACTTGTTATCGGCAGAGTAAATAACATAACGGCACACTAGGTCAGGAAGCACAGATGCTTGTTTTACGACCCATTTCCTCCTTCCTCTCCATGGTTATTAGTAATCGTTGCCTTTTGATGGCGCATCAATTGCAGCCGGCGCGGATTTAAGAATAACCTTTCATCACCATGGGATTTTTTCTTTCCTAAGCTTTTACCAACACTCGGTCTTCCAAGGTAGTCACCCACAAAGTACTAACCGAGGTCGATGCAGCTTAACTTCGATAATTGACGCGCAACTAAACCAAGTGCGCTAATCCCGCCGTCTACCATATAAGTCAGAGAGGTTTAGTTATTCCCTCCCTCGTTCTACATATAATTTTCTTAAGAGTCCTGAACATCACGTGTTCAATGTCACGTGATAAACAAATCAGAATGACATACTGCGTGCATTAACCTACTATTTGTACAACTTGTCCTGCATGGAGACATGACAGCATTTTAACCATTACAACAACATTCTACACAAGAAAATTAACGACAAACGTTACAGAGAACAATAATTAGCTAACACTGAAGGACGCAACCGAACAGATTTACTCGTTTCATCTTACAAATCACGTAATTTACTTATTCATGCAATTGGCACTGTGAACAACTTTGTATTTATTGGACAGATTTTATGCTCTTTGTAATTGAATTTTGCACAGCTTTTTGTATTTACCTTTTGCGCATCGTCTTAGATATCATTCAATGCTATTCGTTGATTGACTGATTCAGGATTAATAGATTCATTGATTCCATACATTTTCACACTAGTGCACTTCCACAAACAACTTAAAACCACACTTGGACCTTCAAACCGGCAGGTCTAGCAAAGGGATTAACGGGATTGTGCGAAGGGCCGATGACATTAAAACAATTTCACAGGTCTCCAAAAGTGTTTGTGCTAAAAATGTATACATTTTGACTAGTTAAGCCAGCACAAGAGATTCATTGCCCAAATTTTCATATCGACTACATTCAAACAACTGACTATGAGAAACATTGCTGTGTTTATTTTAGCTAATCAACATATTATATTATTAATAAAAATTATAAATCTGCTTCTCATTCAAAATAATATCACTACAAATTACAATAGTTCGAGAAGTTTGTTTGCTAAGTAATCAATTGAAAGATATACAATATCGAGTTGTATTTTTAAACAATTTCATATCATATTATATTCAATTTTATGGCTTTTTAAACACATTTTACTAATAAACAGATAGGTATAGATGAAACAGTATTAGAAAGACACTTGTAAATTTGGCAAGGAGGTTTAAAAGTCACTTTTCTAAACAAAAAGAAACTAGCACCAATTTCCTTATCATGATATGATATTGTAGATTTGATATGCTATAAAAGTAAATTACACATAAACATACATGGACACAATTACAACACAAAAATCAAATATAATGAGAACAATAAATAGGACAAATTCTATAAAATTTTTCACTAGCAAATATATTTTTAACAATATCAATCAGCATATTAAATATTAATTTCACAGAAAAATCTTGGTTTATACAAACGATCTAAATTGTATTTCTCTTTTAATAACACAATGACAATGAGCATCAACAAAGCACGTGAAAAATGAAGAAATTTATCACACTCAGTAATTCCAAGGTAAGTGTATTGAAATTTCAAATCCAAAGACTAAGCTCAGAGTGTGCAAGATCAACCGACGACAAAGTTTACTAGTGCATTTATATAAAAAAACTGAATATTGAAACTCATATTAGCAGAAGTGGTGAGAATGACAAAAACTTTCTAAATAAGTTAACAGGCAGCAACTTTTAATAATCTAATTATAATTAATATTCATTTATATTATAATTATGTTTAATTACTATTGATATATACAACTATTACAACAATACTACAGCTAGTCGCATTGGACATGTATGAACCCTGAACGACGATGATGAACTGAATGTGTAAATAAAGATATTATCCACCTCACAAAAAGCACAGGAGAAAGAAAATTAGACCAAAGAATATGCGACACCAAAACTTTAGACATAGCAACATTTATTTTTGGCGCTCGAATTTTAAATTAGCAGCTACTATTGCAAAGTCAGCTCCTTAAAAATAAATCTATGACCATATTAATTTGATCGAATATTTTTGACAGCTAGGTCTTAATACTCACCAAGAAGTCTATTAGTTATAAAATTGGACATTTGTAAGGAATTTTCACATTTTGCGAAAATTTGCAACAAGAAGTGCCTAACCACCAACGGTCATTGAAAATAATTTTAACGGTGCTCTTAACCAAATAACAAAAAAATATCCTAACTCTATGGACCATCCTATTTTTTAAGCAAAATAGAATATATTATTATAATATTTAGTCTAAACAGTGAATAACACTTAGAACTTTCTATAGGGCTCAAATCTAGCTTAACACCTCAAACAGTGACTTTATTAACTTTGATTAAGTTTTATCTGATGATACAACGCTATTATCATGCACAATTAAATTTTCTTTTCTCAATTGGTTATCGTGATTTGTGACTAATCTGAAGTTAAAACATACGGATAAGTAAACACGTTGCATAACAATCTGTAAATCTAGAAACTTCATCAGTAGAACACAGTTATTTCCTCTTGTGAGGCAAAAAGATTTGCACATTTTGAATTTTTCCATTCCTTCAATCTACACATTAAACTGCACGTGTGCTACAGCAGTGACAAAATAAAAGTAACATATTTCATATACGCACTTGAAGCAGCACTGATAAAGTCTTTCACGTGAGAGAAAATAGATTCTCACTAACATAATTCACTACAGAATAAGTATCTGGGACATAATGTTTACCAATAAAATTCAAGTAGCTATATAGATTAAATATGCATAACTCATCGTGTATTTAATATTTTATTCTAATATATATATATATATATATATATATATATATATATATATATACAACGCAACATCACAATTATTTTTATAAATAAAATGTTCCTAGAAGTTGTAAAATTCCTAGAAATTGCAAAATTTCTGACTGGTATGTATAACATAGCCATGGATCAGATGCTCTATACAATATTGTGTCATCATTCAGTTACGGATTAAATGTTGCCAAATATTGCAGATCATCCTTAAAAATTTCAAACCAAATAGAGGTATACTGATAGAGATAACTATTGCATCGAATATAGAAGTTCACAGTTTGCTGAATGTCAATCAGTTCCTGACATCATCCTAGCACGTGGAAATGGACGTTAAACATCTATTATTATTACTATTATTGTCACTATTATTATTTTTAATATTACTATTATTATTATTATTATTGTTATAATTATAATTATTATTATTATAAGTCACTACATAGCAAATAAACCTCCAAACTCTGCAACGCCCACCGAGTATTCTACACAGTTGATAATTTCAAGCGACTAACAATTAACTAAACTCATCACGCTTCGCTCCCATCATCATCACAGACTGACCGAGCAGAATAATAATTCTCATCATCTTCTTCCTCGTCGTCCAGCACAACAGCAGGATCTCGACCAATCAGAGTCATCTTTCTTGAGATCATCTTACCGAAGTTCTTCAACACGCTCTGATACTCTCCCAAGTTACTGCCGCTAAACTGAGAACAGAACAATCTTCCAGCCTCATTTCTTCCCCGATCCTCTGCAGCATTTCTTCCTTCAAACGACTCTGCTGAATCGTTTGGAAGTTTGGTTGAAAAACTCTCAGAACATTCCAGAGATTGACGGGGAGAGTTTTGGCCCGCTTCTTCGGTGTTAGAAATTCCGTCGGAATTTTTTGGATCGAATCCTGTGTAGATGTTCTGCAGCATGGCGGCGTCTTTATCTGAGAGGCAGGAAGAGAGAGCGGGAAGACCGACAGGGTGCTCAGAGGGCTCGGTTCTGATGAGGAATGGGCAGACCTTGAGGTGCTCAGACATGTCTGACATGTCCCCGAGGTCCCAATGATCAATGGGACTGAAAGCCGTGCTGAACAGCCATCTCTAATACAACAAATAGCACAGTATAACGTTGTAGGAATATATACTTTGGTCCTGCCAATAGGCAGAAAAATTAATATATAAGAAAAAGATAGAGTATAGAAATCGAGTCAGCAGAAACAGTTAAGAAAAATAGGTGATGCAAGCCAAATCAATCAATCAATCAATAAGAATTTAACGTCCAGTTCCTCGCCATAAGGCAATGTCAGGGACGTCAATAATCTAATAAACATTGGCAATTTAATATATGCATGGCCAAATGAAACAGGCTCCTGATATACATATTTATAAACACAGAACAGTTAAACTTGAAACACTGGCCTGTTAAACACTGCGATATCTAGCAGAGTAAGATCGCAAAATGACAAAACTACATTAATTAAGATCAATAAAAAAATCACAAAACTAAATGAATAGTGGAGTACAATGAATTTCATTAATTAGCAATTTGAAAGGCTGAAGCATAAATAAATTTATCAAAACATAAATAACGTCATTAACTGAAGTGAATTCATATAAAATATATTACAATATGTAATACTGTAATATCTATGTAAATAAAATAAATTATGTAATCTACACATTAAATGCTGCAAGTACAAAGTTAGTGCATGAGTTATGCATGATGTCTTGTCAAGTTAACTACCAAAATCATAACCTAAATAAAACTATCTAAAAAGTAAATTTTAAACTAATAGCAATTACATTAAAAAACTACATTAAAATTAAAGCAATTCATTTCAAAATTACAGCAGTTCAATAAATCAATCACCAATCAGGAATTTAACGTCCGGATCCTCGCCATAAGGCAATATCAGGGACTTCTCTAGCAGACGATTATACTACGACGTAGACCTACCTGGTAAGTGATGCGCCAATGAAACTTTCCATCCTTCCTAAACCTCTCCCACTCCTGTATCACAATTCCCCTCTCCTCCACAATGCTTCTACACACATCTCGCATGTAATAAGAAGTCAGAGCCAAATTGCACAGGCTGTATGGGTCGAGGTACCTTATAATCTCTTGCATAATCTCAAATGGCAGACTGCTGAGAATGTCTTCATCACGCGGTGGTGAATGCTGCACAATGTAGTTGTGGTACGGCTTACACAGCAGCTTCCGAGCTCCAGAGTTGACTCGAATCGCAGAGTCGTAGTCGTTGGAGGTAAATATTTCCGGAGTCATCTCTTTGTGCGAGCGATTCTGCAGCAAGAATCTTGAATCGTGGCTATTCGCTGCCGCAGATTCCCTTCCGTTCAGCTGAGCATCGGGGCTTTGAATGTTTTTGCTCGAAATAAATAAATCACGCGAAAGATTTTCACCATCAACATCTTGAGAATTATTGAGTATTTTAGCTTGGTTATTACCTACAACACCTTCATTTACATTATCATCCTGAATAAAATATTTTCTAGATTCCGGCGTCTTTACGTCTGAGAAATTATTCTGTGTAGAGTTACATCCAGCATCGTTGTGAAAACCATTGCACATCTGTGCGTTATTATTTCCATTCAGAACTGATTCACTAGCATCACCTACTCCGTGTTTGTTGAAAATATAACAAGCAGGATTGACTGAATCTGATTTCTCTTTCCCAGCAGGAAAACAACCACCAGCACGCGTTGCAGCCTTTGGACAGCTGACTCGTTTACCCGGCGAAGGAGCCGGCAGAAAGCCGAAGCTGTCTAGAATGGAGCTGAACTGCAGTGTACCGCCATGAGGAGTGAGACGCCTCACGGAGTAGGTGCAGCCATACTGAGCAAGAGGACAGCGAGCCTCCAGCCAGCCGTTCAGTCCGCTGTGTATGTCCGTGTGCACGTTACGAAAGTGCCAGCTGCGATACATCATTAAAAATACAAAAAATACATACTAAATACATAAAAATACATATTACAAATACATGACAATCTCTTATTGCACTGACTACTGGGAGACTGATGGTATATAACGCTTTCACTCCTCTCTCTCTCTCTCTCTCTCTCTCTCTCTTAGTGCACTGACTACTGGCAGGTCCATGGTATATAACGCCTCCACTCTTCTCTGTTTTCCGTTTTCCTCTTCATGTCCACATAAGAGCGGATGAAATACATGATAAATTTTATTTTAAAGAAATATCATTTTATATGACAGCATTTAGCATCAGAAAAATTCTACTTAATAAAACACAAACTATGAAAATCTATATACTAAACTGACGTTAACATCGACTTAACAACTTTAATATACTTCTTTCATAAGTTACCAGTACTTCACAGATTGGAAGGCTTAGCTATTAATAACCCTGTTCAAAAACCAGAAGACATTTAAATTCCTGTACGATCCTCTCCTAGGGGTGCAGAAACAGACATTAATCTTCACCCAAAAGTCTTCAAGGGCAACATTAGCAGTACAATATCTCCAGGACTGTTATACTACATCCAGTAATCAACAATAGAGACTACAGCCTTCAATTTTACATATTAATTGCTATCTATTGCTTTAGTAGCCTAAAAGAACGATACTTATTTTCTATTGTCTACCTTGACCATTTTTTGTTCACTGGACTGGCTTTCGTTTAGGACCTTACTTCTCCTCAGCACATTTCTTTCGCTGATTGGTCTGGGTGAATTGATCTGTAATGATGTGTGCTGTTGGGGACGTCCCTGACATCATCCCTGGATGAGGAAATGGACGTTAAAACTTTATTATTATTATTATTATTATTATTGCAAAAAATAAGCACCCACATACCAGTATTCATCTCTTCTGAAAGGCTGCGCACAGAGGAAAGTGTACATAGAGCGAGGCTTGGCCTGATAGCGCGTGATCGACTCTATGTTGAGGTCCAGAGCCAGGATGTGCTGCAGGGCCAGCGGCAGCGGAGAAATCAGCGGCGGCTGGGAATCCTCGTCGTTCGACAAATGCTTTGTTTGGCGATTCTGCGACAGGAAATCTATTTCAGGCGCCAGAGGGAGCTTACTGATTTCTGCAGACATTAGCGTGGAAGAGCAAGGATTATTGTAGAGCAAAACGCTCATTAGATCGGAGGGATTGCCGCCATTAGCGACTCGGTGTAGTAGACTAACATTCCTCTCGGCACACTCGAAATCCTGTATGCTTTCCTCAGCCATGGACAGCACTTCCTGCATTGTAGGAAGATTAAGAGAATTATCAGACACAGTGCTGGGTGCCGGTTTCTTGCCGTGACATGGTGAATGTGCAGTTGCTTCATTTGACTGTTTCCGTATGCCATTACTTAGTAAATAATTTGGCTCGACAGATTGCATGGGAGTGCCATCACTGCACAATTTAGTTTCCACTGATGACGTAGCGTTATTACATAATACTTCAGACGAGATTAAGTTTCCATTTGATCCAGTTATCATAACCACATCACTTGTTCCGTTCATTACAACAAAATCATCAACGCATGAATCGGAAATTTTAACTAAACGAATCTCATTTGTTTCAACAAATGCCTCTTTGCCTCTATCGTGCTCTGCACTAGCACCATTTTCACATGCTTGCACAGATTCCCTGATTTCCTTGCCTAAATGCCCGTTCACATTCGAGCTACTATTCTTGACAATATCACACTGAATATCACCCATGTTATTAACACTGGATCCACTCATTCCTATTTCATGAATTGACTGGATTACTGCGCTAGGACTGCCATTATAATTATACCCTTCAAAGCCGTTTGAACTGTTGGTCACATCTACATTGCCAACTTTAACAGATGCTTCAGACATTGTAGCATCAGTAGCTTCATCAGTGAGCTTAGCAGCTGCAGCAAACTCTTCAAAAATGGATGACCCAACAGTTGGTTGGACTGCTCCAAATGCTACAGTACTACTAACATCAGCTGCTGCATTATTTTGATTATCAGCTGGCAAATCAGGATTCTCAATGACTGCATTATAACTGTCAGCCGCCGCATCATTAACAGCTGTAAAATTAAGACTGCCAGCTGTTACTTCTTGACTGTCAGCAGCCGTATCTAGACTGCCAGCTGCTGAGTTATAATTATCGATAGAACTCTTGAGAGTGGCCATGATTGATCTCTGGAGACCCGGCGGTGCCTTCCTCACCACCCACGGCGCATCGCTTAGAGACTCGTCGTCCGTTGTCGTCTCAGTCGACTCAACTGAAGCTCTAGCTCCCACCTCGCTGCTTCCACCCATAGCTCCAGACGCAGACACCGACTGAATACAAAACATTCTTATTTTTAAATACAATTCAATTTTTTTTTCTTGCTCTGGGCTATATAGGGCCCTGGGGTAAATTATTTATTCAATTATTTAGTACTAATAATTATTAAACTATAAAATTATACATTGGTAAAAGCATCTATCCTTTAGCTTCATTTTCCTTTATCTAACTTATGAATCTCACCTTTCTTGCAGCAATCATATAAGACTGTACCAACATCAAGTATTCAACTCATTTCCAATTTCTGTTTCTTGTTCATTTCAATATTTCGTTTGTGCACTTAATGCTTAATCACAACTTAGGAGAGGAAATATCAAAAAGAATAGTATCAAAAACAAACTGGACAGATATAGATCTGAAAATAAACCAAAAAGCATCTTTAAAAACAACTCAACTGAGCAGAATAAAAAACTACTTTAGAAACTATTCTCTAAGAAACTAAGTTGCTGGAATTTTAAAGTAAAATTAAAATCAATCTCAATTCTCTAAGAAACTAAGTTGCTGGAATTTTAAAGTAAAATTAAAATCAATCTCAATCTAAATTAAATTAAATTAATCTGTAAATCTAAGATTAAGTAAAATCAAGTAGTTTCCTACACAAACCCGAAAGCCCTCAATAGACACGTCGTTCACCGGTAGCTCACTGTTATCACAGACAGTCTTGTTGTAAGAAGTCCTATTCACAGTCAGAGGCACCGCGGGAAATCTTTCCGTAAGACGATTGCGCAGCGCACGACGTACGCTGTGCGGTGCACGGAGACCCTCGCTAAGCACTCGTTGATCTCTCAGCGCTAGAGCGACGTCCAACTGACCGTAGCGTGCGTGCAGGTTCGTCTGAGAGAACGGCACTCGTGCCTGTCGCTCTGTGCTGAACACCTGCAATACAACAGTAGATCTTTCACGGTTTGTTCTCAACAAATGCAGTAGTAAGAATCATCAGCTGTTGTTCCATTCTAAACAACTGCAGTAATAAAAATCATAAGCGGTGGTTGCATTCTAAACAACTGCAGTAATAAATCCTAAAGCTATGGTTTGTTGGAAACACATGCAATAAAAATATAAAAGCTGGTAAAGCTAAGGTTAATGCCAGTTTCCTCACTCGAAAGCTATGTCAGTGACGGAAGCGATGTCAGTGATGGGAGCGATGTCAGTGACGGGCGAGCCCCATTAGTTAAAACTTAAATCGTAAGTTATATAACAACAATTAGGGTGCTACTGTCGTCTCTTACAACTGAGTATCAGCAGTGAAATAAATTAATTTTAGTATATTTAGTAAATTTTAGTTAACAAAAGTTAACTAGAAGTAGTAACTAGTTAACTAGTTAACTTATTTTTAGTTAGTTATTTTAGTGAACATTAGTTGAAGTTTTGTTAGAAAATTAGCAGTAAAAAAGACTGTGGTTCTGCGCTGAACACTTAAAATAATGTTTAGCATTTATAATAATCCTAACATTAGCGCAACGTAAAAACTGTACTGCTAAGATTGAAAACTACAACGTTAAATGTTTTAAGGCAAACGTACGACTAATAATAATAAGGACATCCAACTAGTACAACAATTTGTTATAACAACTGCTATTATCATTTATTCTCTTTAGTTAAATAAGTAAGGCACAACAAGTCAGTAAAAATTTGTAAAAGCTGTCAAAGTTTTTAAATTTGTAACTATATAAAAGGTAATTTATACCCATTTATGCACTCATCTCGATTCTTTCCCTTCTCTCTCTCATTATCAATCTGCCTATAGAAAACTCCATTCTACTGAAACCGCTCTTCTTCGTATACATAATGATCTTAGCTTGGCCATGAGTAGTAAACAGGTTTCTGCCTTGTTCTTCTAGATCTCTCTGCTGCCTTCGATACAATTGACCATGGCATTCTAATAAATAGGCTTAAATCTTGTTTTGGCATTTCTGATTCTGCTTTTTCCCTTCTTACATCATATCTCTCATGTCGCACACAATCAGTTGTTATTGGTCAAAATCGCTCTTCTGAACTACCCCTCCTACGCGGTGTTCCTCAAGGTTCAGTGTTGGGTCCATTGCTCTTCTCTTTATATATCACTCCTCTTAGCTACTTGCTTGCTCAGTCTTCCATAAATTTTCATTAATTTTCAGAATCTTGCTCTTTCACCTTCTCGATCCGCCAAAAACCTTGGAGTCATATTTGATGAAAACCTTGACTTTAAATCCCATATCTCTTCTGTTTGTCGCGCTTCTTTATTTCAGATTCGTCAGATTAGGCAAATACGTCTATCCCTTACTAGAAATTCAGCCACTATCCTTGCTAATTCTATAGTTCATTTAAAGCTCGACTACTGTAATTCATTATCACATGGATTGCCTACTTCTTCTCTCAATCGTTTGCAGCAAGTCCAAAATTCTCTTGCACGTGTTGTTTGCAAGTCCTCTCGACTTCAATTTCGCTCTCTTTCTTTACTTCGCAGACTTCACTGGCTCCCTGTTCATCAACGCATAAAATATAAAATAGCTCTATTAACTTTCAAAACTCTGCAATTTGGCAAGCCTTCTTACTTATCTGAAATTCTTCTTCCCTATCGTCCCTCACGTTCACTTCGGTCCACCAATGCCAATCTTCTCTCTGTTTCAAATATTCTCACATCATTGGGCAGACGTTCTTTTTCTTACGCAGCACCCACAATCTGGAACTCTTTACCTGCTAATCTTCGCTCTTGTTCTTCTCTTTCAACATTCTCTAGCAAGCTTAAGACTTACCTTTTCCCACCGTAGACATAATCAATCTACCCTGACCATTTTTGATCACCGGACTGGCTTTCGTTTAGGACCTAACTTCTCAGCACATTTCTTTTTCAGATTGGTCTGGGTGAATTGATTTGTAGTGATGTATGCTGTTGGGGACGTCCCTGACATCATCCCTGGATGAGGAAACGGACGTTAAACCTTTATTATTATTATTATTATTATTATTATAAATATATACCTGTTACAACCCTAAAATTTTACATGCCGAATTGCTATTTAAATTGATAAGAGTTAACTCTAAAGTTACCGTACATTGACACCAATAATTACAATAACTATTCTTGCTTGGTTCATGGAGAATTTAGCACCAGTACTTGTACAGAATTCAATTGAAAAATCTAAACTTTTATCATGAATTGAAAATAACGTACAGAAAACCGTCATTCCTATCAACCAAGCATTTCCAAAAATTCAGTTGAAAAACAAATGTTTGCAAAATTCAGTACTAGAAATCATTATCTTTTAGCAGTAGAAGAAAATACAGCACATCTAACCGGCCAACGATTCCACTCCATCGTGCAATGCACGACGCTGGCTGGGCAACGTTTGAGATGAGGCCCTAGGGCCGCCCTCTGCATCACTGCCGTGCACCCGTTAACTTGATTAATGCACGCCACCCTCTTACGAGCACAAAGCTCTTGATGCTCCGACTCCTTGCACGCGTGGTACGTTGCACCACACATCAGATGACAAGATTGTAGAGGACAGCTGTTGGCCGTGGTCGGAGCCGGGGGAATGTTCCCCTTAAACCTCAGTCGACTGGGATTTCTACACGAGGTGGTGTAGCACTGGGCACAGTGCTCGTGAGTGATACAGCTAGGAGCAGCTTCGCTACCCATAGGCATCGACAGCAGAGGTGTAGCACAGGCTGTATCCATTGTACTTACGTACTTATACAGATGTACTGGTTCTAAACTATGTACATACTTAAAGTAACTTCTCTATAGACAGGCTAAAAGTGATTCCAGAGTTTCTGTTTAACTTAATACTGACTGTCTAAGATTTAAATAAATTTTGCTAAAAGTGTTATATAGATCATCTTCGGTGAATACTGAAAATAAATATTTGAAAATAGGCTTACAGCATTCTGGTAGATATAAAAATTCATCACAAGATGTCATTATCAAATTTAAATATCTAAATTATCAATATTTCACAGAACAAGACTAAAGTATTCAGTTACATCTGTAGACGGTAATAAATATGGTTTAGCCAAATTGCCTAATCTTTAATTAGCCTATTCTAGTTTCATTGCTTAGTCACATAATTATTGAGACACTTAAGCACTAAGTGATTTCGGGAAATCACAGATCTGCAGTCAAAAAGACTGAAGTTTAGCATGCTAAGTTTAACATTCTTTCAATGTGGTACGTGTATGTTATTAGCATATTGCAGTAAAAATTAGCTAAAGCTAGGCACATAAAATTACACTAGTTATAAGAAAAATATTTGCCAACATCTGATTAAATTAAATAGATTTGTTTTATAATTTTGTCATCTCTGGCCTTCCAAACTCAAGTACAAGAAGTGGGTAAATTTTTTATATAAAAAATTGGACAATAAAATGCAACGTAATTTATTAAGTGATACTATCCACTAGGACAAAATTAAGTACTCTAAAGCCAAAGCTAAGATACTGAGCTAAAGTACAAAAAGCCTAATAGATGAGAATATTCATGAAATATATCCAGAGGACGTCAGTATACTGCAGTTCGTAATTCTATTAAGGATTTAGTTCGCAATTTTAAAATGTTTTGCTTCTTTTGTGTTCACAATAATTATATAGAATACACCTTATTGTTGATCTCTAAGTCATGTTTAACTTTTATAACGATCAAATTTAATATTGCCTAACTCTTTTAAAGTTAATAATAGAGGCTTAATAAAGTATCAAAATTATAATGACAATAAATTTGATATACAATACTGATAAAATTTAACAATCAGCAGCAGGAGAAACTGCCTAATACGGACAAAGCAATGCCTATTGTTTTTATGTAAACAAACAACTACAGATTACAATAACACAATAACTGAGAAGCTGAGGATATTCCTACATGACACTTACTTTAAATGAAATAATGAAACTGACACTGTGAAAATAAAAAGCTAATTATGTTAGTAATTTAGTTAAATAAACTCTACTATTAACTCATTCAATGACTAATAATTATTCTTCATATCTACGTAAAAACTTTTACGCAGACCTCAAAATAATAACAAACGCAGGGCTGCAGACTAAAGTAGACTATAAAAGCTCCCAAATAATCGAAACGAAGATGTCCTTTTGGCTGTAATTTTATGGTATTATTGGTCGAAAAGTAAAATAGTAAAGTAAAACACGCGTTATAGTGAAATGATCAACTACGCTGATATCTAATCACTTTTTAATACCACATGTTTAAACCGTTAGGCAATTTACTCCATTTTCCGTGTAACCAGTCCAGTGAATGTCCGAGATTTTATTCTCAGATCAGCGCGGCTGGGATTCAAACAAAAGGAATGAAACAGAAACAGAAAGAATTGACCTAAAACGATGTTTCATTTAGATTTAAATAAATCGGCGAATCCTGTATCTTTCTTCAAAAAACTTTATTAGTGCAAGTCCTACGGAAAAGAGCAAAGGTCTAAACGGTAGACCTTATGATAAGTACATAGAGCATAAACTTATTGTACAATAATAATAAAAAATTATATTATTAATTATTATTATATTGAGCAGAACGAATATAATTTATATTTTGAATGTCTCAATAGCGTAGGGGTAACGTCATGAAGTTTTAAATGACTTGATCCTGAGGCGAATTGAACTCTCGCAGGTTAGAGTAAAATCTCGGACATTCACTAGCCTGGTTATACGGAAACTGGACTAAATTGCCTAACGGTTTGAACATGTGGTATTAAAAAGTGATAGATATCAACATAGTTGATCATTTCAATATGCATGTTTTTTTACTTTCACACTATATGTCATCGATGAGCTTTACAAGTGTATAGATATGGAAATTCACCTAAACCATAAATTCACCTATTTGTTTACCCAAAAGTCTTCTCTTGATATATGAATTTTCCTAAGAGGCCTATTCATAATAATTATTAAGACATACTGCCATATTACATATTGTCCATCGGATTGTATTTGGTGCCATAGTACTCAATGTTGTCATGGACGACAGTAGCACTCTAATTTTGTTGTTGTTGTTGGCAACAATATTGTAAGCAAACTTCACAATTTTCATATAAGTTATAGTCTACACGGAGATCCGACAAAGAGTAAGCATTTATAGCACTCTCAACGTATTTTTTATTTCTCTACAGTAAAATATTCACATGCAATAAACTAGCATACGGTTGTTTCTTCAGCTACATCGTGCCAATGATAAAATAGTAATAAAGAAACAATAATAATAATGATAAGAGATGTTGCTGCTGCTTTCATGAAGAGCAATTCAAAAACGGCCTTTCTTTGAACAAAAGATGTTCTAAATTTTAGAATTTACCGCATTTGGAACTTCTTTTTGATCATCTTTTTGAGATTGAAATAAGTTGAAAAGAGTTACTCGTTTGTTTGAGTTTGAGTTAACTAAAATTTAAAATTATTTACTTTATACGATTTAATCTCTGCCCGCGCTGTGTCCGGGTTGCTGAAGAGCAGACCAATGATGGACTTCACTTGTTGTAAAAGCTGACAAAGCATTAAGCTCAAAACCACGTTAGGGCATTCGGTAGGTTTGCTACAAAATTTTCAAAAGAATAGAAATGAAGGTCTACTAGTATCCCCACCCCAGTTAAACTGGGATTCAAGGGAAGACGATGATGGGGATGATGATGATAGGAGTTAAACTCATTTTTTAGTTGCTAACTCAAAAAAGTTTAACAACAAAATAGAGTTAGTGCCTATCACTGTCATTAATTGCAGACAACAAATTACTCGCTCATTTGCACTGTAAACTATTTTCATATTTAACAGCAAGCCACAACATATAGTCTACAATCAACGATACAAATCTTCAAAGTTCAGCGTAAGATAGCAAAGGCTCAAACAAAAGTCTAACAAAGTTAATCAAACGTCTAGCCTGAACACAACAGAAATATACCCTAATACTAAAGCCACCGCTCTCCAACTCTCCCCTATAAATTTGAAAATGATGACACATTAGGATCACCACAGAATTAAGGGATAAAAATCAATAAGCATTTAAAAAAGCCAATTTTTTTCAAAACGCAGGCGAGTCCCGATACAACGGACATATCAGAAATATTGCAAATTAAAATTATTGTGTAGCCCCTGAAACTAGAAACCCATTAACTAAATAGGGTAAGTGACCCCTACAGATACGAGTACGTTATCAAACAACGGTTATTTGAAAGTATTTAGAGCCTCTAATCTTCAAACGTTTTATATTATCCCCTCTTCTAACCTTTTTGATAAATAAAACTATAAAAAAATAGTGGTTCTATGACTAGTTTGGCGAATTCCTCTTGAAAAAATTAAATTATCGATCTATTTTGGCTATACAAATTGCTTGCCGCATGGACGAGCCATAGATTTGTCGGGGTATGAGGCTAGTCTTCTTAATAAATCAGCTCCTTTCTATATCTATCAAGTAGCGAATAATTTTCAGCGAAGTCAAACTCAACGGCAAATAGCAGAATCTCTGTTGTCATTGCATGCAAGTCAGGCGCGCTAAGACATACAAGTGGATAAAAATGCACAAACCATTTTCCGACGTTGACATCAGATAGTTTGGAAAATAAAGAAATTAAAAACAAATACCGTATTCAGTCTACAGTACACATTCTGAAGATAAATGCGAAACTCGATACATTATGATACTGCTTAGTGTAACACTGTGAAAATGCGAGTACAAGCAGACAATTTTTGAATAGAGATTTATTTTCGAACAAAATCAGACATAATTAAAAACAAAATTACACGTAATAGCAGCATATAGGCCTTTGAGGAACTGAAAACTGATGTATTGAATTAAACTAAAAATCAAATAGAACTCTACGTAGCAATGTTAACATCCACTACATTATATAAACATGACACGGAAATCACTGAAATAAAGATCATGTTTCTTGCAATTTACCAAAATCAGGTGTAATAATTTCCTTAAATAATTTATAATGGCGATAGTAATCATATACTTGATTTACAGCACTCTCCATTCCATAAGCGGCGAAGAGCATAACTTAACTGCAGACCTCAGATCATGTAACAACTACCATTATTATTCAAACATTGTAAAACTCGATCATAGACAAAACTGATAAGCCGAGCTCCAAACCTACTAAATACTGTTTACCAGAGTGAACAAAACGAACGTTAAGTCGGGGTCACATTTCTGTTTCTGAGCAGGTAAAGCTGTATTTCCTCGGTTTAAAACCGTCCAAGCAAAATTAAGAGTTACAATTTTATATAATTGTTTCTAATATATACTCTTCTTACTAATGATTCGTTTATATAACTGAAAAACGCATAAATCTTACAGTTAGAAAAACAAATACGATTAACTTTTCAATAATAAATACAATAAACTTTTCAACACAGTATAATTCATTGCAATGAAGTGATTTAAGTAAAGTTAAATCACTACTTAACACATTACTCAATATACTCAACATAGAACATAACATAATAAAGCTAACTGCACCCTATTAGAATTAATAATAGAATTGGTAAACTAAATTAGATATAAACTGAGTCAACGTAGCTTATAGTTTATGACCATGAAATGATGTGTGCGCACCAAATATGCATTAATATCAATCATAAATTTAGTATAAATCTTTATAAAGCATCCTGATGATGAAATTATTGCTACTTATCGTTTGTACGCTCTTTAAGCGAAAGCATAAAAGAATGGGTCCATTTCTAAGCTTACCAGTTTATTATTAAACCCTTTTGTCGATCTCATAAAATTTTCACAATGATCAGAAATTCAGTTATTTAGTTAACAGTGAGAATGAACAAAAAGAGTTCTAAATGCTACAAACTCTGCGTATACTATTGTCCCAGAAGTAGCTTTCAGGTGAAGAGTAGGACGATAAATATTCGTAGCAGAGCAAAATGCTCAAATTAAACTACCCTATAGCAACGTCGTATCCTTAGCCTCACATCACCTTTTATGACACGACTACCTATAATTGAATTGAACAATACAAATGTCGCTACACATTTCAACACATAATAATTAATCAAACGTCAGTTCATTAATTCATGTATGAAAATTAGTATCTTATTACTTTACAAACAATAACGAAAACGGCATTTTAAATTATCATATCAATCAAGTAACGTGAGAGTCTATTATCAGCCATTAGCATTGCAATCAATCTTTCAAGTGTTAAGCTAATCATCCGATCAGATAGTATCTGCCCGTGAAATTATCGACGGATGAGGAAATGAATGTTAAACACTATCTAAAATTATAATAAGTCAATCAATCAAATCTAATAAAAAGCTATGTTTAACGTCTATTTCTTGACACAAAGATAGGTCAATCAGACACGGTACTACTCAAACTCGAACCGTAGACACAAGTACAACTCATGCAATCAATCACCGACTGATTTAATCAATCCATTAGTCGATAATCAACAATCTAACATCATCATCATCCTCCCTTAAATCCCAGTTTAACTAGGGTCGAGATACAAATAGACTGTCTCAAATCCACAATCGAACAACAATCTAACATCAACTATAATTAACTAATCAATCCAATAGTCGATAAATAACAACCAGTCACAGACTCTTAATCAATCCATAAGTTGCTATATAATTAATTAACAATCAGTGATGGAGTAATTAATTTCTGTGATATTAATTAATCCAGTAGTCAGTAATTAACAATCAATCATCGACTCTAATTAATCAATCTATTAGTCGACAATTAGCATTCAATCACAGACTCTAATTAATCAATCCGTTAGTCGACAATTAGCATGCTCAAGCATTGCATTGATACAGTAAGCACAGAATTTGACAGCTATTTACAAAGTCATCAGTGGAATGAGAAAGATCAAAACGAAGGAAAGTCACAAAACGAGCACATTAAACACTACAAATACACCTACAAAGGATTTATACATTTATACAAGAGAAAGCAGCTACAAGCGTGTATCAGTCTCAAATAAGCAACCATCATTGCTAAATATTTACACCTAGACTGAGCATGGATTTTTAAGTTTTCATTTTGTTCAGGTTGGCTGATTTGGAAATTTTTTAAATCACAAGCATGAATACAGTTCAATGACAGGACATAACTTTAGGCCATTAGCTGATCTTAGAATAAGACTAAATGTAATTTCAGTTACAACCAAAATTAGGAGTTTAGCTTCTTCCAACATTCTCGCTTTCTGTTTAAGATGCAGTCGCAAAGGTTGCGCAGAGAACTTGAAGAAGTTCTTGCAAAAGTTGCCCTTGCTTTAATACACAGTTAAAGAAGTTAACACGCATTATAGTAAAATGATCAACTACGTTGATATCTATCACTTTTTAATACCACAAGTTTAAACCGTTAGGCAATTTATTCCACTTTCCGTGTAACCAGTCCAGTGAATGTCCAAGATTTTACTCTCAGAGCAGCACGGCTGGGACTCGAACCCACGAGAGTTCAATTCACCTCAGGATCTGTCATTTAAAACTTCATGACGTTACCCCTGACGCTATTAAGACATTCGCGTAAACTCTAGAGGCTTCTGAATCACTCTAATCTATTTAGATTCAGGTATACTCTAATCTATTTAGATTCAGGTATTTCATAACATATAACTATTAAGAAGCTAGAATGTCTGCTGGCATGAATTCAATAAGTTCCTGACGCCGTTTAGTTCTAGCAAAAAAATAAAGCAGAGTCTACGCTAGTAGACAAAATAAGTATCCCAATTAACGCATTATAAATATGTTATCAGAATTTCCAAATAACGTAATAAAATGTTCTTAAAATTTCCAAATAACGTAATATAAATCAGACAATTTGATTACAATCTCACATCGTTAATATCGAATTGTGATAATAATTCAATAATGCTAAATTTTACTAATTTATATTTGATAAATATGCATATAAATAAGAAATTCTGAAACAAAAATCTTAGATGAAGTGAATAAATATTATACAGTGAGCGCTAGCATTCAGATCTTAACATTACGAACAACTAAGTTATAGTTTATGCCTCAGATTATAGCGAAGAATATTAACCATTTATTGTTACTGTTATAATTATTGTTGCCAAATATTTTGACTGTTATTAAGTTTTAGCAATAGTAAAAGTAGGACTATTTGTATTAGTTTTAGTGTTAACAAGTCAATAGCTATTCTGTTAGATGGCTTGCATAAATAAGAGTTTTGACCAATATATTAGAGATTTCATTATAAACTAACATAAAATTGTCGATATAAATTAACAAAGTCAGAAAATTGTCAATATAATGAATTAAGTCAGAGATAATATTGACTATTGTTGTTGGCTCTTTAACGCAGATTTAGTTATATGCCTAAGCACATATACATGTATATATATTTGTCTGCCTGAATATACATATAGATACACAAATGAGACACTGTTGTCAATGTGATTTCATGCATTGTATATACAGTGGTGTAGTACTTCTCAATTCATTACTACATTGGTACCTGTCTACAAATCTACACCCAATGATCACTCGGGTTACCAGATCAACCACTATGACATTTATTTATAAAGACTACATGAGAATATGAAAAGTATTAAGGTCTTACAAACATCTTTATTTTAAAACTATCTTTCACACAGATTTCTAATAAAATTTTTATTTGATATTGATCTTATTTAACGATCGGAAATAGTTTACATGGATTCAAAAGTTTGATTAGACAAAACAGCAAAATGATAAACAAAAAATAAATAGCAAAACAATTTAACGATAAATTTATAACATAAAACATAAAATACTAAATAAATTATTTTCACACTAGTAATTAACTTGTATAGAATCAGGCAGAATCATGGAGTTACGAGACTCAGCTTAGAGAAGATATCACATCTGCATTCTAAATCAACGACTGCAAGTTCAATACTAAATCCTGACAGTCATCTAAGATAAAACAACTCTTTTAGTCTGTAAATATCTAAATCAGCTATCAGGGTGCACCGTACATTTATACATTACGGCAGGCTTTAACACTGGTAAAACTAGCCGTATTAGGAAACATCAACGTTAATTTCATCCAGTGAGATTAGCATATTACTACACTGTTAATAAATGCACATTAGTATTCCAGCTCGTAGGTGCAATATCAATGTCAGTTAGGCAAGCCAATTAACATATCAGTTTTTAATGAGATTAGTACGCATCACTTTGTCACGTAGGTATAAGTGCGAGACGGTGAAGCAGTGTCACTGCCTGACGCTGTATCATTGGGCACGTTAAGAAAGTCCCATATGAGTATCGTGTCATCGTGTGAGCTACTGACGATCTGAAACTCGTCAAACTGTAACCTAAACACGCGACCAGTGTGCTCCTATCGTAACAGCAACACAGACACGAGAATAATTTCCATACACAATATAGTATTTATAGCATATTCCAATATTCAAATAACAAACTTACCATATTAGTCTTTAGTGTATATTTATTAATGTTTATAAAATACAGACACTAGGTCATCAATGAGGACATAGATACCCTATCTAACTTACGGCCTACAAGCAAACGGAATAGACAGAAAACTACGAAATAGTACAAATAAAATAATAGTAGAAAGGAGAATGTAATTGCAAATAATTAAGTCAATGGCTTTTGTAACGCATAAGCGTTACGAAGGAAAGATTATGGGATTGAATATTACGAGTAGTTAATGGAACGTTTTAACAGGCAAATACAGAGAAAGATACAACAGAGAAACAGAAAGAGAGACCGAGAAAGAGAGAAGAGAGAGAGAAAACGAGAGAATATGACTGGTTACTCACGACTAGAGTCCTAAGACAAAGAGTTCCGGTGGGTGCCCTGGGATCAAGAGCTGCAGCCAGATCCCACACCTTTATCTTACTGCATCAAATGATATATAACAAACGTGAAAAAGTCGTCGTTATTCGTACTATTCTTTGTGGATTTAGTAGATATTACTGCGCCAGAAGTGAAGGTAAAATAATACAAGAATACTAATAATACTAATAATAATAACAATTTAAAGTCCGTTTCCTAATCCAGGGGCGATGTCAGGGACGTCCCCACAGCACACATCACTACAGATCAATTCACCCAGACCAATCTGCAAAAGAAATGTGCTGATGAGAAATAAAGTCCTAAACAAAAGCCGGTGATCAAAAATGGTAACAATATGCCATTCAGTTGTATAGTTGGAATCATACTGACCAGACAGTTTCATCCAGGAAACAATGTAAAAATTAGACTAACCTTTAAAGCTTCTACAGAAATTCTAAAATATTTCTACAGACGAATAATCATTTTAGCTCATAAACACTAAGATATATCAATTGCAAATTTATATGTCAGATAATTAAAAAATTCAACACACCATATAAAATTGCAGTTAGATGCATAAATAACTTTTAATACAGATTTCGACGAAAGTTTCAACAAACTAAGCAAAAATGCATGCAAAATATAACTCTTTGTTATAAGTGTATCTACAAAGTTGATAAATTTGCTTCATTTTAAAGTAACTTTTGCTTCATATTCACAGTTTCCATCCATCTTTAAGCGTTATTGACTATGTAACTACGTTAATAGAAGAGAATAATTATATATAACTTTTTGATGTCATAAATAAATACATGCACAAATAAACACAAAATAAAAGTATATTAAATTGATACCCATCGTATGCGCCGCTGACAATTCTCTTGCTGTCAAATCGTATGCACCGCACAAGCTCCTCGTGACCTTCCAGTATTCGCAGACACGCGCCACACTCTATATCCCACAACCTGCAAGTCCACGACAACATCATCACCATCATCATCATCATAATCCTCCCTTGAATCCCAGTTTAACCATGGTCGGGATACAAATACACTGTCTCAAATCCTCTCTGTCCTACACCACACCACCAGCCAATCTCCTATTTGAGACTTTTCTATTCATGACAACATCATAAAAGACTAATATAGAATTTGACGTCAGTTTCCTGTCTATACAGAATTCCAGCGACCTCGAGATCTTTGCTTTTGAATCATATATCATACAGCGTGCAGAAACCTAATCAATCAAGCCACTGCCTCAGCCAAATGATTAGTGTTTAAATCAATTAAGGAACGATCTGAATAGTCTCGTAGGTTTCATACTTGCTCGTAGGATACATGCTTGCTCGCTTAGCAAGAAATTGAAGGTTCAATTCTTGGAAACACTGACATCATAATTGAGAGAAAGAAATGCCTTATAAAAGGTATTTGCTAGCAATCGAAATAAGTTACACATTATCTAGGATGACAATAGGTACCTAGAATTACGACTAAGTTGCTATTTATATTAATATTTCAATTGTATAACATTATATAGGTATTACACCAAGTTTCTTGATCAGATAAATATGTATACTTACATCAAACAACAAAAAGCAACAAGAAAGTGCTATGTTAAAATAATATCACTTGGTACTAAATTTTGAGCTGAGTAGGAAAGTAGAATCATAAAAATGAAAATAAAATCTAGAAGTAAGTTTAACGTCAGTTTCTGTTACACCAGTGAACTGTCAGAGTTTGTCAGATTAAAGGATTTGCACATCCTCTAGCCTATCAGCGCTCTATCAACTCCATCACCACAAAGATTTAAAAAGTGCACATTAAAAAGTACACTACACTTTTCGGACAGTCTTCTGATAACCTCATAACAATATGGCAGAAGAAGACGTACACTATGACACTGCACTTCTGTGACACTGCGCTTATGTGACACTGCACGCATGTGACCCTGCACTGATGTGACACTGCACTAATGTGACACTGCACACTTATGTGACACTGCAAACTTATGAGACGCTGCACTTATGTGACACTGCACACTTATGTGTCACTGCAAACTTATGAGACGCTGCACTTATGTGACACTGTACACTTGTGTGACACTGCACACTTATGTGACACTGCACACTTATGTGACACTGCACACTTATGTGACACTGCACACTTATATGACACTGTGCACTTATGTGACACTGCACACTTATGTGACTGCATTTATATGACATCTAAGCGGCATGAATGAGACATCGCGCACACCTGATAGTATTGTCTGAGCTTCCACTGACGACCAGTCTGTCGTGATACTGCAGGCACGCTATGCCACGCTTGTGTCCATTCAGCGTGCGTACAAACTCGCACGTAGACGTGTGCCAAACCTTAATCGTTCTGTCACCAGAGGCCGACACTATATACTTGTCATCGAAGTCTACGACGTTGACAGCCGCTCGATGTCCAACAAGAACTCTTCGTAGATTAGTGTCGGTGCTCGACATCATGTCCCATACGGCAATCGACCGATCCTACAATACAAATATAGTCTAGTCCAATAATAGTGTACAGTCATAGTACAAAAATACCATGATATCTTCAGTAAGTAGCCTAATATTAAATACAGACCTCGTTAGTAGCAAAACGATTATAATACTATTTATATATCACAAACATCTGATCACAAAGATTTCAATTTGTGAATATTGATATCTGTAGTGATTCTATATGACCATTTACCCATCTAAGTGAAGCAATATATTATAACAATGCAAACTTTAAACTTGTATTATAGAAATTTATTGTATACTATCAGCACTATTCCGTTACTTTTATGACAAAAGTTCTGCAAAAAAAGCCAACATGGAAAGATTAAGAGACTGCAATTGAAAACGTCAAATCTGCAAAGCATCACTTTTAACATAGACTAAATAAGTTCCAAAACTAAAACAGTATTAGAGATTTAATAACTCGTCGCTCTTAATTTCTTCTTACAAAACATGTTAGTGGAAATGAATGTGTACAACACCATCAAGAATTTTACTCTAGTTTCTGTACGACCGTGCCACATGATCAACTTCATTATAAAACGGTTCCCTTCATAAAACCACAGATTTCAGACTTGTTTCGTGTCACAGTTCAAATACAACTCTTAGTTAAATATATTTCTCTTGCTTCGGTACATGCTTTTTCAAATCGTTTGGCTAAATCGAGTTGTTGACATGTTAAGCGAGGATATACGTAACATCATCTTTGTGTGTTGAAACACACGTTAAACTACTAATATTTATAAATTAATAATAAAACAGTTCTTATTTTAAAGCCGCAAACTTCATAAATCCAGTTTATAGTAAAATAACGAGTCAATGTCACTGCGACAAACCTTGGAGCAAGTAACCATAATGCCATCGGCGAATTTGAGATGAAGAACAGCCTCACAGTGATGGATGAGAGTGTTGATCAACTCCCCAGTCTTTATACTCCATACCCTACACATGGTAAACATGTTTATGACATAGTTGTCATGGATGAGAGTATTGATTAAATCACCAGTCTTTATACTCCAAACCCAACACTTGGTAAACATGTTTATGACACAGTTTTCATTATCATTGACTTGTTGGAGTTAGTTTATAGTCTGCGAAATCTGACGCAATTAAACTGCCAAACTATAAACTATATAGTTGCT
The DNA here is from genome assembly GCA_905160935.1 of Enchytraeus crypticus. Classification (NCBI taxonomy): domain Eukaryota; kingdom Metazoa; phylum Annelida; class Clitellata; order Enchytraeida; family Enchytraeidae; genus Enchytraeus; species Enchytraeus crypticus. Next base: position 272,792 of record CAJHZI010000641.1, read on the forward strand.
ACCTAACTGCACAATAGTTAACTATTAACACCATTATTATTATTATGCAATCATTGTCATTATACATAGAACTAAACTCCGCAATTAATTATAAACTATCCTAAATTGATTTATGACTGCATAATTAATTCAGTTTTAGGAGAGAAATCAACTATTGTATCAGTAAAATAAACAAATTATTAAACAACACCTTTAACATTGTTTACACAGAACACACAAAGATCAGAGATCTTGACTTATTTTCACAACTAAATTAAATATAAATGATCTCACCTGACAGTGGCGTCACTTGATCCTGACACAATGATATCATCATCATACTGCAGGCAAAGCACTGAGCCAGTGTGACCTAACAGAACCTGACTGCACTCCAGTGTACTTCGATCCCATACCTAAATACGTAAAAAAGCTAAGGTTAACGTCGGTTTCCTCGCTCGAAAGCGATGTCAGTGACGGGCGAGCACAGGATTTGAACCCCGCACGTACTAATCCACAGTCGAATATCTTACCGACTTCGCCACTGGCTCCAGCCAGTCAACAAAGTCGGCGATATGTCATATTATTATACATGTCATTATATTATATATGTCGACGCCATGTCATATTATTATACTTTATTATAACGCTGCGTTTCAAACTAAGTTCATGTTTAATGGTCAATCATCTCCAAAAGCTACAAAAATATAAACACTAAAACAAACAATAAAAACACAAAATAACAAATGTCACAAAGCCAAAACAGTAATACATTACGATGGCTGAAGCCTACGAAATCTGAAATATTTCTAAAACCTTTCGGAACATAGAATTTAGAGGGAAGGAAATTAAAGTTCCCCAACAAAACAAAATTTTTAAATATTGCAGACTTGTTCAAGTAATAAGATAGCAGATGGAACCAGCCAATGTACACAAAACACAGCTTAATGTAGCTTTCTTAATTAATGTAGGTAAGAAAAGTTGAGCAACTGATAGTGATGTAATCAAAAACTTGTTTTGTGACACTGCAGTTTAAAGTTTTACAAAAGTGTGTATAATAAAAAAAATTCAATGCAACTGATATCCAATTGCAAAGAAAAAAACAGTTGATATGAATACAGAAAAAGAATAGTTTCATTGCCTTATAACTACTCAATTAGGTATTATTATTTTTAAATAGGACAATGAAAGCTCCTATATATGCAAAGAAAAATACAGTTGATATGACTCCATGAAAAGAATAGTTTGTTGCCTTAGAGTTATACAATTTGGTATTGTGATTTTAAATAGGATAATGAAAGCTTGAACTACGTCAAAATCAATACTAAAATGCAGAAAAGCTGCAAAGCTACATTGTTTAGTTTATTGTAAAAATGCTTATAATTTATAATTAATTATTATAATTTCACTATATTCATTGTTTAAAATATATAAACAATATATTTCCTGGGTTGTATTTGTGAAACTGCAATATAGACCAACCGTTAACTGCAAGTACCGTAAGAGGCAACAAATCAAAAACTGAAACAGTAGACAAGAAAAAGCCAAAGAAGGTATTTTTGGACCTTGGCCCGTCATTTGGTAGAACACCAGCGAGAAAGAAAATATGTAAACTTCTTTGCGACAAACCTTTATGGTATTATCTCGCAGACCGCTGACAATTCTCTTATCATCGTACTGCAGACAATAAACCCCCTTGCTCGTCTCACTGCGACATACGATACGCTGCAGATTGTGATGACCCATTCTCCAGTTGTCTTCAATTCTCTCGATCTCTTGAATCACCTCCGGATAGAGACGTCGATAGTACTCGTGATCTCTGTGCGTCTCTCCAGCTTTAGGTCGAAACAGATACTTGACCCTGTTAGAAAATATATAAATATAATTGATTAGTAAGTAGACCAATAAAAAAATAAAAGACACTTTTTTGTGTGTTTGATATCGATTATTCGTTCATCTCAGTACAGATAATACAAATAATAGAACGTTCATGCAGACAGATAAACAAATAATACAAAATAGGCTACCACAAAAGAGCCAGAGCTCTATGTCGTAATACCATAATTAGCAGTTATAGCAGAGCCTACTTAAGTCAGGAATATAAAAAAATTCTACTGCACTACCAAGTACACTAAAACCATTGGTAGCCATACAATTAAATACTTTCAGATTAAAAATTATATATAATTAGTCAAATGGCCAGACAATGGCAAGTGAAAACTCAAAACTCACTTGATTACTATAATAACTAAACAAAGACACTTGATTACTAAATCAATCAAAGACACTTGATTACTAAATCAATCAAAGACACTTGATTACTAAATCAATCAAAGACACTTGATTACTAAATCAATCAAAGACACTTGATTACTCAATCAATCAAAGATACTTTATTGCTCAATCAATCAAAGACTTTTTATTACTCAATCAATCAAAGACACTTAATACTAAATAAACTAAACAAAGAAACTCAACTACATTAATCTGTCAGAGACTATTGATAAAGTCAATCTTTGCATCAAGTCAAGACTTGCATCTACTGAGCAACAGCCAGCTATCACAATCAACTGTTTTCCAAAAACATACAATTTTTGATATATTTGCCTAATGAATTTGATAATTAAATTACACTAAAAGTAATTCTGAACACAAAAAGTGCATAACTTCCAAATAACAAACGTTTAATGAAACCTAGGTTAACTTCAGTATTTTAGTCTTGTGAATACTGTATCCCAAGCTAAAAGAACTAACAAAATAGAAAAAATAGAAGTTTGTCTTTAGCCTGACTGCAAATTGGCTTAATAACGAATCCACATTATGACATTATGCATCGTTATCCAAGATGATGTCTAGGGATATCTCATATATCTTCAATGGATAACAACACGTAATGTCATTAGAGGGATCATCCGGGTAGTCCACCTGGGACCTCTTGCACCCCAAGCGAGAATCCTGCCACTAGACAAATCAATAACAATAATAATCATGATCCTCCCTTGAATCCTAGTTTAACCAGGGTCGGGATACAAATAGACTATCTCAAATCCTCTCTGTCCTATGCCACACCATCCGCGAATCTCCTATTTGAGACTTTTCTATTCGTCTAAATTTTTGTAGCAATTTCTGGAGCTTAGGCACTCACCAACCGAATGCCCTTTCTGACATTGGTATCGATCTTAGTGCTTTAGTTGCCTTCTACAACACGTGCAGTCACCGGTTGGTCAATTCTTCACACAACACGGACACAACACTAGGAAAATCAATAATAGTAATCAACAATAAAAACACGTACCAGCCCTTTCGTTCAGCCAGACCTCTCCACAGAACGTTATTGCGCACCATGGATTCTATGAGCTTACGCCACAACATGCCGTCACATATAACACGACTCCACTCCTTGCAGACAAGCTCAGCAGCACACAGAGATCTAGCATCCAGGTACGATAGGATTCTCTCCGCTATGTGATCAAGACCTCGGGCTATAGTAAAAAAATAATACATTGACAGTGAAGCAAATAAAGTAACAGCAAACAAATCACGATTAACATATAAACCAATCAATAAATAAGTATAATTTAAGAATTAGAAATTAGATCAAAGAAAGCATCCATAGAATCATTGCAAATGAGTTTCACGAGTTGACGTTCTTGGCATTACCAATAGTTAGATTAATAACGGTATTTACTAACTATTCTTTGATCAGTTGATAGTTTACGCCTCTGTTGTTTGTAAAACTATTGATCAGAAATTTTGGTATTCACTAAAAATTTTTGCATGGTTATTAACTACAAGGTCAACTGCTAAAATTATATTGGTCAGCCAATCACAGCACTGCCCCTCACGCTGATCGATCAATCAGCTTACTTCGTAAACAAAGTCAGAATATTTTTTTAATCAGCGATATAGCATGCCAACTGTTTAAATGCCCGAAAATAGGCTCGCAGAGTTTTGCATTACTTTACACATCGATTCAAGCTTGCAGAATATCAAATTGTGACTAATCAGTAGTTTACGCAACTTTTGATGTTTAAACACTTGATTATCTCACTAGTAACTACGGCCATAAGATATGAAATACCGTACCGTCAACACAAAAATCTAAATAATTAGACATACGACCAGAAACCACCTTATAATTACAATGTCCAGTATTTTTTTTAACTTGCCGTCAGCCATTATTTTTTACATTACAGCCAGGTGCTTGAAAGCAATTTTTGGTTAAATCAAGTAAGCAAAACAAGATTTTGAATTAATCGATAAAATTCTTACAATTGTTAATTTAATGATTAAATTAATCGTTATTGATCAGATTAATCGTTAAAATTTCGCAGCCGTAATAAATTTCCACAATCACAGTGCTCACAAACCTGGAAGTGCAGAGATGAAGTCTCTCTGAAGCATTGGTCGCAGAAAAGCATCGATGTGCCCGTGCTGAGAGTGGCACATTCGTGTGAGCAGCGTCTGCACAAACAGCATCTGTTCCACGTCGCTCCACTCGCAGAACATACTCACACACTTGGCACTCTGCTCGGCGTAACCTGCCGTTGTGATGTTGTTCTGCCGTGCCTTTGGTGCGCAGAGCGCTGATATAATAGTGCTGCCACTCTCATCACCCCTACTGTAATCCTAATTCATTCAAATAATTAATTTATATTTAATTATCATCATCATCATCATCATCCCTTAAATCTCAGTTTAACTAGGGTCAGGATATGAATAGACTTCATCCATTGATTTTTAATTATATAGTTAAGTAAAATGAATAACTTAAAATATAAATCAGTATGAGATCATTCAAATTAAAGTCTCAAGACTTTCTTATAACAAGAATTCTGTTATATTCAGTTACTATATGATTCAAACCAGACAGACAAGACCATCGGTTTTAATACCTTAGTGATCAAGAAGTACAAAACTTCAAAGAACTTTAAAATACACAACTAAAGAATTAGTTTTTGCACTTCAAATTACTGTTAATTATCATTTAATGAGCATTTATAAATTTAGAGGAATTTAGATAAAATTTACACATAGATGTCTCTGAACTCAGTATATTTGATAGAATTATCTAAGAAATTGTACTTTGAAAATTCATTAAAAATAGTAATAAAGCTTCAATCGTATCAAATCTAGTTGACACTGAAATATGTCATCCAACCCCTAACGCCCTAAATTTACAATTTACATTTAATCTCTACTGTACCCGAATTCATCAGTAATACAAAAGCGAGATATTACATCTATAAAGTAAACTAACATACAATAATTTTGTACTAATAACAGAAAAATATGTTGAAGCCTACCTTCTTCATCAACTGTTGTTCATCTTGGACACTTTTTTCTAATTCCATAATCAGCAGAATTACGGATTAGGTAACTGCCTCTCTTACATTCAAACTTTAAAGTAGTATTGTATTTAGACTGGTGCTACAAGTCTTTACGACTTCCTGAACCAGTATAATTAAGTTAAATTAATTATAAATTATGCTTATAGCATCTGTATAAATAAAAATGAAGTAGAATTATGCAAGTATTAGCAAATTTAACTTTCTTTATATACTGATATTGGTACATTCTTTGTTGGCATTATGTTTAGCAAACTGATAATTCGAAAAGGTTCATATATTTTGATGATTAAAATATAAATTAAATGTTTAATAAAATTATCTTTCATCTCTACATTTCGAAAACAGCTACGGCTTACTACAATAAAATAGTTATAAATTAGCTTAATTTATGGAAACATTTCAAAGAGAAATATTAAACAATAAATAATTAAGCGTATATCAGAAGAAATAAAGATTTAAATTATATGTTAAAATTCATCAAGGTCGCCATGTTATGTTTACTCTTTAAAAAACCAAAACAGACTAAACACTACTGCCAACTTGAAATTTTTAATTCAGAACCAGTACAGATGTTGGAATCATAAATAACCATAAAACAAAGAACGAGGGTTTAACCTAAAACACGGGTTTAAGGTCAATGTCAGAAACCAGAAGGGCTTTTCTTCAAGACGTCAAGTAGACCGTGTACAATGAAAGGTGAATGCCCGAGACTTTACTCTCTGATAACATCTACCGAGAATTGATCAGAGGAACAACAACAACAACAACATTAGAGTGCTACTGTCGTCAATGACAACATTGAGCACTATGGTACCAAATCAAATCCGATGAGCAGAGTGTGGGGTCCAAAAACGGTGCGATCCAAAATCCGGGAGTTCGGTCCGAGGAAGGGTACAAGTGGAATGAAGGTTTACGTGTTGGTCTCAGTTCATGTGCAAAGGTTGGATATGAGTGGTCAAAAAGAAAAGCCTTCAACCGTCTATAAAACTGTTCATCTGTTCACATACTTTGCACTTGTTCATGCAGAAGGACCTCAAGAACAATCATTTAAAACTTTATGCTCTTACCTAAAGCGCTTGTGCACTGAGCAATTGAGAGATTCAAGAATAAAGTTATTCTATCATTCTAAATTACTGAGGAAGGCAACGGGAAACCACCTCGGAAGCCATACTTCCCCAAGCTATTGCTTGGCTACATAAGGTATGGATAAGGCATTGACTTTGTGAAGGGATTAACTTGTTGATCTAAGGAGTGCTTGATGGAGCGAGAAGGCAGACTTGATTATGAATATGTACCTTGAACCTGCCACTAGGCAGTGCACTGAAGAGAGGAGATATATTATAAGTTAATGATTTAATTATAACTATTTAATAGACTATAACTATTTAATTCTTGAGAAAAATATGGCCTCTGATGTGGCTTCCCGTTGCCTTCCACAGTTCTTGCTTAGTCGCCTCCTATGAAGTGTGCAGTTTACGGTTAATCTATTCTTCAGTAGCCCGGAGACAGCACGGGAAAATCTTATTGTAACTTTACAAATTAAACTCAATAAAATTACTTGCGTCGCAAATGAAAAGAAGGACGGCCTATGGAAAATTCTACTCTACCGAGATTCCCATTAGACCAACTAGTACCACGACCAAAGCAAACGTTGAAAAACGCAGTATATAATAGAAACTGCAATCTGTTAATAAGTACAGCAATTTTCATAACGAGAGAGATTACATCTACTTTACGAGATAGAGGCGCACGGGATTTCGCATTCACAGTTCTGATATCAAAGTTAATAATACGACATATTTTTATCTACGCTTCAAGAACACTGATTGAAGGAATATTACATTTGTCCTGATCAAACTGAATTAGGCCTAAAAGTCTCGATCAGCAATACGAATTCGAAGTTGCCTTTGTCGCTAGGAAATAAAAACGTCACCTATAATTGCCTCTATTGTAACGCTATTCTGGATAAAATTCACGAGGGCATCACAATTCGAAAGACAGTCGAACCAACGGTTCCTAAAAGTGGAGCAACTTTGAGTTCGGAACTGTTGTTTCAGTAGCCTAGCAGTGGCCTGGAACCACGTGGGCGTTGATGGAGAATCTAACAGAGAATCCCACTTGAGTGAACTTGTCCTGCTTGGTTCCCAGACGTAGGTACGCCTTCTGAGCTGCCATTTCCGGATCGAAAGTGGTAGCGATGGCAGGAGGTCCATGGATTGTTGTGAATCCAATCCTGTCTCCTGCAGACGTTTGAACGCAATTCTCTATGGGGATCTGTAGAGATGAAGAGCAAGAGAACGATTAGGACTGATGAGCAATCAAATTGTTTTAGTTAATATAGTTTATTTTCAATGTATTACATGAAGTAAACAATATTTTCAACAATTTTGTTTAATAAATTTTGTTGTGCATGTGTACATTATTTGTACACTAATCTAGACGTATCAGATATATTCAGAAACGCAAAAAGGGGTTGATTAATGAAGATAACTAACGAAAAACAGTCACATATTAGTACTGAAAATGTATATATATAATATTATATATATATATATATATATATATATATATATATATATATATATATATATATATATATATTGTAAAACTGTTTAAGTAGTGAGCGTGAGGTAGAGAGAGAAAGAGAAAAGAAAGAAAGAGTGTGACAGAGAGAGAGAGAGACAGACAGAGAGAAGAGAGGGAGAAAGAGTTTAGAGATTAAAGAGAGTAAGCGAGTGAATGACTGAGATTGTGAGAGAGCGAGAGAAAGAAGAGAGAGAAAGGATATAGAGAGACAGAGAGGGTGAGGGTGAGAGAGAGAAAAAGTTGCAGTGCGAGAGAGTGCGAGAGCGTGAGAGGGCGAGTGGGTTAGTGAATAAGAGAATTATAGTGAGAGACTTAAACGAGACAGAGAGAGAGAGAGAGAGATGAAACAGCACAGTAGATCTCAGTAGAGCTTACAGTCTGGGCAATGTTGGAGGCCTGGGGTGTGACGTATTGGTTGTGCGCTAGATAGAAGCTGTCGCCCCAGGGTCTCCACAGCTGCAGGTAGAACGAGCTGTTCGATACGAAGAAGGCGCTCACGTAAGCCAGACGGCTCCTGGTCTTGATGGGGTCAGGAGTGATGACAGTGTATCCAGAAACCTCATCCAGGATGTCTCCAGGCAGGAGTCCTCCACCGGTAGAGGCTGTCATAGGATTAAAGGGTCATCCAATTAGTGATAATAATAATAATTCGTTTATTACAATGATATCTAACACAAAGCAGAGGCTGTCATAAAGCAAACACGCATTATAGTTTAGTGATCAACTATGTTGATATCTATCACTTTTAATACCACATGTTTAAACCGTTAGGCAATTTAGACCATTTTCCGTATAACCAGTCCAGTGAATGTCCGAGATTTTACTCTCAGATCAGCGCGGCTGGGATTCGATCCCATGAGGGTTCAATTCACCTCATGATCTGTCATTTAAAAGTTCATGATGTTACCCCTACGCTATTGAGACATTAAGTCATAGGACTAAAGAGTCATCCAATTAGTAATAATAATTATTATTCGTTTATTGCAATGATATCTAATACAACGCAGAAATCTTACGCTGTCATAAAAGCACGCTTATACAGCTTCATAGAGGTAATCACTAGTAATTGTACATGTATATTAATAAATACATGAATATTATATATATTATTTATATCATTGTACAGAGTTACATTAATATAAATCAAAAATTTAATATCAATCTTTATAAAGGATCCTCTCGATGAAGTTATTGTCGCTCATAGTCTGTACAGTTTTAACAGGGAGTGTAAAATGATGGGCTCTATGTCTAAGCTTACGCCTATTAGTCGCTTTCATCGGTGACATAAGAGAGACATACTATTAATAGTAATTAATATATATATATATAATAGTATAATACTATATTATTAATATAATTAATATAATTAATATAATAATATGATGCTTACAGGTGTAGACAGTGGGTTGGTCGCACATACTACAGGATCTCTTGCACAGTCTCAGAGCATTCACAGGATCACTGACACACATACCCTTATTCACCATCTCCACACACATTGAGTCGTTAGTGTTCATACAATCTGTTCACAAAACATTCATGGTATTTGTACACAAGGTTCACACGATTTATTCACAAAACATTTCTGTGTGTTATATAGTCTGTTCATAGAATATAATTTTCATAGAATCTGTTCACAAAAAATAGTTAGTGTTCATACAATCTGTAATCTGAAAGTGCCTGACATCAACTGCAGATAATATATCGAACGTTAGAATTACACTGTATTGTAATCTACTCAGAATACATAGCTAGTGTTCATACACTGTACAATGTACATTCAAATAGATTCAAATTATATATTTGCATCAAACTGTAATTCTGATAATGCTCTACAGTTTCTACTATCTCATACTCACCAACACGACAGAATTATTGCCATAAATGAAACAAGATACAAAAAATGTTATATCCCATACATGTACAGGAAAAAGTATATGATTATGTTTGTATATGATAAATCACGAAAAGGATAGCCGATACACGAAACGTTTTCCAAATTTAACTAAAATTAAAACAATTAACTAAAAAGACCAGTGTCCAGTCACGATTCTCATCTAATCTAAAATCCTAATCTAATCCTAATCTCAATCTAATCTAATTTAATTCTAATCTAATTCCAATCTAATCTAATCTAATCTAATCATAATCATAAGCCAAATCTAATTCTAATCCTTATCTAATCCTAATCTAATCTAATCCTAATCTAATCTAATCCAAATCTAATCCTAATCTAATCTAATACAAATCTAATCCTAATCTAATCTAATCCTAATCCAATCCCAATCCTAATCCTAATCTTATCCTAATCTTATCCTAATCTAAACTAATCTAATCCTAATCCTAATCCAATACTAATCCTAATCTAATCTAATCCTAATCTAATCTAATAAAAATCCTAATCTAAGAAGATCTCGACTTACCTCCGACGTAGGAAGTGGAAGAACATCTTGAGCAGGATTTGTAGCACCCGTCGAAGACGTTGTTATAGGAACAGTATCCCTGCAGGGCGGCATATTCACACCACGACTCACTCCAGCTGTTGCTGCACGCTGTGGCAAAAAATAATGTAAAAGTCGATTAGATTATCTAATTCCCGGTGTTGTGTCCGGGTTGTTTGAAGAATTGACCAATCGGTGACTGCACGTGTCGTAGAAAGGCGACTAAAACACTAAGATCCACACCAACGTCAGAAAGAGCATTCGAATGGTGAGCTTCTAGGCTCTAGAAATTGCTACAAAAATGTAAACGAATGGAAAAGTCCCAAATAGGTGATTGACTGATGGATGATATGATGTAGGACAGAGAATATTTGAGTCAGTCAATTCATATCCCGACACTAGTTAAACTGGGATTCAAGTGATGATGATGATGATGATGAATAACTAATTGATCTCAGATGAATTACCTCTAGGTCCCTGACATTGCATGCAGGCTTTCCAGCAATATGTGTGCATCCAGGTCGGGTTCTTCACACACTGCTCCTGGCTGGCCCAGAGCGCACATTCCTCATCGCTCGCTCCTTTGTTCTCGCAAACTGAATAAAATTTAGATCTTCGTTAGTATTAATTTACTTTATTAAATATTTTATTGTTTATATGTAAGAAATAACTAAAATCAGTGGTTAAATTTGTTGGATTTTAAATTAAATATTAACTACAATTCTATAAGAGTTATAATATTGTAGCATAATTATAGGTGTACTTTGTTAATATTTTAAATTAGAATTATTAAAAATTATTTACCTTTTGGGACAGCATCGCTTGTTTGAATGATTTAATACATTCCGCCATGATTCACATAAGAATTACCGTATGCGTTATATCAAAATGTAGCACAAAGGAAATTCTTATAAAGTAATATTTTAAAATAACAATATCTTTCTCAATCTGTACAAAGGAGCTTAGAATATATAACATTTAGCATCTGTAGGAATCAATCGTATGTGTAGTTTGAAAGTAAATAAAAGGTACAGGACATACATGTATATCGGGACATACAGGTGATATTTGGAAATTTTAATTTAAAAATTAGATAAAAGCAACTTAATTTGTTTCATGGACCTTCCCTTCTACAAAAACAACGAAAGAGATACACAGAGAGTCAGGACCAGAGCAACAGAAATAGACAGAAATACAGAGAGAGTGAGAGGGAGGGAGAGTGAAAGTGGGAGAAACAGAGAAAGAAAGAGAGCGGAATAGAGAAGATATTGAATAAGAGAATACACATTTTTCAATATTACCTGGATCTTTGTCGCAGTTGAAGCAAGATTTGTAGCATTGAGAGATCATATAGCTCGGGTTCTTGTCACATTCGCCACTCATCGCCCACAAATCACACATCTTATCTTCGGCCTTATTCTCACACCTGCAGTTAGTAAAACCGTTTTATCGTTTTAAATAAGTTAAACTGCTTTATCTTAATGTATACTATTAGTAAACGAAAAATTCCTTATCGTGCATAATTATTATTCTGCATAGTTTATTTACATCGTGTAGAAGGTTCTTCAGATAAACCTTGTGATTTTAATATACCTACTATAAGAGATTTTTCACTTTTTTCAAAATGACTATTTCTATAGCAGTGTCATGGCCGGTAACCGATAATCGAGACTGCGTTACAAGTTCCTAGCACTTTTTCTATAAATCATATCAATGATTGGTCATATTTTTCTGTAGATAGAGCCAATTGTTAGAGGGGGGTGGGAGAGGGTGTTTACTGAAGTAGTCATAGAAGGTAGAATGGAAGGAAAGAGAAGCAGAGGCAGACCAAGATTAAGAATGTTAGATAATTTAAAGATCCACTCATATGTGGACATTAAGAGGTAAGCGGAAGACAGAGAAGAGCGGAGGTGTTATATACCATGGATCATTGGACCTGCCAGTTGGCAGTGAACTGAGAGAGAGCCAATTGGTAGCAAGCTCAAAATAACCTTCATACATGAAGACATGAATAACCTTCCAGGGGCCCAGGAGAAATCCATTAAAGATAGACTGACCCGGGGTTGAACCCAGGCCACTAGCTTCCGAGGCAAACGCTCTACATGTACTTCATATCCCCTCCCTAGATTGCTTTTCCTAATCAGATTACTTATCTAAATCGGCAACGACAAAAAATTACTCAGATGTAACGACAAAGCCAGTAACTTAAATGACACCCTTTTTTAGTTTTAGATTTATTAATATAAACACGTGTAAATACTGTGCAGGCAGTGTGTAAATACTCTGCAGGCAGGGAAACAAGTAACTTAAATGATACCCTTTTTAGTGATAGATATATCCAATATAAACAGTGTAAATACTGTGCAGGCAGTGTTGACTCATACCTGATTGAGCTGGATGAGCAGTAGAAACAAGACTTGGTGCAGACTGGAAACATAAACTTCATATTCTCTTGGCACTGGTTTGACTGCATCCAGATATCGCAGGCTGTGTCATTGTACTTGTTAGCACAAGCTGTTGGCAACAAAAACAGAAACGCCTTGCACAACACTGGGTTAGAACTATTGAATATTTTTAAGAAAAGTCAATTAGATATTTATGTTATTATTAGTTATTATTCTTTTCCAGAAATTATAGTTAATGTTATATTTGATTATATTAGTTAACGTTGTATTTGATTATAGTTAAGGTTATACTGCATTCTGCAATACAATTCAGCTATAGTATAAAATAATTCGACGTTCAACAGTTTTGCCTATAAGTCTATTGTGTACGCAAACTGCATGTTTTTCATACATTGGAAAGCTATCTCAAAATGCATTTTACGAAGTGTATTAAAAGACCAGCAATTCGAATATAGGCAATATCTTAGATTTATCCTTTATACGAAAACTAGAAGAAGTGATAGAAAGAGAGAGACATTATGCAATCCATCTTCTCGATTCTTAAAAAGACTTCCATCCAATCTTCAGAAATCTTCATTTGAAGCACACCGGCCTTTGCTTTCCTATGAGCAGTTCCATAGGCAGTTGAAGATCTATCTTTTCCATCTCTCTTTTCCATCCAGTGTCCATGAGCAGCGACTTGCGCCTAAACCACCTTTTCTTTAATTCCCCTTACTTTGGACTATCTGGATTTTGGAATTTGCACCGTTTTTGGACCTTCTTTATGCTCGCTGGCTTGATTTTGTCTCAATAGTGTTCGATGTTGTCATTGATGACTGTAGCACTCTAATTGTTGTTATGTTATGTTTTGCATCTTACACTAAACCTTGTAGTCAATGTACTCAAACTCAAATATTTAAACTTAACTGCGCAGAAAGTATTAATTTTTCTTAGGTTGTAGTGTGATTAACGTCAAGGTTCAGAAGCACAAGGCTTCCCTTCAAGACGACTCGACGCACTCGAGCTACCGTCACAAAGATTAAGGTAACAGTAAGTTACTGCTCGACTTCATATAGGAATCCTTAATTTAATTATCGGATACAGAGAATATTCATTTTTCTTAGGAGTTGTATAAATCTTAAATATGACGTCTTTCAATAAAATTCTGGTGTTTTAGGAAACAAATAACAAACTAATAAATTCTTACATCTAGACCTTTCGCAGACTCGAATAAACTATATAACAATTTAGGCACTAAGCAGATAATACGACATTTACAGATCATTGGGATAGGCATCCATACCCGTTTTGGAGTCACACTTCAAGCAGGATTTGCGGCAGTAGGCATACATGAAGTTTGCGTTCTTGGTACATTCGTTCGAAGCCGCCCAGATATCGCACTGAGCATCATCGTAGGCATTCAAGCATGCTGTAGAGTACAATCATACAAATTATACGATAACGATTAAGCGTCTGGTGTCTCATTCAACGACGGCAGTTGTCAATTGTGCAATTAATCAATCACAATAATCAATCATTCAAGCAATCAATTAATCAATCAATAAGAATTTAACCTCCGGTTCCTCACCGTAAGGCTATGTCAGGGGCGCCTCAAGCAGACTCTGCATCAACACACGCTAATGCAACACACAGTGACGACTGGTATACCATGATATATTCGACCGGTAAGATATTCTACCGGTAAGATAATCGACCGGTAAGATATTCGATCGGCAAGATAGTACCGGTCGAATATCTAGATAATTTGACCTTAATCAAATACGCGTGCATAGTTCAAATACAATACAATACAATACAACATTATGACAATTTAAGGCCCGGTTCCTAACAAAAGAGCAATATCTAGGATGCCCCTAGTGCATGAATAAGCTCTTCTACCTTTTCGCCAGAACGCACTAGAAAATGTTCAGCCCAAAGACAAAACGACTTGATATTTGTCATAAGGAAAGTAAAATTCGTTTCAGACGTCACTGACATCGTTCTTGAATGACGATCGTTCTTGAATCACTGACATCGTTCTTGAGTGACGAAACAAACGTTAACTTGTTACTATAATGACTCTACACTCACGCAGCGGCTCTGTCTCACATCTGGTACAGGCCTTGCGACAGCTGCTCATCATCCAGTCGTGGTTGCTCTCACAGAACCCCTGGTTAGCCCAGAACTGACACTGGCCGTCGTCTCCATAGGCATTGGAGCAACCTGGCAAGTTGGAATAAAATTTATTTATTGAGATCAATCAATCAATCAATAAGAATTTAACGTCCGGTTCCTCGCCATAAGGCAATGTCAGGGACGTCAGATTTCTTCATTTAGTGTTACAATTTACAGATTTATTGTTAGTAAATCGGTAAGATACTCGACCGCGAATCAGTACGTGCAGGGTTCAAATCCTGGGCTCGCCCGTTAGTGACATCGCTTTCGAGTGAGAAAACTGACGCCAATCTTAGCTTTACCAGCTTTTAGTATGCATAATTAGCTTTGGCGTGAAGAATTTTGTATTAGTAAATATTAGTGACACCTAAAGCGTTGTAATACTGCGCGGTACCTAGGTTTCATCGCAGATTTACTGTTTTAACTTAAACATAAAATATGTTTAAGAAAATTATCATCATCATTATCATGATAATTTTCTTAACGAATAATGATGATGATAGTTTTCTTAACGTTTAAGAAAATTAAAAAAAATTCTAGATGCATCGTAATGTAATCAACACGATAATTACATTTATATGAAGTTACATTACTCTTAAAATGAATTTTATTTATAAATCTACTACAAAAATGTTAAATTTATAACACACAGAATGATCTTGCAACCCTCAATTATCTTTTTAGCGTATTTTCGACCAAATTAGTGAGAGGCAAATTAGAAAAAGACAAAGAACAGTATTAAAAGAAAATCAAAGTATCAAAGAAACGCAAAGTATTGAATACATATAAAATATTAAATACGTCTGCTAATATTTAGAGAGAACAAACGTCATGTGAGATATATTACCCAGGCACTCGTATTCGAGGCGGAGGTATTTGTTGCTGTGGGGACATGGGTCAGAGAACGACTGGGCGTCAGCGCCAACGTAGCAAGATGGGTGACCTGTTAGTCAACAACAACAACATCGAAAACATAAATATAGCACAACAAGGAGTGTGAACAAAGCACAGAAAGAACTGTGAACAAAGCATAGCAAGGAGTGTGAACAAATCAAGTGCATGTACGTCAAATATAGCATGGCAAGGATTGTGAACAAATTAAGTGCATGTGCGTTAAGTATAGCATAGCAAAGTAAGTGAACAAATCAATTGCGGGTGCGTTAAATATAGTATAGCAAAGTATGTGAACAAATCAATTGCGGGTGCGTTAAATATAGCATAGCAAGGAATGTGAACAAATCAAGTGCATGTACATGTATGTTAAATATAGCACAGTAAAGTATGGGAACAAATCAAGTGCATGTACGTTAAATATAGCATAGCAAAGTATGTGAACAAATCAATTGCGGGTGCGTTAAATATAGCATAGCAAGAAATGTGAACAAATCAAGTGCATGTACGTTAAATATAGCATAGCAAGGAATGTGAACAAATCAAGTGCATGTACGTTAAATATAGCATAGCAAGGAATGTGAACAAATCAAGTGCATGTACGTTAAATATAGCATAGCAAAGTATACGAACTAATCAAGCGCAAGACGTTAAACATAGCACATCAAGGAATGTGAACAAATTAAGCGCGAGCAATATTGCATAGTGCAGTGCTAAATCATACAGTGACTATTGTACGGTTATATTGCCCAGTTTGAAGCATAAGCATACTTGATGATAAGCAATAGGTCTCCGACTCTACACTTAGCAGCTCTGTAGTTTGTAATGTGGAAACAGAAGTTAAACTTAGTTTGACATCTTCAAAATTGCAAAGTTACGTCTAAACTGTCACATTTTGCTCAGTGTTAATAATTATATTAGTTTATCTGACAAGATTTGTTCAATCTGACAACCGCAGAAAGTTACAGTACAGAAGTTCCAATAGAACCAACATTACAAATTACAGATTTAGCATAAACAGTTAATACATGTAGGCTACATGTAAAAGAGATGAATCTAAAAATTGTTTTCGATAACATTTACTACATGAATATTACAACATCATATAAATCCATAGCTTATACTATTCATAATACCATATAGTGCGTACTGTGCTACGAGTAAGGAAGTAATATTAGTATCATCTTAAATTAACTAGTATCATCTTAAATTAACTAGTATCATCTTAAATTAACTAGTATCATCTTAAATTATAAGGGTAATCAAGTTCTTCTCGTGCAGACGGCTACGTTTTATGGGAAGGGAAAAGCATCTCTTAGCAGTATTTCTTCGGGTTGAGTATTGCTGGTATTGTCAAAAGCCAAATCTATGCCTTCGGGTTGAGTATTGCTGGTATTGTCAAAAGCCAAATCTATGCAAGGAAGAGTTTGTAGGAGCCAACTGATATATTCAAAATTTAATACACAGATTACGAGAAGAACAATACTGTTTCAAGTTATTTTGGTAACTCTCGTATTTAATAAAAACATTCAAGTAATTAAGAAATAAATCAATCAACCATATAAATATACCAAACTAATGTTCGTCGGCGTCCATAAATCTCTATACGCATATTAATCATAAGACTATCATCATCTTCAATATCTTCCTCTGAATCCTAGTTTAACTAGCCTCGGGAGGTCAACATTTTGTAGCAACTTCTGGAGCACAGGCGCTCAACAACCGAATTCCCTTTCTGACTTTGCTTTGGATCTTAGTGCTTTATCGCCTGTTAATGACACGCGAAGTCACCGGCTGGTCTATTCTTCAGCATCCCGAACACAACACAGTCACATTAAATAATACACAAGCTAAACGGCCTACCGTTGCAGAGCTGCTTGACGATGTCGAAGGCTTTAGGGTTGGAACAGTTGTTGGTGGTGATGGCGAATGGGTGCGGGCAGGTGGTGTTCATATCATCTCGCCCATAGAAAGCAGAGATGATGTTTAGAGTGGTGCCATGCTGACATTGTAGTCTCATTCTACCAGAGTTAGAGCACTGGAGAGTCTTGTACACACGGGCTGTAAACATCAGATGATCAAATCAATAATTTATTTTATTTTGTTTTATTTATTTTATTTATTATATTTATTTATTCTATTCATTTTATATTAGTCCACACAACGGCACAACGATCATATACGTATAAAGAATTAGTCATTCAAGAACCAAATCCTAAATTAAAGAGAGACTGGTTGATATAGAAAAGGTACTTTTCGAAAAAGTTACCTTCCTGACTTGAATGGAGATCACAAAAACAAGAAGAAATCAAAAAGAGAATTAAGTCAATATCAAAATTATTTCAATCAACTTTGATATCCCATTGTCTCACAAAATCTAGACAGAGGAATTATCAATAAATTAAACAGTAGGTAGATTTTGTGAAAATACACCTTGGACCAGCCATTCTATAGAAGGAGCGAGTATTTGCGATAGCGTATATTGACTTTTTTCAGTGAATTTTAAAATGCATATAATTTTGGACTTAAATCGAAGTCAACAATATGCTCAAAGTTAAAATGCAGCGAGTTTGGAGCCAAGATTCAGTAGCATACGTCTTCTTTTCAGGAGATTAAGACATATTTAAAGAAGTCTTCCTCCAACTTATTACTGTTGACGTCTTATGAGTAATATATGACGCTTGCGTCCATATTCAATAACTAGTCATTATAAATGTACAATGGCTAAATTATAATTACTCAGAAGTTCATCATCCGCTGATTCACCGAAAGTGCTATATATATGAAATTAATTGAAATAAATAAAAGGTATGTAGTGTATTTATATGTTTATGCATAAAACACAGATAATACAATTTCTGAAACTTTCATATGCTCTATAACTGCTCAATTAAATTAAGTTTACCGCTTAAATGCTAATTTGACGAATTATCTAACAGCTTTTTTTAAAAGAATATAACGAAACAAAGTTTTCTTGCTTATTGATATCAAACAAGAAACGCACAAATTATAGTATTTGATATTAGAATTGAGAAGTTACTTAATGGGTAACAGCTGTGCTTAACACAGTAGACAGGCCGCATACAACATTTTATTATTAACTAACAGCTTGGCAGTGCTTTTATATGATCTTTATTTCAACACAAATAGACTAAAAAAAGAAATGACAAATAAAAAATTATGATGGAAGCGAACTAGTGAAGTGGAAGTGTAACAGTGTCTAATAGCCGATCTTATAAAGCGAAGATATCTTTCACTCAGAACGATATCGTCGCCGAAAGTCGCTTTTGCATATTATGAACGAAATGTCGCTCGGCATCTGAGCTGATTTCAGTTACATGTGACGAGAACTATATCTTCTCCAGCTCGGGCGGTTATTGTCACCCACCGGTAGATTAAAACAAAGTCATCGCCAGGCGGCTGACATTCAACCGTCGCAGGTGGCTCCAGCAATAGGAGAGCGCGAAATCCGCGCAAACGTTTTGAATTCTTGGAAATATGACATAACAGGCTCAAGATAAAGTTGAGAATAGAAAGTTTCATAAGATGCTAAAAGCAGATTTGTAGTTCTCGAGGATAAAGTCAAATGGTAGAGATTGATATCGGCGAGAATATCTTTCCGTTTATAAGATCGGGTATATGTAAATTAAATGCATATCGATGCCTCACATAGCTTCGAATTGAAATTGCTTTGTTGCTTATTCACAACGTATTAAAGAAAACGCTAGATCACACTGATACTGCACCCTACAGTATCACCTTATCGTCTCCTACAGCAATCAGCACTGTTTAAAGTACCAGATTAAATAATTATTAAATATACTTTCAACACCTACGTTGGCACAAGTAATCCGCCTTGATGTACAGTGGAACGACAGCCCTCGGCCTCCCGAATATTTCCATATCCGGGGACACCTCGCAGGTTTGTTTACCATCGCACAGCTCCACCAATCTGTTAGTGGCGTCAGGCAGGCTGAAGCGAAGGTTGGCGGTGGCGCCCTCTGAGCCCTGCAGACAGGCCGTGGAGCTGTTGCGACCGTAGAATGCTCTAACGATCAAGATAGTCTGTTCTTCGGGGCAAGACAGTGTTTCCATCTCTCCCTCGCAAATCTGAACTTCCTGCTTCAGGTACGTCGTGTCTGTAAGAACAGGTATGTAGGCAGATCAGAAATTTTAGTGAAAAAATATATGTGAATGAATCTATGGATGAATCATTCGATCCATCGATCGGGAAATTAATCTATTATTCGATCGGTCGATAGGTCAATCATCAATTAATCAATCAATCAATCAAAAATCAATCAATCAAAGTTGTCAATATTCGGTCGTATTTCCTCAATATACAATTTCACGAATTATATTCCCTTGTTTTAGCATTATATTCCCATGTTACCAAATGAGTCGAATAACTTTCAATTTATAAAATAGAATGTGACAACATTCTCCAGCTGCCCAAAAGAGCCAAAAAAATCAAAACCCCCAATCCTTAAGCGAGATTTTCTTCATGATATAAGAAACGAAGTAATGATGGTTATTGGCTCAGTTGATAAACATGCCATAGATCGAAATGGCTAAGTAGTCTGAAAGAGAAGTCAAAAGGCAAAAATGCTAAAAATCAGTCGTTAGTCGCGACATTCTTAAAGGAGCGTCAGGTAATACTGGGCAAAATGATGACCAATATATGGAGATTAGTGTTTGAGACAGTTGCCATTCTAGCTCTACTGATGACTCTTTCTCATATTTACACGAGTCCAATTTAGAAACAACAAGAAATATGACTCAGATTCTTACTAAACTTTATAACTAACATCTAAAAATATATCAGTGTGCAAAACTACAATTTACGACAAAACTCTATTTAATTAAGTAAATCTACGAAAAGTTAATTTAGTGGATTAATTTAGCTTCAGAACAGCATCCAGAGAGAAGATCTGTGACATTGTTAAATAAATGGTATTAAAATACCTTTTATATCTATTCATTAACAGTAAATCACTTTATATCTATTCATTCATTATAGGAATGTATGTGTGTGTGTGTGTGTGTGTGTGTGTGTGTGTGTGTGTGTGTGTGTGTGTGTACATATGTATGTATGTATGTATGTATGTATGTATGCATGTAAAGTATAATTATATAATTATTGATATATATATATATATATATATATATATATATATATATATATATATATATGTATATATATATATATATACATGTAAGAACAGTCATATATACCTACCTACATACTTACGTACGTACGTTCGTACTTACATACATACATACATGCACGCATGCATGAATGTATGTAAGTACGAATGTACGTACGTAAGCATGTAGGTAGGTATGTACGACTGTACTTACATGTATATATATATATATATATATATATATATATATATATATACATATATATATATCAATAATTATATAATTATATATATATACATATATACATATATATATATATATATATATATATATATATATATATATATATATATATATATATATATATTAATTATATATATATACATATTACAGAACAATCAGCTTAACACCTCATGCATCGAAGATCTTATTAAAGATAGTAAATAATCGCATTCAGTCGAAAGCAGAGATGATACTGAGCAAGACACAATTTGGTTTTAGGAAAGGATGTGGCACAAGAGAAGCAATAGGAGAAATGCGGGTTCTTTGCGAAAGAAGCTTAGTATATGGAAATGACGTTTTTGTATGCTTTGTAGACTTCGAGAAGGCCTTTGACAGGATTGATTGGATAACGATGATGAATATCTTAAAAAGAATAGGAATTGATTGGACAGATAGAAGACTAATTTTGAAATTGTACATGAATCAAAGAGCAGTAATCAAAATCCAACAAGAATACTCAGAAGAAGGTGAAAGAGGACGTGGAGTAAGACAAGGTTTTAGCATTTCGCCGCTGCTTTCTAACATTTACGCTGAGGCAATGATGGAGGAAGCCATGGAAGACTTGTAAGAAGGAATAAAAGTAGGAGGGAATTTGTTACAAGATGTACGATTTGCAGATGACCAAGGAATGGTAGCGGGCAGCGAGATTGGATTGCAGAAGATAATGGATAGGCTGAATGATACGGCCCTAAGATATGGCGTGAATATTAATATAAAAAAGACCAAGGTTATGTGAGTGTCCAATAATAAAGGTGAAGTTAATATCACAATAAATGGTACGAAATTGGAACAGGTAAGGAGTTTCAAATATTTGGGTCATACTATAACCGATGATGGGAAATGTGAGACAGAAATATGCAGTAGGATTGCACAAGCAAAAGCGGCCTTTGGTAGTAGAAAAGAACTATTAACAAAAAGTCTAAAGAAAGACACAAAGATAAAGATAGTGAAAACGTTGGTTTGGACCACGCTATTATATGGATGTGAAACATGGACCTTAAGGAAGGAAGATATTAGGAAACTAGAAGCATTGGAAATGTGGATTTGGAGAAGAATGGAGAGGATTAGCTGGACTCAAAAGGTTACAAATGAGGAAGTCCTGGAGAGAGTTGGCACAGATAGACAGTTGATAAATGTATTAAGAAATAGGAAGAAGAGATGGATAGGACACATTCTAAGGGGGGAAGGTCTATTAAAAGAGGTCATAGAAGGTAGAATGGAAGGAAAAAGAGGCAGGGGCAGGCCGAGATTAGGTATGTTAGATGATTTAAAGCCCCACTCATATGTGGAAATGAAGAGGAAGGCGGAAGACAGAGAAGAGTGAAGGCGTTATGTACCATGGACCTGCCAGTAGGCAGTGCACTAAGAGAGAGTGAGAGATATAATTATATACAACACACATATATATATATATATATATATATATATATATATATATATTATATATATATATATATATATATAACATATATATATAGCATATATATTAGATATATATATATATATATATATATATATATATATATATATATATATATATAACTAAATAAAATATAATAAAATACCTAGAACTAAAGAAAATACCTTCTAAGCCAAATTCGCCCCAATTGTCATAACTGCTTCCCTGGGTTCTGTTTCCACCGCTCAGGTTTCTAGCAGCATCAGCATCTATTTCAGGAGGCACAATTTAATTGTATTTACCGACTTACACAATGAAATATAATACAATAAATAAAACACCTGACAAATATAAGCAATAGGGCCTACAATTATATCTAAATAAGTAAAAGATCGTAAGCATAAAATACGCCCGCAATGATTATCTGAATACACTTCTAATATATTATCGACAGTTATAATTTGCCAGTACCAAGCAGACCGATAATGGCTTGTTTCTTATTGTTTTATTGTTTTATTGTTTCTAATTGTTTCTTATTGTTTCTTCTTGTTTCTAATTGTTTTAGTAAAGAAAAAAAAATAATTTCGCTTAAGGTTCATGTTTACGCCACATTAATCATCTAAAGATTTAATCTTAGACACATTAACAAAAATAAAACAAGTAAATTTTACATAATAGTTACAATTATAACTGGTGTATTAGATTGGCCTGATAGCTGCGTTTTATAAGAATTTCCTAAACACCTTTAACTTCAAATTCAACTATATTTTTAAACCTTGATTGACTAAATAATTGATATATAACGTCATATAGTGTCACTTCAGCGTGAAAATTGTTAGGCTTGTTCGTAGGCCTATGAAGTTAGTAGTTTTATCATCAATCAGTAGTAAGGCAGATATCCGAGCTTATCAAAATATACTGCCCATTAGCGCACAGCTGTTGGAATGCAGATGTCATATGTCGATATAAAATCTATTTTTATACATAATATTGATAATAATTGATAGGCCTATTAAACGACGATCTACTAGTTTAGATCGTTGTAAAATAAATAGTTTTATTCTACTTATGTAGCCGTGGACTAACCCATGCAGACTCCCACATAGGTAGCATTGGCACAAGGTGCACTACCACACAATGGTCTCATTTGCTCCACACACTCCAGTCCACTTGCGCACTGAACGCTCTGTCACAGTTGTAAATGAATAGGAATGTTTTAATGGCGTAGGGGTAACGTCATGAAGTTTTAAATGACAGATCCTTAGGTGATATGAACCCTCGTGGGTTCGAATCACAGCCACGCTGATCTGACAGTAAAATCTCAGACATTTACTGGACTGGTTACACTAAAAATGGACTAAATTGCCTAACGGTTTAAACATTGGTATTAAAAGTGATAGATATCAACATAGTTGATCATTTCACTATAATGCGTGTTTTACTTGACATTTAATTAGTGCTAAATTAGTGCTAGAATAAAAAAGACTGGCAAAGTTTTATTATTAAATAAAATATTGAAGATACACCATTTTACTTGATTACTACGAATTGTAATACCAAGTTCTCAATAGCTATTTATTTATTTTCCACATACTGTATATTGGAAAATGATCATTAGTTTTAATTTAAGTTCATGACATGTTCATGATTAAAAGTATTTATTTTGAACAAGCAAAACGAAGCCGTAATGTGAAGGTTTGCGATATATTACTTGCATATTTATCCATACAATTACATTTCACGCCTAAAATAAAAATAAAATATTTTGGTTAGAATAAAATATTTATCGTAGCGTTAAAGATTGTTCAACGATATTTGCTATTTAATTATCTTAATCTGTGTGCTAGTATTTATATCGATCGATTTGTGTACTTGTTTATGCTATCTGATTTTTAAAGTATGTAGAATAACATACCCTGCAGGGCTGCACACAGACACATGTGGGACAATCGTCCACCCCCATCACACTGCCGAATGGACATGAAACTGGGCAGGGGGAGCACTTGTTAACTTCAGCTGTTTGCATTAATACATACATATATATATATATATATATATATATATATAATATATATATATAGAGAGAGAGAGAGAGAGAGAGAGAGAGAGAGAGAGAGATAGAGAGAGAGAGAGAGAGAGAGCGAGAGAGAGATATAGATATAATATATATATATATAATATTTATATATATACTGTATATATGTATAATATATATATATATATATATATATATATATATATATATGTATATATATTATATATATACACATTATATAGATATATATATATATATATATATATATATATATATATATATATATGATTTTATTATTTTCTTTATGATTAGTGGATTGACTACGCTATTTGTTGCAAGTCATCATTGACGACAGTCTACAGTACAAAACGTGTTCTATATCCACTACGCAACAACAACAGTGCGATTACAGAGCTACTTTTTTCCATTAAAACATCGAGCGTCCATCCTATCGACTTACACACGCATCTTCCGCTATAGGTACTGTTGCTGCAGGGCGCACTTCCACACATCTTGTCTGCCACCTCAGCGCAAGTGTAGCCTTCATCGCAGTGCACGTTCTGAAAAAGTGTAGCGTTTTAAACTTCATTATGAATTTTAAAAAGTGCAGCATTATAAACTTAATTATAAATAAAAAAGTGCAGTATTATTAACTTATGTACAAAAGAATGCTTAACTATAAACATCATTATAAACGGAAAACTGCAGCATTATATGCTTCATTATAAAAAGCGCAGTGTTATAAACTTCATTATGAACAACAAAGTGCAGCATTATAGACGTTGATAAAGTGCAGCATAATGAACGGAATAAGTATGAGGTAAGTAATTCAATTTGTGTAGCCTATGGCTACAGGCGGCTACATAAGGGATGGCTACAATGTTGCCTGTTGTGAATGTATTAACTTGTTGATTTATCAAGTGCTCTATATGGAGCGTAAAAGCATACTCGAGAGTATGAATGTGTACCATGGACCTGCCGCTTGGCAGAACACTAGGGAGAGAGAGAGATAGAGCAGCAATTACTAAACGATTTAAATAATTACAGCTTAAAGGATTAATTAATGCTACACAAACATCATCTTCCCTTAATCCCAGTTAAACTAGGGTCGTGATAGTTTAATTAGGGTCAGGATAGTTTAACTAGGGTTGGGATAGCTTAACTAGGGTCGCGATAGCTCAAGTAGGGTCGGGATAAATTTAGAATGTTGCTCTATCTGCTAAATTTATGCCAACATATATTTGAAGGAATTTAACTACTATCCATGCGTATTTCTTCCATTATAGGCCTACGACCACAATACCAAAAAATATAAAATGAGTTAAGTTTATCATTACATAAAAGATTGAAATTTAATTTAATGAAAAACTAACGGACGTAAAACGCAATCTGAATTACCGCAAAAGAACTTTAAATAGTTCAAGAAAAGCGAAGCTTCAGTGAATACCTTGCAGGGTTCCCTGCACTCGCAGTTAGGACAACCAAAGCTGTCGATGTTGTAACCATACGGGCAGGAGTTGGCACACGGTGTGCACACATTCTCTGCAATATTCAGAAAATCATTGACAACGTTAAGTACGCAAGTAGCTCGTGGTATTTGCGATATTTAATTATGCAAATAATAAGACAAATAATAAGATAAATAATAATAATGATTTATTTATTTATTGCTTTATTTCAGGCGTAATAGCCCATACATGAATCGTGCACATACAACAATGCAACAAAAACCAGAAAAGAAAATAAGCTGTGCATAAATTGAGCTATAAGACAATTACTTATATAATTAGGCATACAAAGCTATGATAAGTTCAGAACATCAAAACACTTAACTAGCATATTAGTATTATCCATAATAATAGTAATAATAATAATAATAATAATAATATAATAATACTACTAATAATATAATAACTACATTATAATAAAAATAATAGTAATAACAATAATAGTAACATAATAATAACATAGTAATATTATATTTGACGATTTTAGCAATTCATTAAGAAGATTTGATCTTTAACAATTCTCGATCTTCCTCTTTCTCTTTCTCTTTCTCTCTCTCTCTCTCTCTCAGTGAG
This sequence comes from Enchytraeus crypticus, assembly GCA_905160935.1. Lineage (NCBI taxonomy): Eukaryota > Metazoa > Annelida > Clitellata > Enchytraeida > Enchytraeidae > Enchytraeus > Enchytraeus crypticus. Next base: position 299,541 of record CAJHZI010000641.1, read on the forward strand.
CTGCTTATTGGCAAGACCATAGTATACAACGCCTCCAGTCTTCTCTGACTTCCGTTTTCCTCTTCATGGCCACATATGAGTGGGTCTTTAAATCATCAGACATACCTAATCTCGATCTGCCTCTGCTTCTCTTTCCTTCCATTTTACCCCTTCTAGGATCTCTCTAAAAAATCTTATTTTAAATCTTATGGTACAGAAAAGGCACACTAAATCATTTCAGTGCCCAGTGCCTTCGTGTTGCATTTCCCTTTCTCTTTTTCTTGGGTATGGCGGCAAGATAACTTGAGAGATATAAGATAATTTTGCTTGTGTATAGTAATTTACCTATAAAGATCTACACATGCATACAAAGGTAATTATGCAGACATAACGACAAAATGAATTTACTTTGTGACAAAATTTATGCAAGCAATGAATTTGAGTTCGGTGTTATAAATGGAAAGAACATAGTTACAAGAATGCTCTATGTTTTCAGCTGACCTCAGACCTTAGAGACCTTTGACCTTAGAAACTTTAAACCTTAGACAATAGATACACTAGGCCTATGTTAGAGATCTTAAATCTCAAAGTCCTTAACCCTTAATAATCTCAGATCAAAGAGATCTTAGACCATGGAGATCTTAATCCATAGATACCTTAGGCCATAGAGATCTTAGTCCATAGATATTTTAGACCATAGACATCTTAGACCATAGAGATCTTAGTCCATAGTAATCTTAGACCATAGAGATCTTAGACCATAGAGATTTTAGACCGTAGAGATCATAACCATTAGAAAATGTAGAATTTAGAGGCCTCAGGCTTAAAGGAAGAGTCAGAAATAATCAGATCAGACCGTTGTTATATCTCTTTAAGATCACAATAATCATAAGTAAAAGTTAAAGTAGTAGCTAACCGATGCATTCAGGATAGTAGGTGGCGTTAGCGCAAGCCTCAGCTCCGCACATAATGCTAGCCTTGGCTCTGCATCTGAATCCTTCCTTGCATTGAGCTCCCTAAACATTTAATATATGTTTAGTGCTAGTACACCCAAAAAGTATTCACCAGTGATAAAAAAATTGCAAACCATTTCAATATAATTATATTTTATTCATTTGTAGGAAATATCAGCCTTTCACTACTCATTAATTAAATGAATTTATTTCATTGTTAAACCTAAATATATACTATGTGTAAATATCATTATTACCTAATTTTTGATATCATATAACGATACAGATACGATTTGATACATTGAATTTATAAAAAAATATATACTCAGTAAACACCATGACACCAGAACTTTCAATAACATAAAACCAAATATATACAAGCGAGTGGTAATAGCAAACTCCTAATGGTAATACGGTAATATGATATTACGGTAATAATATGGTAATATGGTAATATGGCAATAGGGAAATGGTAATAACATACTGTTACATTATTCTGACAGTAGCTCGAGTGTGTCGAGTCATTTTGAAGAGAAGCCTTGTTGTGCTTCTGAACCTTGACGTAAAACACACTACAACCTACCTACGAGTGGTTTTGAAGATTTGTGATTCAGAACCTTATAACACATATTATAGTGAAATGATCAACTATGTTGATATCTATCATTTTTAATACCACATGTTAAATCTGTAAGGCAATTTTGTCCATTTTCCGTGTAGCCAGTCCAGTGAATGTCCGAGATTTTACTCTCAGCTCAGCGCGGCTGGGATTCGAACCCGCAAGGGTGCAATTCACCCCAGGATCTGTCATTTGAAACTTCATGACGTTATCTACACCTCTAACCATTGCGTTATTGAGACATTCAACCTTAATGTTAAACAAACTGGAAAAATTAAGAAATAAGTCCTTCAAATATATGAGATTATATGTAAACAGGAAATTAAAGCACAAATACCCTGCAAGGCTCCAAACAATCACAACTTGGGCAGCCATCGTTTCCTTTGTAGTTACCGAAAGGGCAAAATTTCTGACACGGTGTGCAAAGATCACCTGCGTACAATTGTACATGCATTTAGAACACACTGAAGCAGCGATGCCATACATAGTATTATCATTGCATAAGTATTCATCTATAGAAATAGAAACAAATCTCGATTCATAAAAATCTGATAAATTAGATATTTATTGCAACATTATGATTTTAATGTCGTATTATCTACATGTATACGAACATTGTTCTGAATAAAATAACAATTTTAAAATAATAATCTTTCAATATTAGGCATAATGTTATAGTATATTTTACTATACGAGAATTTCACTATTTTTTCAATAGGAAGCATTGATGCTAAGAAATGAGTATCGTGTGAAAAAGTCCTGTATTTGTTTTCCTAAATAAAGTCAATATACATCCTATCGAAAGAAATTCGATTTATCGAGCAACAGATTGATACCAATGAACTACTAATTCTAACAGTTTTCTAATACTCTCATCAATATTAACCAGATAATAATTCTACTGCAACCCAATTAATTTAAATCAATTTCAAAAATTTAGCTCATTTGACACACAGTATGTTGTAGACTTGTTGCAAGATAAATAACTTATATAACTACAATGATTGCAATGATTGCATTTTAGCGTAGTGTATTTCTTTTTGAAGTTTTCTCTGCACGTTATATAATACATTGAACTAAGTTATTGATACATTGAATGTATTTTATTTTATGATAACGTACCTAGAGCTAGTATATTTTATGATAACGTACCTAGAGCTAGTATTTTATTTTATGATAACGTACCTAGAGCTAGTATTTTACTATACTAACAGTGTGGAGAGTAGGTGGAGTTAATGCAAGGAACAGCTCCGCACCATCTGTCGGCCCTTTCTGTACACTTTGTACCGTATTCGCAAGTCACGTTCTACAATAAAATGTTTAAAAAATGTTTAGCGTCCTTTCCGTACCACAAAACATACGATGCAGACTGGAGTCGGTTCGGCAGAAATTCAAACCGTTACTGTAACGAACGGGGTTGCGAGAGCGTGCGCGCGGCCGGCGAGGCCTCCCTTGTTACATCGAGGTGAGAGATTTTCTCTCACCCTCAATATTGGGTCCTGGGAACCCGGAACATCGGGTTTGGCGGCCCGGCCCGAATCGGGAGTGGGGACTCACTCCACGTCTTTAAGTTCTTGTAGGATGTTGTAGATGGCCGGCAGCGATTCGAGATAGCAGCCACTACGTTAAATGGTCTATTACAGGTACCGCTTGTCAGGAGGAACCGAGGGTGCTGCATCTCGAATGGCCTATGTTCACTCGACTTATCTGTTAATTCAAGGGCCGACTCCCTTGCTTCTTTAGTAGATTCTCTTCCGTAGTGTGATTCTCGGGGCGAAGTGATATGGTGACCCGAAGAAGCGAACTCCGCGTCTGCTATATTTTAGACAATTACGGTTTGATTTTCTACCCTGCTTCCTAGTTTTACAAACTGGTATAGCAGATAATTATATGATTGGGTGTTTAACTGCGACGAACTTTATCTTCTTTACCCTATTAAAACTCCCCTATATCCTTTTTTAGACTTATTCTTCCCTGTCTCTTTTCCTATATTGGTCTTTCCGTAGTTTGCTGTTTCCTTTGCTGAAGGTAGTATAATTGGCCTTCCGTGTAGTCGATGAGAAATTCGTTGATAGTCAACTGGTAATTGGTAATCCCGCTTCTGCATTCTTGGTACAATGGCTTCAGTGTAGTCACTATGAAATTCGTGGATAGTCAACTGGTCATTAGCAATCCTGCTCTCGCCTGCAGGGATGAACTCCATCCAGGCGCTTAGCAAATACCTGCAGAGACGAACTCCGTTCAGGCAATGCCGTCGCTAGCCCCAGCCTGCAGACACGAACTCCGTCCAGGCGCCTAACAATTACCTGCAGACCCGGGCAATGCCGTGGACTACCAGCCTCCCGCCTGCAGAGACACACTCGACCCAGGCGCTTAGCAAATACCCGCAGAGACGGACTCGACCCGGGTAATGCCGTGAACTACCAGCCTCTTACCTGGGCCTACACAGGGGAACACCGAACTCTCTCGCCTCCAATTAGCCTTCGCGGCTTGGGAAACTAGCCAACCTGAGGGGCCCCCTTACCTATCCCGTAGGAAGTCAGTATGAGGAAGGATCATTGAGACTCGATCCTTTATGAGTACTACACGTTGTACACCGTATAGCCCCACCGGAGCCGCCCTCCTGGGAACCTACTCAGACGAACCAAGTAGGCCCGCGGCCCCAACTTGTTTCTACTGTATCTAGCTTCTCCTTATATACACCGCTGTCGATCGATGTCAAACGCTTCTATCGAATCACAGCGCTTCTTCTTTTAGCTAATTTACGACTCAGCTGCGTCACTTTGGAAATATCCTTCGTAATAATCTAGCTATACTCGCCTCTAATCTCAGCTTATATCATCTATTATAAATCTTTGGAAAAACCCTACGTCAAGTATTATTTATAAATAACTGCTGTATAATATCTGCTTTCTATCTATAATATATATTTCTTAATATATTAATTGTGAACAAGGCGTGTTCATTACAGTTACCATCTATGTTTGCTTTCCCGTAAGCATACTAGTAAATCACTCTTTAATCATATTAAATTTAATGTGAAGAATACATTTCATCAAATAAAAGCTTGAAGTATGACAGCAATTGATCTCACTACTTAAGCCCGATTTTCTTAGATCAGTGATTGCCACGGAATATATTTGGGTCTAAATAACTCAAGCCAACAATCTTCATTGCAGTTCAGCACTGGTGAACTAACTATGAAATTAAATTGTTAAAATGTCTAGTTTAAACCATTGCAATCTCCTTCAAGACAACTAAACTGTAGTTAATAAGATCCATTGAGCTTAATTATAAAGTGTATTATCTCAAGATATGATAGAGTAGAGCTGTGAGAGTTGCGTTATGGATAAGCGATCATGGATTTTACCATCATCGCCATCAAAAAACGTGATATGGATTAAGAATTGATCGATGTAATCATGGATATCAGACCACGAGCACATCGATAAGGAAGTTAGCTGCTCGTGTTATCGTGAATTGTAAACCATTATCATCTTGCTTTGGTAAAGCTGGTAAAGCTAATGTTAACGTCAGTCTCCGCACTCGAAAGCGATGTCAGTGACGGGCGAGCCCAGGATTTGAACTCCGCACATACTGAGCCGTGGTCGAGTATCTTATCGACAAGAGTATTTATAAGAGTATTTTATAATCTTGCTTTGGTTATGGTTCTAACTGGCTTACTAACCTTGCATGGTTCTGAGCACTGGCAGATAGGGCATCCATTGCTTCCAATTACAAACCCAAACTCACAAAACTTGAGGCATGGCACTTGACAGGTGTAATCCCCCGCTGTAACATGCAGCATATAAAAGTAGATCTAAGCAAAAATTAAATAAATCTTAGCATTCGAGAATGAATATAAATCTACTTCATTAAGCTATTAAAATTTTATTTTTAAATTTTTAGAAGACATTTTAAACTTTTGGAACATACATGTAGAGTAACACCTGTATAATAATTTTAAAACATTTGTGCTTTTGAGCTAAACTGTACAGTGTCAGATATTTTCCGTATTTTGAAAAATCTAAAACAACCAAACCGACTGTTGTTCCCTGGAGAAACTAACAGAAAGGTTTGAAGAGTACAACGAAGCAACGAAACATTGATGAAACGAAAGCTAAATTTAATAACTGCATTATTATTTTAAAACTTAATTATTTTTTTATTTGTTAAAATGCTAATTTTACTTTTAATTCAATAATTTCATTGCAATTTATATTGAATTAAAAGTTTAAAGTCAAACACATATTATAGTGAAATGGTCATCAATAATGCTAAGTAAATAAATAACTAAATAACTATATATATATATATATATATATTATATATATATCTATTATATATATATATAAATATACTGTATATATATATATATATATATATATATATATGTATATATATATAATATATATATACATTATATATATATATTATATATATATATATATATATATATATATTCATTTGGCAATTTAGTCAATTATCTATGTTGCCAGTCCTTTGAATATACGAAATTTTATTCTTAGATCAGTTCTACCAGGATTTGTTCCCAAGACCTCAGTAACAGCTATTTAAAATATCATAACATTGCCTAAAGCACATACAAACTGAGCTAATTGTATTCAGTCATATGCCTGGGTACTAACGAACGCAAAGAGCCATGTAGGTGTTGTTAGCACAAGGTTCATCACCGCACATGTCAGTGGGAATAACCTGACACTTAGTGCCAGTCAGGCACTGTCGAGTCTACAATTAACAAAAGCACATATTATGATAATGATAATACTACTACTACTAATAATAATGATAATATTAATAATAATAATAATAGTAATAATAACAATGATAATAATAATAATAATAAAGGTTTAACGTCCGTTTTCTCATACAAGGATGATGTCAGGGACGTCATGATAGTACAGTGAGATACTAATTATGATATACAATAATTAGGATACGTGCCAATGTTTTTCATAACCTAGTTTATGCAACAGTGATAAATGATGATTAAAAAATTTTCAACTGTCTTTTATGAAACGTGTTAGCGAATGTCTGATCAGCAATTTATCTAATCAATTCAGCAAACAATATAGAGATTCCAATCAACCAATATGGTTTCATCGTTCAGTCAATTTATTTTGGCTTTCTGGAACTTTTTCAGCAACTAATGATGATACGACTGAGGATTTAGGTTACACCAAAGTCCCTTTAGAGAATAAATTATTTTAATATGATTTCATAGATTCACGGCGCGATAAAGCACGGCTGGCTTGCTCCTGTCATCCATGTCAAGCATAAGACAGGCGCAAGACAAAGAACAAATATAGCAGTTTATACTCTTAGTAACACGATGTGATTCTAAAGTAATTCCTAAATTCTTATACAGTATTTTATGACTGGGTTTAAAAGTTCAAAATTGCAGTAATATACTGTATATTAGGCTAATTGGAGTTTCTAACAAACAGGCACGAAAGCTCAAATTACGAGTATTTGAGGAACGAGCAAAATTGACATTCAATTACTATTATTTACATGCACATATTGATTACGATTACTTATTTAAATCAATCAATAAATCAATCAATTAATCAATCTTTAATCAATTAAAGTTACTTACTGACTAATCAACTAAAATTGCTCACTGACTGATCAATTACCTTTAAATACTTCTAGAATTATCAATTGCAATTACTTCATAGACAAATAACTTACTGCACAAGGATCGATGCACTTGCACTGAGCGCAGCTGTCATTAGAGAATCCGTAAGGACACTGCTTGGCGCACTTACCACATGGAGTTGAATCATCTAGAGAATAACAATAGCACAACTCTGGGCGTTACCGTCGTTCATGTTATCACAAATGCCCGTAAAATCAGTCAAATTGTGAAGCAAGCAAATAGTTCAGTAACGATGAACCATCCTATCAGTTCAAATTTCTCAAACAAACTGATCAGCTTGATCAACTCAAACCAGCCGATATTCTCAAAAAACAAAAATTTAGTTTGTTTTTGTATGATTGCATGATAAATGCATACTTACTAATTTAATTCTTTATTTAAAATTGGAATCGCCAATTCCCGGACCCGGAACCTCCAATTCTCGGAACCAGGAATGGAATCTCCTCCCATTCATGGACCCGTCAATGGAACTTAATATTACTCAATCACATATGTAGGGAAATTCATTTCTAAACGTTATTTTATGGACTGGATGTATAAAGGTCCTGTCTTAAATATTAGGTAAAACAAAACAACTCGTTTTTATGATTCATTTGATTATATTAAACAAAATATATGACGAACTCAATCACACTTTTTCAAATGACAGACGTACATGACTGATAACAATAAAAAACATATATACAACGGTATAAAATAAGTATAATAATAATATAACAATAATTATATTAAAACAGTAGGCCTGTAGATCTTCTAATTCTGCTATATCTATTAAAGTACAAATAACTTCTCGAATAACTTCTTTTAAAGATGAAAATGTTCACAACTTAACTTTACTACTTTTACTTCTTAAACGATAGCCTCCTATCAACTGTTCCAAAATCAACTTCTTCCTTCTGTTCACCTTCCAGAAAACATACATTGTCGAGTCTTGTCCTCTAATAGGACTTAGATGGCTAGACGAGATGACATTATTCCACGGTTATACTATAATATAGACGGAAACAGGGTTCCATATATATATATTTATGGGTTCCTGACAACATACAAACCAGGAATCTTTTAATTTAGCCTACATTCACATTTCATGACAAAACTAATTTAATAGATAATACTTTGAATTTAAAGTGGAATAGCAACAGTAATCAAAAAGACAACTATAAATTTTCGCGAAATTAGACAAAAGAGGAAGTTCTGTAGTTATGATTACCTATGATACATTTGGCAGTGTAAGTGGTATTAGCGCAAGCAGTGGCTCCGCACATATGATCGGCAACGGCTTCGCATTTCTTACCAGAAGAGCAAGTCACATTCTGCACAGAGAAAATATCGCATTGACAGCTAGTCAATATAATCATGCTTAAAATGCAAAATTAATTATATTTTAAAACATCGAAAACGAAAAGATGACATAAATAATCTTCTTTCAGGTTAGTTATAAGTGCATGCAACCTGAAATATAAAAAATTCTTATCTTGAATGGATTTTAGTTCAGCGGGATAATAGCACGACTGCTCATACATTGGATTCTCGTGCATTTAACACAGTCAATAGTAAGGATAAGGTTTAAAGTCTGTTTTCTCATACAACGATGTTGTTAAGGACATTTCGCCATCACATGTCACTGCGAATCGATTCACCTAACGATTTTAAAAATGTACTGAACAGATTGAAAAAAGATTCCAAACGGTGTGGGTCCAGTGTTAAAATAGACCAATCGCGGACTGCACTTGTCGTAAAAGGACACTAAGCACTATGATACAAACCAACGTTAGAAAGGCATTAGGCTGATAAGCGCCTAGGCTCTAGAAATTGCTATACAATTTTTTAAAACGAATGGAAAAGATTCTATTCGTATCCAGACCCTAGTTAGTCTGGATTCTAGGGAAGATGATGCTGAAGATGAAATGCTTCACATTGTGCAATTTATAACAAAATTACCTCTTATATATTCATTATTCACGCTTGTAAAATCGCATTTTAGGGTAAAAGGAAACATTTTACGTCAGTTTTTCTTAAGTGTATTTCAGTAAAGGGAGAACACATGATTTTAGCTTTGAACCAACTGATTCGCAGTTATACATCTAACCTACAATGCCACTTACTCAGTGACAATTGAGAAATATACAATTATTTCTCTATTGGGGTTAAATATATTTCTTTATATTAAATATATAAATATAAAAATTTTTAAATGAAAATAAGATTCAAAAGATCATTATAATAACGGCGATAAAATGGATAAAATGATTTCATACTTCACAGGGTTGAATGCATTTGCATTTCGGGCAGCCATCATTTCCCATCTCATGACCGTACTCACAGGCTATTGCGCATGTGATGCACACCTTTGTACCATCTGAGAAAACAGCACACGATTGTAGCTACATCTAAAGAACATATGATTTTAGCTATATCTGAATAACATATGATTGTAGCAATATCTAAATAACATATGATTGTAACCATATCCAAAGAGAATTTGTTTCAATATGCCTGCTATCACTTTGCATTTTCTAGATGAAAGCAGACACTGACCATAGTGCCATTTCGACTTATGATATTCCACCCATCAAATATATGATAGCGAAAAGTAAAGACCTTCATACCGTCCGCAAAGTCGCGTGGTGCTTAACCTATTTAATATGGCTACCTATACTTATTTAGAGTATCTCAATAGCGCAGATATTAAAGGCGTCAGGTAGCGTTATAAAGTTTTAAATGACAGAGCTGGAGGTGAGTGGAACTCTCGTGTGTTCGATTGAACTCTCGTGGATTAATCAGAGAGTAAAATCTAGAACATTCACAGGACTGCTTGGTTACAGGGAAAATGGACTAAATTGCCTTACTGTTTAAACTTGTGATATTAGAAGTGATAGAGTAGAATATAGTTGATCAGTTCACTATACATCGTGTTATTAATTAAGAATTCAGCTGGCAAGATTTAATTTTACTTGCAATACTATTTACGTAATAATCACGCACTTACTTTCCGTAATATTTCTGTCGCCCTGTGTTATATTTCCAGCTACAAAAAATACACATCGAAATACAATAAGTTGAATATTTCTGGCAGTATGCTATATTTTTTAGAAGTAAATTTGTTTTATGAATCTTGTATAAACATTTATTAAAATGAGATGATAGTGGAATTGTAATATATTCCAACCTCACAATTGTAGCTAGGCTTATATCTAAATAGCATATGATCGTATCAATATCTAAAGAACTTTTCATTTTAGATATACATACATATAACTAAATAGCCTATGACTGTATCAATATCTAAAGAACTTTTCATTTTAGATATACATCCATATAACTAAATAGCCTATGACTGTATCAATATCTAAAGAACTTTTCATTTTAGATATACATACATATCACTAAATAGCCTATGATTGTATCAATATCTAAAGAACTTTTCATTTTAGATATACATACATATAACTAAATAGCACATGATTGTAGCTACGATCTTTAATTAACTAAAGAACATTTGATACAGTATTATTGATTTCACTTTGTATTTTTTTGTGAGGATGGCTGACAATGACCATAGCGCCTTTTTCAACTGCAAATGAATGCTAAGTTATAAGAAATTTGATACCAAAGCTCAAGATCCTTCATACAGTCCAAAAAATCGTAGGAAGCTCAACTTATTAATATCTTGTACATAAGTATGAAGGACTGCGAAAGAACAGGGGTAAATGAACGATGGTGTCAGCTAAAGGAGGCTATTAAAATAAGTGTAAAAGAAGTACATGGCAATCTTAAAGCAAAAACGGCTAAAAAAACCTTGGATCACAAGTGACAGCTATTATGTAATTTGCAAGTGAAGCCAGACAAAAAGGATGAAAGGAGGAAATTGAAAAGTATTGCCACCAGTCATGTCTGAAGGAAATATAGAAGCTTAAATAATGAGCTTAGTAGAATTACAGACAAAGCAAAATATCATCAGGTAAGGAGTTTCAAATAGTTGGATCATACTATAACCGATGATGGGAAATGTGAGACTGAAATATGCAGTAGGATTGCACAATCAAAAGTGCCCTTCGGTAATAGAAAAGAACGTTTAACAAAAAGTCTAAAGAAAGACACAAAGATAGAGATAGTGAAGACCTTGGTTTGAACCACGCTAATATACATGGATGTGAAACATGGACCTTAAGGAAGGAAGATATCAGGAAACTAGAGGCATTGAAAATGTGCATATGGAGAAGAATGGAAAGGATTAGCTGGACTCAAAAGGTTACAAATGAGGAAGTTCAGCAGGAGAGAGTTGGTACAGAGAGACAGTTGATAAATGTATTAAGAAATAGGAAGAAGAGTTGGATAGGACTTATTCTAACGGATAAAGTCTACTAAAAGAGGTCATAGAAGGCAGAATGGAAGGAAATAGAGGCAGGGGTAGGCCGAGATTAGGTATGTTAGATGATTTAAAGACTCACTCATATGTGGATAAGAAGAGAAAAGCGGAAGACAGAGAAGAGTGGATGCGTTATATACTATGGACCTGCCATTAGGCAGCGCACTAAGAGAAAGATATTGTTATACTAATGACTATAGAAAATCATAATATTATAATATTAAACATTTGCACTTACTCTGTGTGTTATTTCTATCATCTGGTATTGTATTTCCACCTACAATGAGTAACATAAACAAAATGTTGTAAAATTAGTTTAATTTGCTAATTATGTTCATCGAGTAGCGCGCAGAGAGACTAAAGAGAATTGTAGTCTTGTGATTAATTATAAATTATAGAATAACATGTATTTTATAAATATAATTTGATAAGAGTGTGATTGTAAATCATCTAACTTGCCATCGCCAATGGCCGGAGTCAGTGGCGACGTCGGTAAGATATTCGACCGCGGATCAGTGTGTGAGGGGGTTTAAATCCTGGGCTCGCCCGCCACTGATATCGCTTTCGAGTGAGGAAATTAATGTTGACTTTAGCATTCTAAACTGCATCTATCCAAAAACTTAACTATCAAATATATTGACTAATATTTTCTCTAATAGAAATACCTAAGTTGAAGGTTTAAAGAAGCAATTGAAGTATTTGATAAAACAATTTTAGAACACTAAGAGCCTACGGATACAGATTTTCAAACCCTCTGGAAAATGTTTTTACTAGAGTTTAGAATAAGTTTAGAACTGGCATTAGTTTAGGTTTGCAACATTTTGACATGTAATTTCTAGACATTAAGAGATTAAAATTAAGTTTTTACTTTGACTGATAGAATGTCTCTACGTTATCCGACCGCAATTCTGTAGATGCAGGGCTCAAATTCAGTCACCTCGACACCGATACGTTAAGGTAATAGGAAACTGACGTTAAATAAGACTTTAGGCCGCTAGCTTTATATGCAAATTCACATGTATATGCAAAAATTACATTTAAAATCTGTTGAGACAAGTAAAACAATAATGTTATTGAGATATTTGATCACAAACATCGTATTATATTCAATTGCACAAATACATGTAAATGGTCATTAACAGTAATGATTGAGTGCGTATATTAGATGTAGGAGATCAGGATCATAGGAGATCAGGGTCGTAGGAGATCAGGGTCGTATGAGAACACGGTCATAGTACATGTAGGTTAGAGTCCTAAGAGACCATGGTCGTAAGAGATCATGGTCAGAGTACATAAGGGTCGTAGGAGATCAGTGTCACAGAAGATAAAGGTCGTAGGAGATTAGGGTGGTAATGGCAGTTGGAGATCAGTAGAAGCTGTAGAAGATACAAGGTCTAAATAAATAATATTGGAATTAAATGTCACAAATGATCTCAATATACACGAAGAGGTAAATATATAAATCTGCTATCAGTTGGAGAACACCTTACCTGGACTACTTGGATTGCCGCTTATCAAAACTGAAACAGGAAAACACATACAAATAGAATCAATGCTTAATTAATAAATATTAGTTGCCAAACATATTTAAATATCTTGTGTGGAAATTTTATTAATTACTTAAATATGATTTTAATTCACTAATTAAGATAATAAATTAAGGTCAAATACGGCATTGACAAAAGTGTTTATATGATTAATCAAATGTGTACTATTCAGATTAGTTTCAATTGTACGGTGCATGGCGAAGAACATTGAAATCAGCATAAACAATGCGACCTCATGCAGTACAACTAATATCGCTCTAGAACCCTTGAGGCCTTCATCTCATTGTTCTTGAAAATACCAAATATTAGATACCGACTTACTATAAAACGTGCATTACTCAACGATGATAGTTCAAAAACAAACGTCTGCTACAATTCATTATGCTATCGTTATATTGAGTCTGATACGGCTTCCAATGTAGCTTCCAATTTCCTTCCTTGGTTACGTTTATTGCGTAAGTGCATCAAAAGTCATGATCGTTATACGTCTGGTCTATTGATCCTAGCAAGGAAAGATAAATCTCATATACATGTATGAACGGTTGTGATTAAGGTAGATTACAAAACAGATTCAACGAGAACTCAACGAGTTTTTCTGGTCAGTTTTACGTCTTGTTTGCTTATGGTACCAAATGGTACCAAATCATAAGATGATACACAGGCAATATTCACGGTACAATTCCAACCTCTAGGAAAGAGAGAGGACTGAAAATACCTGGTTCAAAGTACTTAATTTTATCACAATAAGCTTTCGGGCTCATTCCATACACAATATAAATGGACATGCTAGTCCCAAAAATTTAATTTTGTTTCTGGAAATCTGAACTTTTAACGTTGGTTTTCTATAGTGCATTGTTAGATGATTTCAATAGGATGTTTATGAAACAATGAAAAGCGCCTATATGAATGATTCAATCAGTTTTGACAATCGGCCACAGGGTAACTGTAAGAAAACCGCCAGCAAAGCATTAGCAACTGAGTCTACTGTATAAAAAGCCTGTAACCAAAACAGAACGACACAAACTGAAAGATTAAACTTCTCTTTGTCAACAATAAAGCTAGTCTAACCGCTATAAGGCAAGAAATGTCTTCAATTGATGCTCATGGCATTAGCTTAGCTTATATGAGCGACGCTCAGATGGTCATCCTTGGTGGACTTACACTCTCACTCATTTGGTAGTCTCCTAGATCACAAGCAGGACATTAGGCTCGAATCTTGGCCTATCGATGCTTGCTATCAACTTTAATTATCACTAACTGGAAACAATCTCTAGGAATATGCGGTCTTCAAAATAATTTTTAGTAAGTTATTAGGCCTACATGGCCAGACACTCTATTGGCGACTAACCTATCCTAAAATTGAATTAGCGGCTGCTGGATTATGGTTTTGATCTCTCATCCACTGTGCCAGGAGAATTAATGACATCTTGCTATAACTATTAATATTGGCAACGAAAAGTACTAAAGCAAAATCATCGCCAAACTCGATCTTTGAGACTACTTTATCGAAACTAAAGCAGCCTGAAAGCGTGAGAAAATAAGCATATTTGGGCAATTCACTATTTCAGAAGATACTAATGACAATCTTTCAAGTTTGTCTAGAATTCCAATAAATATATAACATAACATAATATCATAGTTAGTACACTGGGTCAGGAAGCACATGATGCTTAAGATTCATTTACATCCTAAAATAAATACAATTTAAGATACACCTAGTAAAAATAAACCTTCATACACACACTATACTATATATATATATATATATATATATATATATATATATACAAATATATATATATATATATATATATATATATATATATACATATGTATATATATAATATTACTATTTATTATTTTTATTATTTATAAAGTTATGTTAATCATCTGTTACAATATGTTATAGCAAAATGAAGGGACTGAATGAATCGCACCAGAAGTATTGAGAAGACCTTTATCTTCAGAATCATGACTTCTCTTGTAAGTTTTAATAAGATATCTTTAAATATATTTTAAAATTCTAATAAAATATCTTTAAAACATACTTTATAAATGCTGTAGATGACCCACGACGACCATGATATAGTGATATCATGATATAAAGACACTCAGCAAAACTGTAAGACTAGAAAGAAGTCATGGCTGATTTCAACGAAGTCAAAGTAGAAACTAGAAAGTCAATTTCAGAACTTCAATGCATCAAATGATCTATTTAAAACTCATATAATTATTTTAATTTTAAAAAAGTTACTCACGTCCTCCTTGAGCCGCCACGTAGGTTGATAGTAGCACCAGCGCAGAGATTAGTATCGTTAACTTCGCCATGCTTTACTCCCGTGCACGGCAGTTTTTATATAATTTTGTCACGAAAATTTCACTATATTCACACTAAGATCAAAATAATAGTTTTATATGAATGCACTATTATGCTACAATAGTAAAAAGAAATATACACCTATATGCTAAATTAATACAGCTAGAATTGATACAAATAGAAGATAATAACTTCAATAATAAACGGAAAGATATCTTTAAAATATTTTAAATGTTGGTGTCGAAGGTAGTTCATTTCTGATTTACGAAAGTAATCAGGCAGTAAGGCCTAAAAATTGTTTAAAATCGAATAAAAGATTTTAAAGGGGGTTGATTGATGACATTGTATGGGACAGAAAGGAGTGGAGAAGGTCAATTCATATCCCGGCCCTAATTAAACTGGAATTATAGGGATGATGATTGTGATAATTGGTGTTTTACGATGATTATGATGATGATAGTTTCTAATGATGATGATGATTAGTCTTTAAAATTTTTAAAACGAAAGGAAGCGAAATAGGAGATTAACTGATGTTATGATGTGAGACAGAGGAGAGCAGACGGGCTATTCGTATCCCGACCCTACTTAAACTAGGATTAAAGGGAAGATGGTGATTATGATGATGATGATGATGATGATGATGATGATGATGATGATTATGATGATAATGATGAAGAAGAAGATGATGATTAGTTATGTTATATATATATATATATATTATATATATATATATATATATATATATATATACAATACTGTGTATTATATTATTCTCGTACTCCAAGACAGACACAATATTAATATATATATAAATTAAGATTTATCCAACTATTAATTTCTTTTAGTAAAAATCCTAGGACAACACAGGTTTACGAATTTTAAACTCTGCAAAATCTCACAAATTAGCCAATACAATTAGAATAGCAATTAGGCCTACTGCTAACAATATTTCCTTTTTATTTAAAACGTAATTATTTTAAAGAGACGAAGATTACCCAAAAGTCAATACTGATTACAACAATCAGCATAATTTCCTATAGTTTTATCCTGGACAAAATGACAATGGTCATTATTAATTCATTATATGCCAACGGTAAGATTGCCAGATTTCAACCAATCTAGTCATACAACAAACCTAACTTTAATCACACTGCATAGAAAGTTTGGTAACAAATCTATTATAAACTA
This sequence comes from Enchytraeus crypticus, assembly GCA_905160935.1. NCBI lineage: Eukaryota > Metazoa > Annelida > Clitellata > Enchytraeida > Enchytraeidae > Enchytraeus > Enchytraeus crypticus. Next base: position 316,196 of record CAJHZI010000641.1, read on the forward strand.
AGTCAAAGTCTAAGTCACAGAGAAAATTACATTTACATTCATTTACATTTTTGATGAGTCCATTTACATAATTCACTGCCAAGGAATAAATCTATCTTGTTTCTGTGATGATTGTATTCAAAATGTAAAATTTTATTGATAAAGTAGTTACACTAGCAAATGACAAAATGAATTGTTATCGTTTATCTCCACCAAAGTCATATACACCATACCTCTTCAAGAAATCATATATTTTCAGCGAGTACGATTGATTACTTAAGAAGATCGATTCTTATACATGCATTAAGATGTAATTCGTAAAATATTTATTCCGGAGAAAGTCCAGAGTAAGTTGTCTGGATGCTTTGGACAGGAAATTGGACAGGATCTCCTAATCTCAGAGATAAACCACATGAAAGAGTCAAGTCATTAGTTCTGTTCACGTGGTCACCAGAGGTCGTGTTCGACCCAGTGGCATCAGATAACCAGGCAATTCATAAAAGAAGAGAAGCACATAAGTTTAAAATATATGTAGGTTAATAATTCTTAAGTATAAGTAATATTTTTAAAATATTAATTTACCGCTAGAAATTATATAATAATAGCAATAATATATAATAACGATTTAACGTCAGTTTCCTCATACAAGGATGATGTCAGGGGCGTCCCCCATCCTATGTCACTACAAATTGGTTCACCCCAAACAATCTGAAAATAACATGTGCTGAAGAGAAACAAAAAGATCCTAAACAGTGTCGGTCTGGTGATCAAAATAACAGCCAGGCAAGATGAAAAGTCAATGGTGGGAAGAGATGTGTTTCAACCTACAACGGAAAGTGGAAGTAGTAGAACATGAGCCAAGATCAGGAGGCAGAGAGTTCCAAACAGTAGGAGCTGAGAAAGAAATTGAACGTATAAGAACATCTAAAAGAGAAATTACGGACCTGCGCTAATCTAAATGGTTAAGATTGAAACTGTCGTAAGTCTAATTTACAGTCATCAATAATAATAATAATAATACTAATAATATTAGTTCTCTTGTATGGTAGCGTTTCAATAATCAGACTGACATTTAATTAGTCTCATATTGCGCCAGATTCAGCTTTGTCGTTTCTTTTCGGTTACATAGTAGAAGAATTTATAAGCATACAAGAGCTGTAAAACTTAAAGTTTCAATAGTGTAAATGTACGAGTTTGGTCTAATATAGCCAACTAAGTACTAAATTCAAAAGTTCATTCGATGATCAATAATACTTAGTGTTTCATTAGAAGGTGCTATTTAATTAATTCTCTCTCTATGGCTCTGCCAAGTGGCAACTTCAAATGACAAATTCCAAAATACATCATCGTATTCACAGTCAGCTGTCAAGGTCCGTAAGGAACATTCCATCGGTCAACAAATTAATCCTTTACAAAATGTTAAAGCCTTATCTGCACTTTAATATATTAATACGCTTTATTAATATTAGCCTACCAACAGTTTAGTAATAATGGCTTCTGATGTGGTTTCCAGTTGCCTTCTCAGTTCTTTCTTAGTGGACTCTTACGAAGCTAGCAGTTGACGATTTTTAGATTATTCTATGACTCTAACAAAACACGGGAATCAAATAACTAGTAGCCACTAAGTCATATTAAATACACGTTAATTCACATACATGTGCATTAATTAAACAAATTTATATTAAACCATTCATTCTCATTAAGTATTTATTTCAAACTTTCTGTTACATTTCGTAACATAGGCCTCTAGAACACGTCTTCATTAAAATTATTTATAAAATTATATTGACTTTATTACTTAAGCCTATATTATTTTAAGTACAACCTAAAAATTAAGAATAATGTTAAGTAATATGAAATTAGCTATAGCGTTATACCACCAATATTCTTCATGTACGTTACTAGTTAACGGTTAGACTTTAATTAAAGTGTAATCCTCAAACAGTAAATAGTCAGTACCAGGCTTAGCTATGTCGACGAAGTTCTACACAAAGCTAGCAGCAACGGTGTAGGAGTAAGCGAGAGAGAGAGAGAGAGAGAGAGAGAGAGCGAAGCATAATGACAGGGCCTAAGAATTAAGCTTATTACCAGAGAACTTTACAAAGTTATTAGTCTGATTAATTTAGCTTAAGGATCAATCCTACCCCGACAAAATTTCATAACTAAAATTTGAATAAATATTATAAAGTATAAAAATTGAAATAATGAATTAAGCGGTGAGTCGATTTAAAACCAGTTTTGATTTAAATAATTCTGAATTTTGTCGCACCCCTTATTTAAGCTGTTTAATTCGCCCTTTGCCCAGGTTTTCTTAGCGCGTCGGTGTGACGACTAGACTAGGACCGAGTGGGCTTCGATAGGGCCACGCCTGGCTGCGCAAACCACGAAGCTCTGATTCGTGTCGTAGTCCGTGTTATACAAGTGGGCGAAAAAAGGAACTCAGCATAATTTTAGCATCAACGCTAGATTACTAAAGTCAGATCATTTGGAGTAATTTAACTCAATTTAGAAAGAATACGGTCGATCGGAGAGCGCTAACGTTTCTGATGCAAGAGACGGGGGTTTAAAGTCAAGGCTAGGCGACAAAATGAGAATAGCGTCAAAGGCTCCAGGAAGGTTAATCGTGTCTGAGCCAGCTTTTAATTAGTTTCATGAATGGCACATACATGTATATGTATATTGATTAATCATCAACATTGAAGATATATTCTATTCTGATGTAAAATATATTCTATTCTATTCACTCTCTAGTGTTCTGCTAAGTGGCAGGTCCATGGTACATATTCGCACTCTCGAATCTGCTCTCACGCTCCTTATAGAGCACCTCAAAGATCAAAAAGTTAATACCTTCTCAAATGGCTCTGGCTATGGCAAAGGCTCTCTCCCTTAGCGCACTGCCTACGGGCAGGTCCATGGTACATAACGCCTCCACTCTTCTCTGTCTTCCGCCTTCCTCTTCATTTTCACATATGAGTGGGTCTTTAAATCATCTAACATACCTAATCTCGGCCTGCCCTTGCCTCTTTTTCCTTCCATTCTGCCTTCTATGACCTCTTTTAATAGATCTTCCCCCCTTAGAATGTGTCCTATCCATCTCTTCTTCCTATTTCTTAATACCTTTATCAACTGTGTATCTGTGCTAACTCACTCCAGGACTTCATCATTTGTAACCTTTTGAGTCCAGCTAATCCTCTCCATTCTTCTCCAAATCCACATTTCCAATGCCTCCAGTTTCCTAATATCTTTCTTTCTATTCCTCATATAGGCAAAGGCTATATAAGGTGAAAGCCTTACCCATACCATATATAACCTATAGCTTTGGAAAAATATTGCTTCTGAGATGATTTTTATTGCCTTCCTATCCCAATATATTCTAAGATACAAATACTAAGACGGCTACAGTGGAGCTGTAAAGCAGTCTTGAAGACCGCTCGCAGTCATACAGCAGGTGGCGGTGCTTTTCACAAATGATTTTGCATTATTGGAGAAAGTTTTTATTATATTTCTATTATTAATACATCAAAGCAAACAGTAGTCAAGATCAGAACAAACCTGGCAGAGTAACAGCCACTAATATGTAATTAATTAATTAATAACTAACAGATGGTTAATCATCTCTATGGGGCCGCCTAAGTATAATTGAAAACATTGTACTGACAATAAATTAAATAGAATCATCATCATCATCATCTTACCTTTATTCCCAGTTTAACTAGGGTCGGGATACGAATGTACATTTGCCACTCCCCTCTGTTCTGTACCATATCAAAATTTCTTCTATTCGTTTTAGAACATTTTGTAGCAATTTATGGAGCTTAAAACAAATATGTTAACTACTCCATCTTACGATGAAAATTCATAATAGTGCAATAGTTTTAAAGTTCCTTTTTCATTCAAATATAGTGTATGATTTCGTATACGTCTCTGCAACACACACCACTAACAATCGAACCGATCTACGCAAAAATTAAAAGCAAACTGTTAAAGTATAATATACGTAAAGCATAGTAGGCCTATGTCAATTTAGAGATTACATTTTTTCTGCCAGATTTTAGTTAGACTTTTGCGTCCAGATATGTGAAATTGTGTGTAATTTTTACACAAACTTTTCTGGTCTAAAGCAAAATATCGCTGGCGCGGATTCTTATAAAAGATTGCACAGAAATTCATGTAAAAGATTAGAACCCGTGAGCTTTACGTCAAATAATTAATCATAGGTTATTGGCCAGTGAATAGTTTATGCCAAGTTTATCAACGATTACGAATTACAAGTTTACTCAGCGGCTAAAGTGGGGTGGGGGCACAGGGGAACTCAGTTTCACTAGCTCTCATTTTTTAGGTGCTTTCCCCCAGTGCTGGAAAAGTACTTTACTTTTACTTTCAAAATTACTTTTACTTTTTACTTTTTGACGTTTTGGCAGTATTTTTACTTTTATTTTTACTTCTCGACTTTGAAAAATGAAATACTTTTACCTTTACTTTTACTTTTCAATTTCGAAAAAAAATTACTTTTACTTTTACTTTTGTGTTCTATAAAAAATTACTTTAGTCTAAAAGTACTTTTCATGGTAGCAATGTTATTGGATAAAACGAGAGGCATTAAACATTATCCAGTCAAGATAAGAAAGTTTAATTTAAATTATTTGTAATACATGAAAGTGTCGATGATTGACAGGCCATATATGAAGCGACACTTTGATCAACTAAGATTAAAGGCATTAGTCTGAAATATAACTGCACCGTAACGTCAAACGGTCTGAGCGGCACAGTCAGTCGATTATAATTAATAATAGATGCCGTATTTCAACTTTTAATGATGCATGCACGTCATTCTTGGAAGCCTGTGCTTTTATCCACTAGATCAAAGGCATGATGTTGAATGCAAGACAATTGCAATTAACACTTAGTTTATAACCTGTAGAATCTGTTTTAATTGAATTCTGCTCATCGGTGTATCTAAATGTATATGCTTATATACTGTATATATATATATATATATATATATATATATATATTGTCAGGGAAGGGTTCTAAGGGTGAACCCTAGCCTGGACCAGGTTCATAAATTCTAAAACTCTAAACTTAAAGTTAATGATCTATAATAGTAGATAACTACTTTCCATTTGTAATTTCTAAATACAGCTAAATTATAACAGACACATAGGTAATGTATTATAAATGAAGTGTTATTCACTTCAATTATATTTTATTTCATTCAAACACAATATAACAAAATAATATTTACAAGAAACTGAAACTTGTCCTTATATGACAAATAACGGAATTAAATCTAATAATCAGATATTAATAATAGAGTTGAAAATAACTTAATAATATACAGACTAAAATGCAAGAACCGAAAATACTACTAATTAAATACCAGACTACAAACAGGTTGAGAAGTACTTAGTTATAGAGAAATCGCAACAACTAGTCACCAAATACTATCTCATCAGAACATAAAGGCAAACTAGTTCCTATTCAACGTCCTCACTTCTTCCATAAGAAATATACCTAATGACTACAGCATCAAACCCTATAATCCTCTCTTAATGTAAGGACACAAGTCTATCACAACATCCTTGAGTTCAAAATACCCAACTCAACTTCGGACCATCTCGAAGTAACTATCAGCAACGCACGACCCTAGAACCCTCAGTTCCCTATGGCCGTTTAACGTCCTGTTATCTTCACTGGCAGTTTCTAATAAACCACAATAAAACACCACTCAGGGGTTACCTATTCATAGGACTTTCCCCTCTAAATGAGTCGAACACTTCCTAGGCCTTTCTTAACATCCAATCCGATATAACCTTACTGTCTCATGTGGATCGATACCTAGTCAAACCAAAGGTACACTGTAATAAAATAGTCACTAGCGGAAAATATAGCGTCTAATAAGATTTATCTTAAATCTGAAAACTAAAGTTTATCAACCAAATATAATCAAAGCTCCTCGCTTGCGGCCAACTCTCTAAGTCCCCACACTCGTGTTCACTCCAGCCACAGACCCAAGCACGGAACAATAGGCCTGCAGGGTAAGAAACTTGCCCGGTGCTAGTAAAGTACAAAGGTCATTGTGGAGTATATTGGAGTATATTGATCATTACTATTATCTCTACTCCTACCTTGACATATATATATATATATATATATATATATATATATATATATATATATATATATATATAGAATTTAAAATTTAAAACCGAATAGGCCTCAAGTAACATTATAGTAATAGGCCCTATACATGTATAAATTACTAAAGTGTAGATTTTAAAATCTCTTTTTAAGAAGTCTAATGCAATTAATACAATGTGACTAGTTGGGTTTATTTTATACATATTAATTCAGTAGTGAGAGCTTTTTATAGTGCGATAGTACGTGTAATAAGGGTATAATTAGAGTATCTTATTATACTCAAATACAGGCTGGAGCCAGTGGCGAAGTCGGTAAAATATTCGACCGCGGATCAGAATGTGCTGGGTTAAAATCCTGGGCTCGCCCGTAACTGACATCACTTTCGAGTGAGGAAAGTGACGTTAACCTTAGTTTTACCAGCTTTAGTATCGAGTGGGTAGATTGTATAGTAATGAAGTGTTATTAAATTGCAAAAGGATCTAGAATAAATATAATTTGCTTGTCTAAATAATGTAAATATATTATTGGATGTGGATTAGGAGTTAGTCATACGTTAAACATCAACTACTGAAACATACATGCTGTAATTTTAATCGTTGTGATTATATTATTGGATTACCTTAATTGTGCTAACATGGCGCAAGGTAATCCAATAAAATATTAACAAATAAAGATATAAATGACCTGCTGTATTACAATACATATAATTTTATGTTTATTACAATACATGTAATATTATGTATATATATATATATATATATATATATATATATATATATATATATGCTATGCGATATGATTTGAGATTTACTTCCACAAATATGTGATTTTTATTAGCATATTCCTGATGTTGATATAGTTCTATGAGTTGTTAGATTTTAGAAACTATTGTATACTTCATAATATGAAAAAGTACTTTTACTTTTTGATACCGGAAAATAAATTAAGTATTTTTACTTTTACTTTTACTTTTTGGTTTTGAAAAAAAAATTACTTTTACTTTTACTTTTGGATTCCCAAAAATAAATACTTTTACTTTTACTTTTTAGTTTCATAAATTAAAGTACTTTTCCAGCACTGCTTTCCCCTGCTTGGGGCCCATACTAGATACGTACTGAGAGACCTGTGTTGCACTTCAAGGATTTTACAAATAATTCACAGCATTTGTTTAATTGTTTTGTGTGTATTTTTGGAATTAGTACTATTTGGTCTTTATCTTTAGTTTATGAACGTTCAGTTTATACCTCTATAGGCCTACCTAACTTTTAGTGAAAAATGAATGGGACATCTGGAAGCCCGCGTTTAAACCAAATACATGTAACTAGTTCAATTATGCAGATAATTAATAAATGTCAATGTATTCTGATAATTTGATGTACTTGAACTAGTTTTTGGTCGGATACTGCTTCATGTACGTTCAGAGGAAAAGGTTCGAGTTGCTCAACTGGGTTCATTTTATGGGCTCTTGAATTTCGCATAAGCTTAAAATTGGCCATAAGAGAATGGAATGTTAAACTGGTCTGTTAACGTTGGACGTTACGGTTGTTGCTTGTCAGTCGCCTGGTCAAAGTTTGCACAAAACACACAATAACATGTAACAACATGTAGGCCTACATGTACAAAATTGTTCATGAAATTGTACTAAATATGCAGAACAATAAGTCGGAGACGACTTGTCTGTCTTAATTTTTACTGGAGGACTCGAAATTATACAATACTTAAAACATATCAGGAACATGCACAGCAGTCTCTTAGACCGGCTACCGACTAAAACACTATTATTGAAATGGTCGTTTAAAAACAATATCAGTGACTAGTACTAGTTACAAACATTAATAATTAAGTCGTTTTTAATGTTTTAACCAAAAATAATAATGCCAGGCACTTTCAGCTATAAACATTGCATTAGTTTATGCTACCTAGGTAGGGAAGTTTGTTCTTTGTGATATACAGCATCCAGCAACTGCAAAACGAATAACGTTCCATTGTTGTGTTGCCTGATATTCTTTTATGAGATAAGTTAGCCTTACTATTACAATCCTCAACTCTACATATGTTATCATCTATCTTCAGTTTGCTTAGAAAATAATATTTGTATACATGTAACTGTCTGTCACAAAAGTGTTAAGACTTCATAATAACTGAGATTGTGGAAGAAATATCAATAACAGTTAGAGTCTTCGCCTCGGATTGAACTGATCTGGGTTCAAAGCCCAGGTCAGTCAACGCGCAACCCTTTTCACTCCAGCGAAAGTTCAACGTACACAACGCAGCCGATATATTCCACTTTACAAACATTGAGTAATGTCGGCAGAATAGAACCTCTATCAATCGGCCGAATTTCACAGCTAATTTAAAGAATCTCAGCCATACTCGTTACAACAGCAGCTCTTAACGGAGTCAACAGTATAGTGACATCTAAACGATGGTTGAACGATTGCGACAAACGCTAAGAATAAGAATTCAGATTTTATTCAAGTCTCCGCTGTAGGTCTAGGTAAACTGTAATTATTGTTGTCCAGATTTAGCCTAATTGTTCTAGACTCATTGTCATTGTGGCTACCGTCCGAACATGTTGACTGAAATCAGCTGTTTCTTGAAATCATTCTACAAATTAGTGTCTAATCAACTGATCCTGGATTCATTCTGCAAATTAGGGTCTAATCAACTGATCCTGGAAATCAT